>SJXQ01011660.1:60709-119989 GCA_006408695.1 Aepyceros melampus
TGACACCACCCTTATGGCAGAAAGTGAAGAGGAGCTAAAAAGCCTCTTGATGAAAGTGAAAGAGGAGAGTGAAAAAGTTGGCTTAAAGCTCAACATTCAGAAAATGAAGATCATGGCATCTGGTCCCATCACTTCATGGGAAATAGATGGGGAAACAGTGGAAACAGTGTCAGACTTTATTTTTTTGGGCTCCAAAATCACTGCACATGGTGACTTCAGACAGGAGATTAAAAGACACTTGCTCTTTAGAAGAAAAGTTATGACCAACCTAGACAGCATATTGAAAAGCGGAGACATTACTTTGCTGACTAAGGTCTGTCTAGTCAAGGCTATGGTTTTTCCATTCGTCATGTATGAATGTGAGAGTTGGACTGTGAAGAAATATGAGTGCTGAAGAATTGATGCTTTTGAACTGTGGTGTTGGAGAAGACTCTTGAGAGTCCCTTGGACTGCAAGGAGATCCAACCAGTCCATTCTGAATGAGATCAACCCTGGGATTTCTTTGCAGGGAATGATGCTAAAGCTGAAACTCCAATACTTTGGCCACCTCATGCAAAGAGTTAACTCATTGGAAAAGACTCTGATGCTGGGAGGGATTGGGGACAGGACGAGAAGGGGACTACAGAGGATGAGATGGCTGGATGGCATCACGGACTCGGTGGACGTGAGTCTAAGTGAACTCCAGGAGTCGGTGATGGACAGAGAGGCCTGGCGTGCTGCGATTCATGCGGTCGCAGAGTCGGACACCACTGAGCGACTGAACTGAACTGAGCTGAACTGATAATAGCCCATTTAAAACACCTTTCTTCTGATTTCACGGTTTATTTAGTACCATTTTCTATGTAGATCTCTTGCCTGCTATGTTCTCTGTGTACAAATTCCTTGTTTTCTTCTTTTGAGGAGGCATCAGGTATTGCCAGTATGAACACAAATAACCATCTCATCTTCAGCCTAGGCTGAAAACCTAGGGGTAGCCTTTGTAGAGAGTGAGGCTTTTCACCTCCTGCTGCTGCTAAGTTGCTTCAGTCATGTCCGACTCTGTGCTACCCTATAGACAGCCCACCAGGTTCTGCCATCCCTGGGATTCTCCAGGCGAGAACACTGGAGTGGGTTGCCATTTCTTTCTCCAATGAGTGAAAGTGAAGTCACTCAGTTGAGTCCGACTCTTCGGGACCCCATAGACTGCAGCCTACCAGGCTCCTTTGTCCGTGGGATTTTCCAGGCAAGAGTATTGGAGTGGGGTGCTAGGGGTAGCCTTTGTAGAGAGTGAGGCTTTTCACCTCCTGCTGCTGCTAAGTTGCTTCAGTCATGTCCGACTCTGTGCTACCCTATAGACAGCCCACCAGGTTCTGCCATCCCTGGGATTCTCCAGGCGAGAACACTGGAGTGGGTTGCCATTTCTTTCTCCAATGAGTGAAAGTGAAGTCACTCAGTTGAGTCCGACTCTTCGGGACCCCATAGACTGCAGCCTACCAGGCTCCTTTGTCCGTGGGATTTTCCAGGCAAGAGTATTGGAGTGGGGTGCCATTTCCTTCTCTGTCTCACTTCCTAGCTCTCTCTAAAACTCTATTGGATGCACGTCCTTTTAAGAAATGTCTTCATTTCTTTATTGTCTCCCTCCCCTGAGCTCTGAAATTCTTCATGTGTGCATTCACCATGGCACTTACGGCCTGGAAAAGGAATCTCTCCCTCACATTTACTTTTGCACTACTATATATTCCCTGGAGACCCAGACACCCTAGCTTTTGATTCCCCATGGTTTCCATCACAAGGACCCGCACAAACTACCTAATAAACATATTCTGAATAAGCACCTGTTCGTTCTTGATTGAATGCTGAAAAAAATGTGTCGGTTTGTTCTTAAAAGAATAGTTCAACCTCAGGTTCGGGCATATAAATATCCAGGGGTTCCAGGCCATTCCCCACTTTGCACAACATGTTCCCACACCCCTCATCTAAGCCTCACTGTTTTCAACTGGAAGGTTGAGAATTAGAGAAAAACACTCTCCTAGCATTATTCCTGTCCCAGGGGAGCACAACTGCCACCTAAAGCAGCACTGGGTGGTATTTACAGCTTCCCAAATGATGTGGCTTTATAACCTGGTGGAGGAGGGCTTGTGTTAGTCTCTCACCCTCGGTCCTTTCTTCCAGGGTTGAGTGCTCCACGGGATAAAGATTTTCTTTTGGACTGACAATGACGACCCAGCGTTAGTTGTATTCCAATTTTTTGAACTTTAAAATCTGTATGTAATTTCAGCCTTATGGAGAAATTGTTGAGCAGTATAAAGTTTCATATGTTACCCAAATTCACTAATTGATAGTTCAGCCCCTGCCCCAAATATACAGTTCTACCACATATGCACATGTATCTATGTCAATTCTGTATTTGGATGAATAATCATGAGTTCATGCTAACTTCAATTCCAATCTTAAGAGGTTATTCTAGTCTCACTTCCTTTCCATATTTGTAATTAGCTCACATAAGTATGGTAAAAATTAAAAGATAAAGACTTTATAGGGCTTTGGTGATCCAGTGGTTAAGGCTCTACCTTCCAATGCAGGGGATGGGGTTTGCTATCTGGTTGGGGAACTCAGATCCTACGTGCTGCAGGACAACTAGAGAGAAACCTGCATGCCTCAAGTAGTGAGCCCTCAAGCTCTAGAGCCTCTGTTCTGCAAGAAGAGAAGCCTGCATGAACCAGTGCAGAGCCCTCGCACCACAAAGCCAAGATTTTTCAAAAATATGCTGCATGCTGCAATGAAAGATTCTGCATGCCCAACCAGAACCGTGGGCAGCCAAACAGTAAATAAATAAAAATAAATAACTTTTTAAAAAATAAAAATATCTTTAAACAAGGCTCTACAATAGTGTCTGGAGTATTATAGGCATTCTATTAATTTTAGATGAATGAATGAATGAAGAGAAAAATCATTAGTAAAGAGTTCATTTATTAAAAAAAAAAGGTAGAATTCCCAATACAAGTGTTTCAAATCAACTATTATAAACATTAATGGGAGCAATTTTGTTCTTAGTTATGAAAGGTTTAAGAGAAATGTTCTTTATAGAATCAAGAATCCAAACATTGGAAGGTTTTCCAAATGATGAGAAGTATATCAAGGTTTCCAGGACCTGACAGCATGCGCAGTCATATAAAAACAATTACAATTTATTTAGTGTTTACTCTGTTCTACATTGTTATTGTATTGACTGATTTAGTTCTCACAACAACCTTAAGGGGCATTTTTATTATTGTCTATATTTTATAGATAAGAAAACTGATGAGTAAGAGTTAATCAACTTGCCAAAGATTCCAAGCAATAAAGAAGTTGGAATTCTGTCTGTAGATGTCCTGTTCATAACCACTATACTATAAATCTTTCAAACAAATGGATGACATTCTGGGATGATGAAAGATAGAATATTCAACCTCCTGAATGTATTACTACCAGCAGTACTTATCTGGTATAAATTTTTCTGTTACTTAATGCAGTAGATAATTTTGAAATTGATAAAGAAAATTAAAAGGCATTTTCACTCAAGAAGGCAGAAGAAAGGCACCTAAGTAGCTGAATTTCTGTCAGGTGTTTTGTTAAATCTAGATGTTTTGATATTTCAACATATTGGACTTCTTGCAAAAGCTGTGCTACACGTAAACACAGCTTTTATATGCCAAGCATATAATCTGCAGGGCACATCCACACAAAGATATATGGCACACATCCAATTATAAACAGTTGCACTGCCTTGGAGGGCCTTGGAGGTCAGCCAGCCCAAAGACCATTTTCCTGTCACATACGGAGGTCCAGGGAGGTTAAGACCACAGTCCACAAAGCTGCTGTTCGGGCTCAGTCTCAATGGCGCGCTTTTCATTTCCTTGGGCTACCTAATACATTTGCTTGCATTTCCTATTTGTGTGTGTGTGCTTATTTATGCAAAAGTAAATGGGCCTGCTTCACGTGCTTGGGACGTAAACCACGATAAAACAGAAAAGACGGTCAGGGCCCTGCCTATCTGGCCAACTCAAGACGAACAGCAGCCCCAGGTCAGAGGGCACGCCCTGGGGTTCCGCGCCCAGACGTCGGCCGACGCGCTTTCGCAATCCTCCGCGTGGGAGGTCGGAAATCCGCCACCCGATGACACAGCTCCCCGACTAACTCTGCGGTCCATTTCGGGAAAGAGGGGGAACGCCCCGGGCCGCGGGGCCACTGGGCTGACTAGGAGCCACGGGAGGGGCCCTCGAGGGACCAGGCGGTGAAGTCGGGGCGCGTAGAACCTGGTCGCGTTCCTTCGCAGGCCTCGGGCCTCGGCCCCTCCACGGACGCGAAAGACGCCCCTCCCGGCCTCAGGGCCCGGGGGGCGGGGCCGCTTGCTGACAGGACCCCGCGCCGTCCCCATTGGGCCGGAGGATGAGTGACGCGGCGGCCCCGCCCCGCCCCGCCTCTCCGGCGCTCCTCCCCGCGTCCGCCGAGCCGCCTGCGCTCAGGGAGCTGACGTGTCGGGGAGGGGGTTGCGGCTCCTCCCCGCGCGGCAGCCACTCGTCGCGGAGACAGAGGGGCGGGGTGGCCGGGGCCGGCGCTCCCCCTGGCCCCAGCTCCCGGCCCGCCCCGCCGCCCCGGCCCCCCGGATGAAGGCATATATCAGGAGCTGGCGCTGGACGCAGATGAGTGGCCGCGCCGAAGCAGCCGGAGCCGGGAGGAGCTGCGGTCGCGCCGAGAAAGGTGAGGGGCGCCAGCCCAGTCGCTGTCTCCTCCCGCCATCCTGGCGGAGACGGCGGGCTTCGGGAGCTGGGGCGGTGGGGCCGGTGCCGCCACGCACACGCTTCCGAGGCCTCGCGCGCGACGTGGACAGCGGTGCACGTACGTGCAGAGCCGGAGTCTGGGCACACGCGGAAGCGCCCGCCTCACACCCACGCCGCCGCCTGCGCCCTGCGGCGCTTCTCAGCCTCGGCTACCTGGCCGGGAGCGCCGGCGCGAGGGGCCCGGAAGGGCAGGGTCTGGCATCGGGGGCTTGTGCGGTTGGCAGCGGGGCCTCTCCTGGACCTGCACGGGGGCCTTGAGGTTCTCAGGCAGGGGGCTCAGGCCACGCTTGGGGTGGGATCCTAGTGGGGAGAAGTCGTTGCAGCTGTCCCATGGCAGCGAGTTGGGGTGTCTTGAATATATGAGGGAAAGACTCTGGAAGCGTTGACAGTACAGTAAGGATTCGGGTTACCTGTGGAGGGTCGAGAGTGGAACAAAACCTACTTGCCGCTTTTGTTTTAATACTGGTAATGGGAGAGGGTTGACGTTTCTGGCTTTCCCCTGGCTTGGCGGAGCAGAAAGAAGGGATTGGAGCGTTTAGAGCACACATGTGCTGAACATATGGTTTCCTGAACCTTTTATTAAGTTTGGCCCGACCCTATGCTATGTTTATTTGTACGTGGCTTATGATATCTGAAACCAGGTAATAGTGATTATGATACTATTATGTATGTTATTAGGTAGTGCCTTTAGTTTAAGGTCTTTGTGGGGAAATTAGGAAAATGAAGGCAGTTTCTATTCCTTCACTGTTGCTGAGCTGGCTCCCTTAGCTAAGGCTAAAAAATAAAAAAGACTTAATATACTATGCTGTGAAGTATTTATAGGATTCGATGGTTATGGCCCCTATGTTTTTCTAAAGGTTTGAGAGGTTTACTTACCAATTTGGGAGGCATAATATAGCAGCAGAGATAGGAGTAGGAAGGAAAGCAGAAGAGGAGCGTGAAGTGCTAGATATCTTTCATTCCTGTCTGCATGTGTTCAGTTTGTCAGACTCTTTGGGACACCATGGACCGTAGCCTACCAGGCTCTTCTGTCCATGGAATTTTCCAGGCAAGAATACTGGAGTGGGTTGCATTTCCTACTCCAGGGATTCTTCCCAACCCTGGGATTGAACCTGTGCCTCCTACATTGACAGGCAGATTTTTCACCCTGAGCCACCTGGGAAGGCCAGGTATCTTTTATGCTAGGGTTTAAATTCCAATAAAGGTATGTTTACTTCCCTCATAACTCAGTTGATAAATCATCTGCCTGCACTGCAGGAGACCCAGGTTCGATTCCTGGGTTGGGAAGATTCCCTGGAGAAGGAAATGGCAACCCATTCCAGTATGCTTGCCTGGAGAATCCCATGGACAGAGGAGCCTGGCGGGCTGCAGTCCATGGGGTTGCAAGAGTCAGACACAACTTGGTGACTAAACTCCCACCAAACCACCACCACCAAAGGTATATTTGATAATGGTGGACTACTACAAATATGTCATTGTTGTTGATACAGGTGCATTGGTGTGGGCATATCAGAAATTTTGTCATAATTTATAGATCTTCAACTTTTTCAGACTTTGGCTGTCAAAATAAAAATCCTAATCTAGTCTCTTATTCACTACTGCTTACCATTACATACATGCACACACCTCTTATCAGAATCAGTGGAGGAAGTGCTGTACTTTTTGTGGCATAGAGGTGGTTATATCTGGTTCATCCTGTGAAGTTCCTCTCCCGTTGTCCTGCACATTTCCTTCCTTTTCCATGATGGCATATGAACTCAGTTTTGCACAGTGAGTCAGGTATAAGAATATCAAATGTGTCTATATTTCTGAATAAAGAAAGTCCAAATTACTTCTTTTTCTTGCCATCTCTCTGTTACACACACACACACACACACACACACACACAGACATCTACACGAAGATAACAGTCCTTTTTTCTCCTGAGAGGCAATATAGCATGATGGTTAAGAGCATGCAGTTAGAAGTCAGGCTGTCAGCATTTGAGTCCTAACTCTGTCACTCTCCTGGTTTTGGACTGTTGGCACGTTATTTCTGTGGCTCAGTTTCTTTCTCTGTAAAGTAGTCGCAATAACAGGACCTCAGGGTTGTTTGAGGATTCAGTGAACAGCTATCTATAAAGCAGTTAGAACTGTGTTTCTGTATATCTTAGTGTTTGTTCTTGTTGCCCCTTCAGGGGACACCCAGATGTAGATTTTCTTAACCTGAGTTCGTAAATGGTGTTTGATGCTTAATAGTCTTCATCAGGTAGCGAGGATGATTAATTCCACTTTACCAGCAAAAGAGAACAGGGAAAATAAGCAGTTTAACTGAGCTGCAGAATTTTGCTCTGAACTGCCTTTTACTATTCTTAGAGGAGATGATAGTTGGCTTTCTCTTTGGTAACTACTCTTCCTTCATCTTTTATATCTCAGTTAAATAATTATAATGCAATGATGATTCTTTACAGTATGTCTCAAATTATCCTTCTCACTTTTATTTCCTCTGCAACAAATCTGGTTCCTCTTTGGTTTTTCATACCTGCAGATGTGTTTTAACTTGTTTTCCTGCTTCTAGTTGTCTCTCCTTACAGTCTCTTTTGTGAGATGCTCTGTTCTTTCATGTCTCTAAAGCATGGTGGCCCGGCCCTGAGCTGTGTTGGCTTCCTCAGTTAGATCTAAATTCCTTTGCTTAGTTTTCAGGGCTCGCTGTTCACACGTTAGCCCTACCTTAAATCATTTCCATCATTCTACATAAAACTTTAACTTTCTTGCTGCTCTCTGCCCTGTTCATGTGTACTTCTCGTGGACAACAGGCTCTGCTTATTTCTGTGGTTGTTTTTAATCACTAAGTCGTGTCCAGCTTTTTTGGACCCTGGGTACTGTAGCCCGCCAGGCTCTTCTGTCCATGGGATTTCCTATGCAGAATACTGGAGTGTGTTGCCATTTCCTTCTCTAGGGAATCTTCCCGGCCTAGGTTTTGAACCCCTGTCTCCTGCTTGGCAGATGGGTTTTTACCACTGAGCCACTTGGGAAGCCCACTTATTTCCTAATCTTGTCTATATAATCTGCTCAACCCTTGAGGCACAGCTAGATCATGCTTCCTTTGTGAACCCTTTCTGGACAATGCCTGTCTTTTGCATTTATCTGTATTAGGTAAGTAGACTAAATATTTCCTCATTCTCTTTTTATTATATGCAGTTTAACATTTTGCTGGATTATCATGGAATACTCTTAAAAAGCATTGTCTTATCCCTGGATTGTTTTGTGTAGATTGCTTGTCCTTTAGGGATTAATTCTTAGTAAAGGTGGTGGACTTATTTTATTCCTTCTTTGCAGGAGTTGCCTTTGAGATAAAATCGTATTTTTTATGACTGCAGGTGTTTCTGTCTCCTTGATATTGTTGTATTCTGAATTCTCTATTTCTGTCCTTAGAGATAAACGGAGAAAGGTTGAAAATATTAAGCAGTTAGTTATTCTTTCAGTAGTAGTTTAGTGGTCAGAGGAGTGTAAAGAGGCAGCTAGAGCCCTGGAATCAGACTGCCTATATTCATACCCCAGCTGCCTGAGTCAGCTGGGTTGCTTTGCTTCTCTGTGCCTCGGTCTTCTCACCTCTAAAGTAATAATAGTAGTATTTCTGTCATGTGTGTGTGCTCAGTTGCTCAGTCATGTCCGACTCTTTTGCTACCCCATGGACTGTAGCCTGCCACGCTCCTCTGTCCATGCTGTTTTCCAGGCAAGAATACTGGAGTGGGTTGCCATTTCCTATTCCAGGAAACAGGGTGAAACACTCCATTGCTGCTGCTGCTAAGTCGCTTCAGTCGTGTCCAACTCTGCGCGACCCCAGAGATGGCAGCCCACCAGGCTCTTCTGTCCATGGGATTTGCCAGGCAAGAGTACTAGAGTGGGTTGCCATTGCCTTTTCTGAAACACTTCATTAGGTTTGCATAAAATTTAAGTTATGTCTTTCTTTGGTTTATTTCTTGTTTTCTACCCCAGTAAATATTTATGTTCAGTTTTCAAGTTGGCCAGGGCCCTGGGATAGCCAAGAATAAATTGCTATATAGCAGGCAAAGATAAAGGGCCATGTGTGCTGTGCTTAGTTGCTTCAGTGGTGTCTGACTTTTTGCAACCCCATGGACTGTGTAGCCTGCCAGGCTCCTCTGTCCATGGGATTTTCCAGGCAAGAATCCTGGAGTGGGTTGCCATTTTCTTCTGCAGGGGATCTTCCTGACACAGGGATCGAACCTGTGTCTCTTGCATCTTCTGCATCACCAGGTGGATCCTTTACTACTGCACCACCTAGGAATAGAGTTGTTGAAAATAAAATGAGACCATGTAAGCAAAGTACTTGGTGCAGTGCCTGGTATATAAGAATAATTAACATCGTCTTACAAGTTTGGTCTCTTATGAGTATGATCATGATGGAAAAGCAAAATCTCCTTAACATCAAGTGTTTAATTATTATTTATTTTAATTTTACTAAAAAAATTTTTTTTTGGCTGTGTTGTGCTGCTTGCGGAATCTTACTTCCCCAAGTAGGGATTGAACCTGAGCCCTAGCAGTGAAGCACTGAGTCGTAACCACCAGGGAACTCTCAAGGTTTTTTTTTTAATGTACTCATTTTTAGCAGGAAAAATTTCTTTAGGTTTCAGTGTTGGACTTTGACCTGCTGTTGATTCCTTTTCTCTTTCAGGTTTACAGGTGCAGAAATTACACCTCCGTTATCACAAAACTTGCTATTAGAGCATTATGAATGTTAATGACCTCAAACTCAGGTTGTCCAAAGCTGGGCAGGAGCACCTGCTGGACTTCTGGAATGAGTTGGAGGAGGCCCAACAGGTAGAACTTTATGCGGAGCTCCAGGCCATGAACTTCCAGGAGCTGAACTTATTTTTCCAAAAGGCCATTGAAGGATTTAACCATTCCTCCCAGCCAGAGAAAGTGGATGCACGGATGGAACCTGTCCCTCGAGAGGTGCTGGGCAGTGCTACCAGGGATCAAGATCAGCTGCAGGCCTGGGAAAGTGAAGGTACTGAGCTTGGAAAGATTTGCTGTAAGGTTTTTTATGAGATACACCATTCAATGGATTTAAATCCACTAAAGTAACTTGAGTCACATCATTAATATTTTGACTTCCCTAAGACCTTAAACCAGGTGACTGATCAGAAGTGACAGATTGTGTGGCCAGGACACTGTGGTAGTTCCTGTTGCCAGTCCCTCCGTTCTCTTTTCACTTCTGGTGCCTCAGTGCAGTTGCTCAGTCGTGTCCGACTCTTTGCGACTCCATGAACCGCAGCACGCCAGGCCTCCCTGTCCGTCACCAGCTCCCGGAGTTCACTCAGACTTATGTGCCTAGTTCCTGGCTTTTCTCCTTTAAGTCCCAAATTAACTCCAGTCTCTTTCCTTTCTCACTATCTGTACTACTATTAGATTTCCCTTCCTGGAGCACAAGCTCAGAGTTTCAGTTCATGCTGGCTTACTCCAAAAACCTTCCCTAACCCAGCCCTAGCTTGCGGATCTAGTCTTGTCTTCTGTTTCTCTCCGATTCTACTGCCCCACACATTTCAGCTGGAACCCATAATTCATCTTTCTCTGAACATTCTGTTATGCCTTTCCTGCCTTTGCTGGTGCTTGTCCTTGGCTGCGTCTGGCCTTTGCACCTTCTCTATGTGACTGGATCTCCTTGTGAGGCTGCCCGTCTCCTGGAGCTGTGCAGTGCAGTGGTTCATTCTCCGTGGTCCATCACCTCTTTTTCAGGTCCCAGGCTGGGGTTATCTGTGCATGCTTTTCTTTCATTCTTTCTTATAATAAGGGTTGTTTATGTCTATCTTCATTGTCACAATGTAAACTTTTAAAGAGCAGCCCATGTCCTAGTTTCTATGTATATCCATAGTATTTAGAACAGTATTTTGCAGTTATAAGTTGATTGATAAATGTTTCCTGAATTACTCCAGTGCTTTTTCCTCTAAAGCATATCATAAAATCTAACTCTAGCCCCATAATGAGTACTAATGAATGCTTTTGAAAATGTTAAAATAACTAAAATTTAGTTATTTCTTTTGGTGGGGTTAAGAACTGTGGTTTTTATAATCTACTACTCTGTAAGTACAAGTGACTAAATATTGCAGCCCAGGCCCTGGACCTTATTTCCTCAGCTGTAGAAAGAACAGGCTGGAGTAATACTTTTCTTTCCTTTTTAAAAAAACATTTTTATGGCAAAAATATTAATAATATCAAAGTAACAGAAATAACTGTAGAGAAGTTGCTGATAACCTCATCATATCTGTGTTTTTATTTGCCCGCATTGCCACCTAGTAGTTGGTAATATACATATTTACGTTTATGGATATGATTTATAGCCTGTATTCACACTACGCTGTGGCTATTTTTATTTTGTCTTTTGCTCTTTGGCACTCTCTGCATCTTCCCAGAAAAGAAACATAACGACCATTATCAACCTTCTTCTGTACCATTATCTTCATGTCTTTCTCTGGGCTTACAGATTTACTCTTTCTCAAACTGTATTCCGAGACTTCTAGGGTTTTGACTGCTGGTGAGGCTGTTTCATGTGGGAAGGGCAGGAACAGATGCTAAACAGTAGTTCTCCAACCCCTTCGTGTCCCCACCCCAGGAGCAGTTCTGCTTTGACTTACTTTGATACATAAATAAAGCTTGATACCTGAGGTTTTATTTAAAAGGGCTTGGAAATTAAAAACATTGAAATAATTGGATGATCTTCAGGGAGGGCCCTTTCAGATTTTAGAATGTTTGTTAGTGTCTAATGTAACTTCTCACTTAGAACAGGGCCCTGCCAGTAAGATGTGAGAAGGACTTGCAGGCAGATCCTTCTGAATGGAGGACTGTGGTGACACTCTGACCCTCACTAACTTTGGATTCATTAATCCTTCTCTCCCTCCCTGGGTTTCAGAAAGGCTTCTACTTCAGACCAAAAGCCACACAAGGCCTTTCTTACCCTCTGGTATGCCAGCTGCCTATATTTCTCCTTGTGGTTTTATGGGGATAAAGTCTTAGACTTAACTCTTTGGAAAGATAAAACTTTGTATAATGGGGACCATGAGCAGCAATGAAGACTTCTTATACTTGGAATCTATGTATAATTTAATTCTTCTTATGTTGGAATCTATGGAACAAGTCCAGTGACCTTCCATTTAAATTAAAATCCAGAACGGTTACAAGCAAGTCTAGTATAAGAAAGTACAAAGCAAACTTCCTTTTGGCTTACAGTCAAGGGAGCAATAGTTAACTGTGGCTTTGGCAATAGGGGTGGAGAAGGAGACTTTGGAACAGACTTTACATCCTTTTTGCTTAGAAACTACCATATGTGTGCAAAGTGTGTAACAAAATAAGTTTCTTCAGTAAGTTATCTAAGGAAAGAGAGTTCTATTGCAAAGATTAGGATGCTTTATTTTAGACAGTAGGAGATTACTGATAATTGTATCAAAGACAACCGGGCCGCAACCCCCGCACCCTTGCTGCCCCTGCCCCATCCCAGTGCCCCAGGAGAGGGAAAGTAAAAGCATTCTACAGTAATTTCAGAGTGTCTGGTGACTATTGACATCAGACATTTTAACACCTAAGGTGGAAAATTATTGCTGAAGGATGAATGCGTAAGTGACCACTGTGGTCCTTCCTGAAGAGAGTTCTTGTTTTAATTTAATTCTTGAAGCACAGAAAATGAAAGGTAGAGGAGTCTGAAAAATCTCTATCTTATAAAACTCAGATCTTGAAAGAAGTAATTTAGAAGCTTTGATGAGAGTATTATTTTAGAAAGGATACTTACTCTGGAAAAATATATTTTCTTAAAAAATTCCATTCTTTATAAAAGCAACCCATGCTTAAACTGAACACAAAACAATCTTCTAAATTTATGTTTTAATAAATTAGTAGTCAGTGTTAGCCTTTTTTTTTTTGCCTATGAGACATTTAAAAAATTAATTTATATAGTATTATGGTAGAAAAGTAAATGGATCGTTTAGAAAAAATGTATTAATAACATTATTTCCTCTACATTTTCTGAAATCTAGTGCTCTAATAGTGCTCATATTTCTAATAGATATGTTTTATTTTAAAAGTCACACATATTTTGGAGATGTTGGAAAATACTAAGAATTACAAGAGAAAAAAGATAAATCTCTGCTGTCTCACAATCGAGAGATACTCACTAGTAATATTTTATAGTATTTTCTTCTATACACCACATACATTAGGTTCATAGTTTATGTATAGTCATGTAGCCTGCCTAAGAATTTGTTATTATGAAGAAATTTCAAGCTTATTTGGAAACAGATATTTGGGGACAAAAAATACTATAATGAAATTCCACATATATATCACCTTAATTACATAATTTCCAAAATCCTGCTTCATATGTCTCTCTTATTTTTCTCTGCTATAGTATTTTAAGGCAAATTGCAAACATTATGTTATTTTTATCCTCATAAAGTTTAGTATGCATCTCTTAAGTACAAGGACATTTTCTTCCCCTAGTTACAATGCCATGATTATACCTAATGAAATTTATAATAATCCCCCAGTATCTAAAACCAGTTCAAATAGAGATTTCCCTTATTAGTCTACTTTTCGTTCTTAATATTTTGGGGAAGTAGTTAATCTATAAAATAATTGTTTAATCTGTGAAATGTGGTTAAAAATTAAACTCTTAGAATACCTCCTCTTTCTTGGATAGTCTTCCTGTGTTTGCACCAGTTGATTAGCCTATTTACCCCACTGCTTGCCCAGTAGTGCCAACAGTTTAGACAGAAAATTCTGACGATGCTTTATTTCCTAAGCACCTGTGCTAGCCTCTTTGTTTCAGGCACATGCCCAAATCAAAGAGTATGTTTGAGAGGAACTAGTCCAAGCAGGAAGTTATCCAGGAAGCAGTTGACCTGGGAGAGGCTACTGTAAACTCCTCTCTGTTTTCTCTAAGTGTTACTAGGAAAACTGTTCAGACTCTGTTCGGCCCACATGCCTGACTCTGAGGAGCGAGCTCTACCTGTGTCCTGGAAATTGCTCACTCTGGCTTGATTTCTTTCCTCTTTTTTTTTTTAAACCTGTGATTTGATGTGTGTTAGGTCCTGACCTCTGTGGGAAGGTAATTAACTCTCGTGTCGAATAATGAAAAGATGGGAAGGAAGAATAGTACTGTACTAAGTTTTTTTCCCATATTTTTGTGGAAGTTTTGAAATAAAAGTTCATAATTTCCTAAGTGTCACATGGTTAAGTACGTTTTAAGCCTATTTATAAAAACAGTCAACATTTTTCAGGTAGGTGCAGTGCTGCCTGTATAGAATTATACAGTTTGAAATCATGTGTATTGCCGTGTAACTGCGAGGCTTACAGAATTTTATTGGCCTACTTAATTTCAAGAAATGTTTGGTCTGTCATAAAGCAGATACTAATTTACACATTACACACTTTTGGTAAACAATGCAGTTTTCTTGCAGTAACATGGATCAAGTAGATGAATACTTCAGCTCGGCAGGATTCGATATTGTTAACAACAGCGATAGCTGCATTTAGTTCTTGAATTGCAGCTGGCTTTAATACTCTAGGGACTGCTTTCTTTCCTCTTGTTTTTCTCTGTCTGCTCATGAGTCAGGTGTATAAGCAGGAAGAAGTTAATGCAGACACCTTTTTATCACAAATATTTATGAATTGTGTTATAATTCATTATAATAGTTGTGGCTAGCTGGAGATGGGTTTTAAATGTGGATCTGCCTGTAAATGTACACCTGGCAAGCATGGTGTCAATGCTGTTTTTAAGACATAGTGATTATATGCGTTATCAGGTCCACAGGTGGAAAGAAGAATTGGAGAAAGTATGGAGAAAGAATTGGAGATGTAAAGCAATTATCCTTCAATAAAAAATTACTTAATTAAAAAAATAAATAGATGAAAAAATTAGAAAAAAAAAGAATTGGAGAAAGTGTGGCATTGGAGGGCTTAGGAAACAAACACATGCCATTTCTTTGAATGAAGGAAGAGGCCACTACCAGCTGTTGGTTTGCAAAGCTTTAAAGCAGAACCATTTGGAAACCTGGAATGAAGCAGTGGTTTCGGGAACTGATCCAAGGAAGAGAAAAGGTTATACAGTGGTAATTTTGATAACTCGTTAGAACCTAGGGAAAGTGCCGATTGATGTTGGGTGGCCATGAGGCGAGCCAGAGCTGAGACATGGAAGTGACTCTGGAAGTGTGGCTCTTACCTTTTATAGGTAAGGGAGCTGAGAGAAATAATTAACTTTGGGCTGAAGGTAAAAGTGAAAAGTCAGGAAGGATGACTAGAACCACATTAACAGTTTGTTGTTTAGTTGCTAAGTCATGTCCGTTTCTTTTGTGACACCATGGACTCTGCAGGCTCCTCTGTCTCTATGGATTCTCCAGGCAAGAATACTGGAGTGGGTTACCATTTCCTTCTCCAGGGGATCTTCCTGACCTGTGTCTCCTACCTTGGCAGGCAGATTCTTTACCACTGAGCCACGAAGGAAGCCACATTAATAGTACAACAACTTAAAACACATGTGCTCTATAAAGAAAAGAAATAGTACAAAAAGAACAAAGATCTTTGTGTCCAGAATATTTATCTGGGACTTTTGGGGAACACATTTAGAAATATTTTTGATTCCAACACCTTTGATTCGTATACCTTTGGTGGTATATGAGGGTTGAGCAAGTATCAATAGTGTTAGTCATTGAGTTATGTCTGATTCTTTGCGGCCGCATGGACTGTAGCCCACCAGGCTCCTCTGTCCATGGGATTCTCCGGGCAAGAATACTGGAGTGGGTAGCCATTTCCGTCTCCAGGCGGTCTTCCTGACCCTGGAATGAAACCCGGGTCTCCTGCATTGCAGGCAGACTCTTTACCTAAAGAGCCACCAAGGAAGCCTGAGATACTATTGAAATACTTTTTTTTTGGTCTCACTTAATGTGATTAGAAGGAACTGTCTCAGATCTGCTGGGTTAAAATATGAATATATTGTATATGTATTATATCTGTTTTCTAAATTTTGAAGAGTTCTGCGTTCTGAAGTAAGCTTCTGAAATAAATCTAGTTTAGGTAAGGGTTTGTGGACCTGTGATTTTAAATAATGCTTTTTGGGTCAGTGACAGCAATTTCCTAGAAACCATGGTTTCTTTGGTAACTGAAGACATAACCAAATGGAAAATGGTTTTCTGAACTGCTTTATATGGTTCCCTGTTCCCTTCAGATTGCTTCATCTCAGCCAGTCTTTGTTACATAGTGGTTGTAGGGCCTGTTTAGGGCGACACAGAGCTTGAATGCTGTTAGAAATTCAGTCTTAGACAAATTTTGGAGAATGTGGGCTCTTGGCTACCTCAGCAGCTTTTCCATGTAGAGTGATGGGTAAGATTTAAGAAAAGGCAGCACAACTTCTCATGAATTCAATGGAAAAGAGAAGGAGGGGCAAGAAGGCAATAGGAATGACTGTTATACAGTATCTAAAAGTTATGGTGCTGCATAATATATCTGTTAAATGTTCGGATATGATAAGAGACTGCTGAAGTCAGTGCAGTGTTGGTGAATAGGCCTCGGGGTCAAGTTCTAATCCTGATTCACACTGTTCAGCTGTGTGACCCTGGGCAGGATCCTTAACTCATATGAGCCTATTATGTCTAAAAGGGGAAAAATTATACTTACCTCTTAGATTATAGTTACTTTAATAATTACTGGAGTCTAGCATTACTCTTGATATTTTATTTTCAAACTTTAATAAGGTACAGTGAAATGCTGTGGAGAAAACAAGGACAGTCTCATCGTAAGCAAGGAAGAGAGAAGATTAGTTCTCAGGTAGCTAAGCTCTCTGCTTTATATCAAAGGTGAAAACTATGGAAATATCTAATGTGTTTTTAAATTTTTTGATTGAAAAAATTGCCAGAAAGTTCCTGCATAATATCCTTGACTATGCTTAGTTACTAGTGAAGACAGGTTGTAGAATCAGGATAGTTTTGATTTTATATTAGGTTTATTAAGAATATTTTTCTGAGTTCACAATGTGCTAGTATATTAGCTGTAGGAAAGCCTAGGGCTTCCCTGGTGGCTCAGGATGGTAAAGAATCTGTCTGCAGTTCAGGAGACCTGGATTTGATCCCTCTGTTGGGAAAATGCCCTGGAAGAAGGGAATGGCTACCCACTCCAGCATTCTTGCCTGGAAGATTCCATGGACTGAGCAGCCTGATGGGCTACAGTCTATGGGGTTACAAAGTGTCAGACATGACTGAGCGACTGACACACATACAATATATCAAAAACATGTAAGACCAACCCCCCCACACACACATAAAGCATAAAGTTGGTAATTTAGACAAAAAAAAAAAAAAATGGATACTGGCCACCACTGCTCCCTCTGGCTTGACCTACAATTATGGATAGTGACCTGCCTCATTCATAGAATTTCTGAGAACTTTAATAAAAGTATGAAATTCAGAAAATAGAACAAAACCTATCAAGCATTGTTTTATCACATTTGACCTTTTACAGCTTTTCTAGCTTTTCAGAGATCCGCTCTATATGTTACCTCTTCCCACAGGTTATTCTACCTTCTGGTGCTGAAACTGTCCACCTTAGAGAGATGAGGTAGTTCCTAGAAATGGTATATGGCAAGATTTTATTTTTGTTTTTGTTTTTTTTTTCTAATCCAAACTGAGAGCCTCTGTCTGTTAATACCATTTTTAGTTTTATTGTTTCACTTGCAGTTTCACAAGAACTCTGTGTTTCACATTCTTCTGAGCTGCAGTAGATGGCCCATTAAAAAAAAAGGCATTTTAAACAATTTTATTGAAGTATAATTACATGCAATAAAATGTACTAGTGTTATGAGTTTTTTAAAAATTTATACATCCATAAAACTACCACCCCAATCAAAATATAGAACATTTCCATCATCCCACAGAGTGACCTAATGCCCTTTGGCAGGCATGTTCCCTAAGCTCATTCAGTTGAGTTTGGTTTCATACCCGGGTGTCCTGACATCAGAGCCTGGCTTCTTAACCATTGTTCTACACTGCTTCCCCAACTCAGGATTTCTTGTCTTTCCATTTACTGGATGGTAGTTTGTCTGGTATATTTACATGCTAATTGATTAATCAGTTATTATTGATTGATTTGTAGGCTGGAGGTAATTTCATAGCATCATCATTCATCCTGAAGTCTGGGGCTCTTCTTCTATCCTTTTTCTTTACCTGCCGCAACTAGTAAGTTGTCAGGTGCTTGTAAAACATTTTCAGCGTCTCTTGGTCTTTGCCTTCCAACCTTATCAGAATAACAATTATTGGTTCATTACAGTATCTATTAATTATCTGGTGTTTGGTTGGATTATATAAACTTCATTTTTTAATAATAAATGTTTGTATTAACAATGTGGTCATCCATGATTACTTGTGAATGCCTTGTTCTTTATGCCTTATGCAGTTAGGGTGACTCTTTGCAGCTACCTTTGTATGTGTAACCCTAAAGTGTTGAATTATAGAATGATACAAGTGTTTTCTTTTTTAGGACTTTTCCAGATTTCTCAGAACAAAGTGGCAGTTCTTCTTCTAGCTGGTGGGCAGGGGACAAGACTTGGTGTTGCATATCCCAAGGGGATGTATGATGTTGGTTTGCCATCCCATAAGACACTTTTTCAGATTCAAGCAGAGCGTATCCTGAAGCTTCAGCAGTTAGCTGAAAAATATCATGGCAACAAATGCATCATTCCATGGTAAGATATCTCTCATTATTCATGGCAACAAATGCATCATTCCATGGTAAGATATCTCTCATTATGGGAGAGTGTCTGAACATATATTGGCTTATAATGTTCAAAATGCATGTATACTTTATTCATAAGCAGAGGTATTTCCTGTTACTACAGGTGTTCTTGGGAGCTGTACTTTATATGTTAAAATCAATATGTATTATAGCTAGGGAGATAATCACTATAGCCTTAATGAGCAGTGTATATTTATTTCCAGCTTTAACCCCTACCTGAGTACCTCTGGATCCTCAGAGGGTTCTCTCAGTCTGTAAGCTTCATACTGATTAGTAGTTGGTCTGTGTACAGAGTTTGATCGAAAATCAGTTTCCCTCTGAAATTTGGAGGCATTGGTCTATTGTTCCAGCGTTGCTTTTGAGAGATCTGTTGCCGTTCTGATCGTCGGTCTTTTTTTCTCCCTTTTTCTTCTGAAAGCATTTGGAGTCTCTTCTTATCTTAGTAACTGAAATTTCATGATGATGTATGGGTCTGTTTCCAGTCACTGTGGGCACTCAGTGGGTTCTCTCACTCTAGAAGCTCATGCCCTTAAGTATTGGGTTATCTTGTCCTCCTGAAACCCACCCTTTTGCCCCCGCCCCCCTAAAACAAAACAAAACAAAACTTGAAAGCCTCACTGATTTCTCTGCTGTGGGCCAGACTTGGATTGCTCTTGAATCTGTTTCTCAGAGCAGCTTTGGAAGTTGTCCTACTTTGAGGGGGAAACCAGCTGTGTGTTTGAAATCCCTAAAGTCACTAATCTTGTTATTTTAACCCTAGGCGACTAAACAAAAGCTCTGCTGATTTCTCTGTCCTTCCTGGTCCAAGCTCAGATTCCTTACCACTGGCCTCTGCCCCAGATCGGCAAATACCCCCAGGAAAAGGCAGCTGCATATCTGAAGGTCTCCTTTGAAAGATTCTCACTATCTTAAATTTTAAGTTCTAATCCATGTTGCTTTTGTAGCTCTCTGATGCCTTTAAAAATAGGCTTTTTATAATTACCTCAGCTTTTCTAGTTCTTAAGAAGGGCATTGGCCAGTTGTGAACTGTTTTTGTGTGTGTGTGTGTGTGTGTGTGTGTGTGTGTGTTTTCTTTTCATCTTGGTTCCCGTGGGGACTTTTGAGGGACATCTGTGTTAAAACACAGATGGCCAAAATTCTACTTAGAAGCCTTAGTCTCCCAACTTTCATGTTGGATTTTCTTCTCTTTCTTTCTCCTCACAATTCAGAGTTTATTTTTCTTTCGTGAAACAGTTTAGTCCCTTTTCATTTGAATCATGATGCCCAAAGTTTTTGTGCTCAGGGTTCAAATATCCAGGATAATTTGTTAATCAGGCAGATACTGACTGTCCTGGGAAATTTTACAGTTTTCTTCATTTTTGCATTTAACAGGTATTAAGTGAGTACCTGCCTCTAGGTGCTGGGAATATATCAGTAACCAAAATAGATAAAAATCCCTACTTACACATAGTTTACATTTAGCTATTGTAGTCAATAATTACAATTTTAGATAGAATTTTTTTCTCTTTTACTACATTGGCATGGGTTGGATTTTTGTGACAACAGAGTGTATACTTTACTTTTATGATTGTAAATAAAGGGTAGCAGAGCCCAGATGTCATTTCAAAATTTTAGTAAAAAGAACCATGAGGTAATTAGAATGTATTGCATTTATGCCTTTATTCCTTTTATTAGAATAGGAGAGATTTTGACTTAGACTGTACCTTTCACAGAGTTCTGAAATGTTTTCTTGAGCCTCTCTGTTGCAGGTTCTCTTACAGGAGAGGTGTTTTAATATTGTGTTACAGAGTTGTTTTACAGCTCAAGCAGTAGAACTTTATTAAAACAGGCAGCAGATAGTATACTCCGGAGACATGGGAGCGGGCCAGCCCCCAAGGAGAGGCCACAGATTTACTTTATGCATAAGGATTAATGAAGTTGCTAGAAGAAATTCCCATTGGGTAGCAACTAATGCTGCCTTATTCAGGAAAGGGATGAAGGAAGTGAAAACAATAAACAGTACTCTCAAAAATTTTCTTTCTCTTAGGAAATAAATTTTATTTTGCCCCAATTCACATAGCGTTATTGCTTAGAAGATCTGCTTTTCTCTTGCAAGGTATATAATGACCAGTGGCAGAACAATGGAATCTACAAAGGAGTTCTTCACAAAGCACAAGTACTTTGGTTTAAAGAAAGAGAATGTAATCTTTTTCCAGCAGGGAATGCTGCCTGCTATGAGTTTTGATGGGAAAATTATTTTGGAAGAGAAGAATAAGGTTTCTATGGCTCCAGGTTTGTAACTGTGCTTACTTAATGGTGAATAGAAATAGACTTAATGCATTAACTTTTTTTGTTTTTAAAGTATGGTTGATTTACATAGTATAGCTCATTAAGTTTTGATTTTTTTCACTATGGTGATTTTGATGTCAAAAATTAACATTTTGCTTAATATAATGAAATTTGTCAGTGACTAAAAAAATGGAAATGCCCATGGGTGAAATGTATATGCTTTTATACTTCCTGTGCTCTTGACAGCAATTTGAGCATCATTCAGAGTATTTATTCTCTTTACTCAGTATTTTATATACAGTATTGTTCATAGCCTCATTACTTATCATAGTGAAAATTGGAAAGCATCTGCTGTTTAAAAAATTAGGCTAGTTTATCTGTAGCATTCATTCTTAAACAGTATTAAAATAATCATTTGTAGATATCAAAAGACAAAGTAAAATAGTTTCAGTAGATTAAGTAAGAGAATGGAAAATACAGAACTCACAGATTTTCATCTGTGTGACTCACTTCTTGGAGAAAAGGGTGAAAGGAAATAAAAAATAGTATTTACAATGATGGTCTGCAGATGTAGATTTTTATTTCATCTCAACTGTTTTTTTTAACCCCTACGTAATTCTTTTTATTTAATGGAAGAGTTTACTATTTTTAGCTTAGTTTTGTGAAGTTGTCTAATTTTTTTGTCATCATTTAGGCTGTAACTGAGGCTGTTATGGAAGAAGTATACTAAAGCACCAGTAAAAATAGATGGAGAAAGAAGAGGCTTTGACTTGTATTTAATTTAAATCACCATAGACCTTCATATTAATCTGCTTTCTTAACAAATCATTTGGTATAGATGGTCATATATGTTTATTATTGAGGTAGATGAAATTGGCAGTGTTGGGGCTGTAAATACAGAGGTGATTTGAATCATGCAAATAAAACTTGAAATGTTATAAAATAATCATTGCCTGATAAAGAATTTTATGTTTCACTATCTATTATGGGACAGATTGTTAAAAGGACTGAGTTAAAAGTATGTTCTTAAGGATTCCCTAGTCTTATATTAATAATGTTATTCTCTGTATACTTATGATTAATTATCTCAAAATCACATAGTATAACTTTTTGACCTCTGAATTCTTGCTTATGGATACTCAGTTTTTGTTGGCCCTGTCATGTAAAACTGGTTTTTAGAGATCTTCTGCCCTGTTTAGAAACATTGAGCTATCTTTGAGTTACCTTCATAATGAGTTTTGGTTTGCTACTAATAGGCAATTTTTTTTTTTCCCCCAGATGGGAATGGTGGTCTTTATCGGGCTCTTGCAGCCCAGAATATTGTGGAGGATATGGAACGAAGAGGCATTTGGAGCATTATGTCTATTGTGTTGACAACATATTAGTAAAAGTGGCAGACCCACGGTTTATTGGATTTTGCATTCAGAAAGGAGCAGACTGTGGAGCAAAGGTAATGCCTTTCTCAACTGTAACAAGGCTTTTTGTGGTCTTTCTCTTGTCAGTATATATGTTCCAGGAGTCAAGCTAGACTTTTTAGGGTGATGTGGATATTTTAGAACCATTCATCTTCTAAAGTAGCTGAATTGTCCCATACCTACTTTTTCTTTAGTTTGCAGCATTTGATTCTATAAATAATGGTGTATGCTTAGTTTATCCCAAGTAAGGGTTTACAATATGTGAGGATGATTTGTAAGTACCTGGGAAAATGAATGGTCATCACTGGGTCTGGGATGGACTTAATAATATCAAGTTGTTGGATTCATTAATATCAAATTTCTTCCTATGGCAAAGTTACTGGAGTAGTAAGTAAAAGAAATATGGTAGAAATAGCACATGAAGACTTCAGCAAGACATTTGACAAGGTAACTCATGATAGTCTTGTGCATAAAGATGGAAATATGCAGATTGGGGAGAAGGGAAGTTGCAGAGATTAAATAACTGCTTGAGTGACCACAAACATACTGAAATAGAGGAAGGTTTGTAATGCCATATAACAAGACTGTCCTTGACATAGTAATTTTTAGCATTTTTTTCTTAGTTGCATAGATGACAATATAAGAGACTTGACTTGGTGACATGAAAGGCCTTAATAATACTTTGGAAGATTTTAAAATGCTAATGTAAATACTACTTTCCTGGAAATCTGTAAAGGTATCAGGTCTCACTGAATTAAAGTATAACACAATTCTGATCAAAGTCCCAATGATGCTATACTGGGGACATTTGAAAAAATTATTGTAAAGTTTAGAAGAAACATGTAAAGACGACCAGGAAAATGTTGAAAGAATGATAATTAGGAAGGAAGAGTGTTAACAATCTATCAGCTATTAAAATGGGTTGTAAATAAAAAGTAACTAGGAGTGTAGTGCTGAAACCAGAAAGAATGACAGAATAATGGAACAGATAAATCAGAAACAAACTCACATATATAAGAATGTACTGGATACAAAGATGGCATTTCACATTGTTGCAGGGAGATTAATGGGAAACTGGCATAAAATAAACTAAGATGTCTCCCTCAGAGCTCATATCAAAATCGATTTCAAATGGATTACAAAGTGAAAAAACATAAAACAAAGTGAAAAAACATAGAAGAAAGTTAAAAATAATTTTATTTATTTATTTATTGCAGGTAGTTGATTTATAGTATTGTTGGAATAATTTTATAATCAACATGAAGGGGGAACCTTTCTGCCAAAAGCAAAAGCCATATATAGGTTTCTGACAAAAGCAAATTAAGTTACATATAAATTTTAAATGTATGAATTTAAAAAGAAGTGCTGCCCTGTTGGTGGGAATGTAAATTGATATAGCCACTATGGAAGACGGTATGGAGACTTCTTAAAAAACTAGGAATAAAACCACCGTATGACCCAGCAGTCTCATTCCTAGGCATATATACCCTGAGGAAACCAAAATTGAAAAAGACACATGTATCCCATTCTTCATTGCAGCACTATTTACAATAGCTAGAACATGGAAGCAACCTAGATGTCCATCGACAGATGAATGGATAAAGAAATTGTGGTACATATACACAGTGGAGTATTACTCAGCCATAAAAAGGAACACCTTTGAGTCAATTTTAGTGAGATGGATGAACCTAGAACTTATTACGCAGAGTGAAGTAGGTCAGAAAGAGAAAGATAAATACCGTATTCTAACAAATATAAACGGAATTTAGAAAAATGGTACTGAAGAATTTACTTACAGGGCAGCAGTGGAGAAACAGACACAGAGAATAGACTTATGGACATGGGGAGAGGGGAGGAGAGGGTGAGATGTATGGAAAGAGTAACATGGAAACTTACGTTACCATATGTAAAATAGACAGCCGATGGGAATTTGCTATATGGCTCAGGAAAGTCAGACAGGGCTCTGTATCAGCCTGGAGGGGTGGGAGGGGCAGGAGATGGGAGGCAGGTTCATAAGGGAGGGGATATACATATACCTATGGCTGATTCATGTTGAGGTTTGACAGAAAACAGCAAAATTCTGTAAAGCAATTATCCTTCAATAAAAAAATAAAAGAAAAAAAGAAGTGCTGCCATAGGAGATGTATCTTTGTTTGGAGATTTTCTGTTATAAAGATGCCATTTCAAAATTAATCTACAAATGAATGCAAAGTCACAGAAGCTGAAATCTTAAATTTACCAGTATAAGTTTTGAGAGATTAAGCTGAGAGGCCTAATAAGACTCCTCCTATCTCTGAAAATAAAGGGCTTAGTTCACTGATTGAAGATCTCTGTCCCTTTCAGTACTCTGTGAGTATTTGTGCCCTACTGTAAATAGCTATTGAACCGCAATAGTGCTTTGGATTGTACTCCCTGAGGTTTGCTCCACCTCGGGCTTTCAGTCCTCCTGCCTGGTCTGGGGTGGGGCTCAGCTCTGAGTGGTTTCAGGGAGCTCTCCACTTTGGCGAGGAGAAGGGGGAAGATCAGAAACTGTACTCAGCTGTGCCCTGGCAGGGGCAGCCCACAGTTCCTTCAGAACCGCTCTCCCCTCCCCTAACAGGAATAGTAGGTTAACTTTTTAAAGCTACTCAGCTTTGAAAAGCAAAACAGAACTGTATTTCTGACCTTGTTCCACTTGGTGTCACTCTTCTTTCTAAGATGGAAGCTTAAATTTTTACTGTGCTGAGCTTCAGCATGTGTGTGCTCAGTCGCTCAGTCCTGTCTGACTCTTCATGACCCCATGGTCTGTAGCCTGCCAGTCTCCTCTGTCCCTGGAATTTTCCAGACAAGTACTGGAGTGGGTTGCCATTTCCTTCTCCGACTCAGCTTCAGAATCAGTTTAAATTCTAAATGATTAGAGAATGCTGAACCTGGGAGGGACCTCAAAGATCATCTGGTCAACCCCTTTGATCTAGAAATGAGTTCCAGTACTAAATAAGTTCCAGGCACTAGCTCCATCATCACATTAGCGAGGCAGAATTAGAAATGTTTCCCAGCTCTTAGTTTTAGTATTATATCACTTTAATAAATCAATTCTTTAATTATGTTTTTGCCGGCAGCTCAAAAGCCTTTGAATAGGTCTGCTAACTGTTTTGAGCATTCTAATCATACAGGGATGTAAATATAACCATTCTCTCTTTACTGCCGGTGGGTCCTCTAGGACAAATCCGTTCTCAGTCTTTCTGCTTGTTCTGTGTCTAGTACATAATCTAGTGGTCGCTCAATGAATGAATAAATAAATATTCAGATGCAACTGAAATATTAAGAGATTGGTATATGTTTAAAAATTTAGAGATGTTAGAAACCATTTATTTAATCTGTCCTCCAACCCTTTTAATTTAAAAAATCATAGATGTTAAAATATACTTTAAAAAACACCTAAATTAGGGAGTGATTCATAGAGGGTAGTAGAATTCTTTGCAGAGAATTCTTTTTAGTTCTTATTTAATAGTCTCCTGCCTTGGGGAATGAAGTCTTTTTAATGAAGTGAGAGCCTTGAGAAAAGACTTAGTGGAGTGGTTTACAAAAGTCCATAGCTGAGAGAGTAGGAATGGTTGTTAATTAAAGATAATTTTGTAAAACACTTATAGTAACTTTGAGGTTAAAGTTATTATTTTGAGCTCAGCTTTTCAGGATTTAACTTGTAGGAAATCATGAGACCTCTTAATTCTATGCTGCCTGTCTTTTCTGTAGAATATAAACTGACTTCCAACTTCATGTACTTAATGCTTCCTTTTGTAATCTAGACTTTTACAGTATTTGGAGGTTCATGTTACAAAAGTAAACCTTTTACGCAGATTAACACTTAAAGTATGAATATGCTTATTTTTATTTTCCATGGCTGGTCAGGAGTAGGGTTATACAGAAGTGATTGGAAAACTAACCTCATATGTGTGTGTGTGTTTTAATGTGGATAGGAAGAGTGTGTTCTAGATGCCCTGTCTACTGAGATACTCACTGTATAGAAAGTGAAATGAGAGGTGGTGATGGCTGATAGACTGGAATTGGAAATGTGCTCATGACTGGTTTAAATCCTTTTGCTATATGTTTCTCTCAGTTTTATCCACTTCGGTGGTAGAAGGATCCTTTTCACTGAATACTGTACTCCTTTCAGGGTGGCAAACAGTGAAACTGCTCAGCAGGCCTGCGTATGCAGTAGCCCAGAGTCACTGAGCTACACTCAGTGTCTGTATCTCTAATTGCAGTGTAAACGAAGCGCTCAAAAGTGACTTCAGTTGTCTGCAAGGGACTGACTGGCTGTATTTATTTTATGAAATCAGTTGCTGAAGAAAAGCTTTAATTTCATTGGAATAATTTCATGTATACTTTGGATAGGCTTTTCAAGTTGGGGACAGTTTTTCAAAATACTCTGGAGTGTACTGAATTGTTAATAGAACAAGGCAAAACAAATATTTTCAAATCTTTTAATTGTTTGATCCTTCTGCTGGATATTCATCTTGTCTGAGGCTTGAGTTTTCTATTAGTGCGTTACGTAGGGTTCCTTTATAAGTGTATTCTAAACACTTAATTTAGGTCAGTGACACATAAATAGGGTGGTGGGGTATCAGAATCACCTGTGAGGTTTTTTTTTTTTTAAATTACATACTCTTATGTTTTCCCTCTGATTTTGACAACACTTTTTTCTCAGCTCCCTCACCATCCTAGAGCCTTTGCTAGATTATCAAATCACTGGTTTTCAGACTTTAAAAAAGCATAGACTCTCTTACTTCAAATAAAACCAAACTTGCAAGACATAAATGTGAGTGGACTTTTCTGGTTCAAGTTGGAGTGGGAACTCTGTGACCTGCCTGCTATAACTCTGCTACCATCTAGCCAATTCCCTGAAAAATAAGGAATTTGCTATATTCATGAATGAGAATGAAAGCAACACCATTTTCAAATGAAATAATGACTTGTGCCATATAAAATGAGAGGCAAAATGCCTTACTTCTTTTGTCTTGTGAATCTCAGATAGATTTTGTTTCATTTATTCTCAAAGTAGTTGAGTCTGACTAGGATCAATTCAATAGTGAAAATATATTAGATGAGGGGAAGTAGTTATTTACAGTCCAGTGTGATTTCTTCTGGACTTCATGTGTGTGGTGGAATTTCTACTCTGCAGTTTAGTTAGTTGATAAATAGGAGGGAGATAATTTACCTCTTTCTGAAAAGTAGTCTATCAAATGTAAAGATAGATGATTATCTAAAAAAGTAAGCAGATCTTGGAAAATGACAAATCTCCAGCATAGCACCTGATCAGATTTCTTTCTCTACTGTTTTCTTCCTTTGGTGGGTAGGTGGTGGAGAAAACAAACCCTACAGAACCAGTTGGAGTGGTTTGCAGAGTGGATGGAGTATACCAGGTGGTGGAATATAGTGAGATTTCTCTGGCAACAGCTCAGAAACGAAGCTCAGATGGACGACTACTGTTCAACGCTGGGAACATTGCCAACCATTTCTTCACTGTGCCATTTCTGAGAGATGTTGTCAAGTATGGGCAAGATGGGGGCTTTTAAAAACTTTATGTATTGTTAATCAGAAGCTAAGTCACCTGAGAAGTAGAAAGAAACTTCAAATCCATAATTCATCTTCCTTCCTGAGGATCTCCTTTATCAGATAGAAGTTTACTTGACCCTGTGGTGGTTTTTAGTAAGCTCTATCACCAGGTGCAAATTTGTAGCAGCCCGTTCTCCCTGTGCATTAACTGGAGTCCAAAGCACTTCTCCCTTTACTTTTCCTTCCCTTTAACTGTGCTCAGTTCTGGTAAAGTAACGAGTAAGAAAGGCAACACCTCCTCTCTCTACCATAACTCAAACCCCAAAAGATACACATATCTGCCCTACATCTATGGAATCAAAATTTCTGAAGGTCGATGTAGACATCTGTATTTTTTAAAAAGCTGCCCATGCAATTTAATTTAACTGGTTCTCTGACTAGCATTTAGGAACCAGTAGATTCGAAAGTAAAGGAAAAAGAGCTTGAGACCAAGCATGGAAATCAGCATAGTTGTGTCAGCTAATAAAAAGAATTGTTTTACCCACCAGATTTTTAAATGAAGGACATTCTCAATATCTGATTCTTCACTTGATTGCTTTTTGGACATTCAAGATGACTGCCTACTGTTTAAAAAGTTACTAAGCTTTACCTTACAATTTCAGTTCCAGTTCCACAATATTTCCTGGTGTGCTTTTTGTAGCTGTGTTAGTAATTCACCCATAGTAACTATAAATACTCATCTTTTCATCTAACACTTCACAGGATCCCAACTGGGAAAATTGGGGCTGAGAGTGGAAAATTTTTATATAAGACATGGAAATTGTGGGAGAGATGTTGTTATGAGCTGTGTGTGTGTGTATTGTTTTTTTTATTGTAGAGATCATCATTTGATTTTTTTTTAAATGGATAGGGAGATCTGTTTATTTAATATTTAAATATGAACTAAAATTTAATGAATGCCCTTCCCTTTGAAAGTCTTAGTACTTATTGAGGCATTAGCTCCTGAGTGTGATTATCAGATTCTCTGGCATTTTAAATTTGGAAAGTGATTGTCTTTTTTTTTCTTTTTTCTTTTTTTTCCTCCATAGTATTTATGAACCTCAGTTGCAGCACCATGTGGCTCAAAAGAAGATTCCATTTGTGGATTCCCAGGGACAGTTAATTAAGCCAGACAAACCAAATGGAATAAAGATGGAAAAATTTGTCTTTGATATCTTCCAGTTTGCAAAGTATGTTTCGAATAGCATCAGTAAGATTAAGTATGTCTTGAGATGTTGCTTTTTGCTCTTCTAGGTTGGACACTGTTTCAGAAAACAGTTGACAGCAGGTATGACAGGCATGGTGTTTTGACTGTGAGTATGTAGTTTAGATTCATTATTATTCTCTAGTATGAAACCACCAATGCAAGAATATGGCTTGAGTTGCCTGTGAGTGCTTTTTAAAAATTTTCAATTATTATATCATCTAGCTCTCCTGAAAAATTGTTAAAGTCTCTTACTTTGGCTGAGAGACAAAAAAGGTTGAGACAGAGAATCGGCCCATATTGTGGTTAGGTGGCCTTTCTGGCCTATGAGTAAATGTTTCAGTGAAAATGTTTTTAACTTATATTGCTCTCTGTTCTCTTGATTAAAGATCACATTAACTTGAGTTGAGATTTGTGTTATATATATATATTGTTGGGGAAGGAAATAATTTCTCATTTTGTGTGGAGAAGATAATTCCAAATTTATTTCATCCAAGGATGAACATTATTTCTTTCAGCATTCATTTGAAATTGCATTAAGAGAGACTGTAATTGAAGGCCAAAGGCTTAGCTATGTGGAGAAAAGTCAGAAGCTGTGTATGCAGTTTTACTTGATGATAAAGCAGTGTTTGTATGGTTTCACTCTAGGAAGTTTGTGGTATATGAAGTATTACGGGAAGATGAGTTTTCCCCGCTAAAGAATGCGGACAGTCAGAATGGGAAGGACAACCCTACTACTGCAAGGCATGCTTTGATGTCCCTCCATCATTGCTGGGTCCTCAATGCAGGGGGCCACTTCATAGATGAAAATGGCTCTCGCCTCCCAGCAATTCCCCGGTAGGTTGATATCTTTGCTTCTTTGTGTGGCTGCCTCCTGTGCTTGTCCTCTTATCTCATGTATTCCTAGAACTTTTAAAAGAGCTAAGTATTGTTGTGGCAGTTCATGATGTGAAGTAATGAAGGCTTAGCCCCTTTACATCGCAATAGCTTTGCTTCCCCTGAAAGAGGAACCTTCTAAAGCTTTTGTTTTTTTGGATGGCCCTCTACCATATCAGTGAAATGACTCCTACTGAAGAACGGTCAGAAGGTAGTTCTTTTGCTATGCTACAGGATTAAATACCATCAGCAGTCACTATGCCACAGGGAAAGAGGATTGATTATTGCTGCCCATATATCTGTGGCCTCAAGTGTTATCTATGAACCCCCCACCCAAAAAGACTCGGCACCCACAGGCTGCCTCTGAGACGTACGCATACTTCAGTTCTCCTTGTGGGACTTTCAGATTGCAGAGCGAGGTGCCAGGAAGGGATGTGCATGCTACTTACAGTCACTGATACTCAACTGTTGAAATGTTTAGGATTTTAGAAGTTTAAAAAAAAAAAGAAGATCCTTGGAGCTATTCAAATATGAGATAAAGTGCTTTTCAGCTGTCTTATATTTTATGATAAAACCTCCCTTGATACTTAGAATTCCCCCTTTCTAAATCATTTGATGTTTCCATACTTTTGTCAAAAATGTTTTGCCATAAAATTTATAACTCTTAAGGGATAAAAAGACTGCGCAAAGTGCTAGAATGCCTTGTTAAATGTTCGAACATTGGGTATTGGAGCTTACTGGGTTATAACTGTTTATTAAGAAGGAGCAGTGGTAGACTGTCTCAGTCCAAGGCCACGTTCAGACTCTGTCTTGTCAACAAGCTAGTTCTGTGGCATGTCAGATGGTCCTCATGCTTCATCTTTCACCACTGATTTTTTTTTATTGTTGTGGGTTTTTTTTGGTTTTGTTTTTGTTTTCCCCCTCAGATCTCCTTTGCCAAGTTTATAATTTACCATGAATACATGCCTTTCAGTCAAGTATATTTTGCAGTTCCACTTCATTTTTATTGTTTGGTTTGTTTCCATTCCCATTAATGCTTATTTATTCCTACATAGCAGTGCTACACATGGAAAGTCAGAGGCCATCACAGCTGATGTCAATCACAAGTAAATATACCAGCCTGCCTGCAGTGCATGGTGGCGGGGCTGTGCTTCCCTCCCTACTAACTGGCGTCGTAGTTTAGTGCTCTCTGCCTTTTGGTGGTCTGGGGGTGAAGGGTTGAAGCTGTGGTGGGGTTATTGCTTACTTGGTGGCAGGTCTCTGTCTGGATGGCACTAACTCAGAATCTCAGTGCATGCTGGAAAGGGGAGCATGCTTTTCTAAAGACTCTCACCATAGGTATTTGAGCCTGTACTGACAAGTTTACAAGTGAAAGATAAAATCTAGAGCAGGTCACAGGCCAAGAAGAACAAATGTGAGTCCAAGTACCCTTTTTAGCATAAGTGTCAGCTGGATAAAAATGATGTTCTATGGATGTATCTTACTAATTAGATACCTGCTCTCAGTACAAAGGCTAAGTGCTCCTGACATACTGGATGGCTCTTAATGTGGAAAAACTGTTCTTTTGATTTAGTTTCATAGTAACTGCTCCATTTTTGGTATCTTAACGGTTTTGTCTTAATGGTTGATAGTTTTTAGCTAGCAGTAGCATATACCCTCTCTTATTTGGGTACTGACTAAGTTGGAAAAAGCCATTATCTTTATTGCCAAAGAGACAGCTTGATATTCTTATTACACTTTGAAAGTTATTGGGTTTAGTTTGAATTTAAAATTTTTAGGATAAGTCTGGACATGTGTACAGAGCCAAGGATGACATTATGGTATTTATCTCAGAAATAGAGTAGCAGGGATGTCCATTTCATTAGTGTGTTTTTTCCTGCCTGAGCCCCTCATCCTGACCCTGCAGAGATGAGTCTCTGTGAGTATCAGGTGTTTCTGGGATGTGGCCCTGGACATAAGGAAGTAGACTCAAAGCTGGCTAGTTCTTAGAGTAGCGTAGGTGACTGTTGCCCCTTGTGCCATGGCAGCTGGGACATAGAGCCTTTTGTCATTTTCTGTCCCATCCATCATTTTTAATATGTGGAAGCAAGATGCTTTTACAATTTGACCAAATAAAAGTTTTGATCCTGAATTTCCGTTTGGTTAAAACACAGCTTTCAGTCTGTTAAGCGAGATAGCTTCTTAAGCATGCAACTGAAAACAACACGGAGCATCTCAGCTAAGATACAAAGTGTTTTAAATGTTATTTAATTCTTGTTTGAGTTCTTTATTTCACACTCCATCACCCTCATTTACTTCATTTGTAGTCATTTCTTGTATAGTTAAACTGAAATCAAAGTTTGGCCCCAAATGAGATCATGGACTTAGAAATAGGTCTTCCTAAATTCTTAGCACTAAAGGATACCCTCAGAGAATAGAAAAAGATTATTTAAAAATGAGAGATGAAAGGGAAGTATTTTTTATAAAAGTGGGAAGAAGCAGCTTGGAGGTCTTCTGAAAGAAGGGAAGGTGGATACTAAATTTTGACAAAATGACATTGTTTTTATTTTTCACCTTACACCTGCTCAGCAGTGTTAGCTATCAAATGGATGCTTGACTAAAGAATACGGGACAACTAATTTTCCTATCCCCTGACATTTTACATTTGGTAATGGTAGCTCCTGTCTTTTCTCCTCTCTGGCACCCAGCTTGCTTAGTTTTATGGGACATATCTGTGGTATGGAAGGGAAGTGGGTTACGTGTTCCTTGGTTTCAGAAACACCTTCAGTTAATTACTGGCACACCGAATCCTTTAGGGGCTATATACATCTTATCAATGGAATGGGCCCGCATTTTCCCATCTGGTTTTATGTGACTCCATGCTGTCCCCAGAGGGTCTGGACCAGACTTCTTGAGCTCTTTTGATAAAATCTGACACATATCTACATCTCAGGCTGCGGAGACAAGTGCTCCATTTCTTAATTCATCTTTTACTTGAATTAGTCTCCCATCTGTCTACCCTCATAGTTCATTTGTTCATTCAGCCAACAAGCATTTGCAGGCCTGCACACAGACCTTAAGGCACTGAAATCCCAGGGGCTAAGGGAGCGTACATAAGAGAAATTAGTCATTTCTTACAGCCTCCTGGGAGATTCAAGATGCACATACATTAAAATTAAGTAAATCATCAGACAGGGATGTTGTTTATGTGTTAAATGTGTGATATAAATAGTAATTACCTTGGGAGGCATGTGACTTATCACATGTCTAATACACTTATTTGTTTTTATAAATAAATGAATGAGAACAATCACTGTACAATGCAGTGGTCAAGGAAAGTTGGAGCTTGAGTTAAGTCTTGGAGGGTGGGTATGATTTGGATAGTTAAAGGGACCATAGTTTATAATGACTTGCAATAATCTAAAGTGTCTGTATCTAGCCTGGTTTGACTGGGAAATAGCAGGCAACTGAGTTGGAGTAGGGTATAGAGTGCCTGGAAGGCTCACTAAATGGTTGTTTGGAGAAAGATTGGGTATGGCTGACCTCAGAAGGTCTCTGATTTTATTGACCCCACCAAAGCTTCAGACTTACATATTTGGTGAAACAAAGGAGAACTAATGGTTTGAGGCTGCAAAAGACTAGATTTTTTTTGTGTGCCCTGTATCTTACTGGTAAAATTCTCAAAATGGTGAAAAATCTCAAGGTTAGTGACTTTAAACATACTAAAAGTACTCTTAATTGACTTGTGTTATGTAATTTAGGAACTCAGTATTGCAGGTGGATGTAAATGTTAAGAGTGTGATCTAGAGGAAGCAAGTGGTGACTTCAGCTTTGCTTTCACTAGGGCGCAGTGAAGGGACTTTGCTAAAAAAGTAACAGTGAAGCTCCTTGAAACACTGAGTAAGTCAGCTCAGCTAATCTAGGAGATGTGGGCTGTACTGGGAGATAATATAACTGACCTTTTAGTCCAATTATAATTTTCTGCAGTGAAGGAAATGTTCTATATCTGTGCTGTCCAGTTTGGTAGTCCCTACCTGTTCATGGCTACTGAGCACTTGAAATGTGGTTATTATGAATGAGAGACTGAATTTTGAATTACTTTAAAAAATTTTAATTAATCCAAGTTGAAATAACAGTATGTGGCTAGTGGTCATTGTATTGGACAGGGTAGCTTTAGAATGCTGGTCAACATTAGCACCTAACATGCGAGGTTGTGACAAGGATTTAAATGAATTTTGAAGGATTCAAATTGTCTAGCTGTGAGCCTGGAATGCAGTGTGTACTCAATAAATAGTCCTTTCTTTATGGAATTAAAATTTGGAAATGATAAAAAATAGTGTGTACATTAAGGGATAAGTATATCAGGGTTGGTGAAGTACTGTGAAGAGCTACTGGTGATTACTGGCACGTATCCTTAGTGCCCTTTGAGCCACGATGAGTTTGTATTAACTTACTCCCCAGGAAATTTAGTGATCATGAGGGTAGGAGCTACTCTAATGTTTAGGAGAATTTTGTTACCTGCAGGCTTCTCAGAGGGAAGTTATAATCTGTATTTTCACTCTGGCAAGCAACATGGGAAGCAAAATCTTCATGTCTGATTTTTTTCTTAGCTTGAAGGATGCCAATGATGTGCCAATCCAGTGTGAAATCTCTCCTCTTATCTCCTATGCTGGAGAAGTAAGTCTGCTTTGTTCTTTTTCCTATTCTTTTAAAAGTAGAATTGTGATACTGTTTTATGTTGAAGTAGAGTTGTCCTTGGGCTTCCATGGTAGCTCAGCTGATAAAGAATCCACCTACAATGCAGGAGACCTGGGTTTGATCCCCGGGTTGGGAAGATCCCCTGGAGGAGGGCATGGCAACCCAGTCCAGTATTCTTGCGTAGAGAATGCCATGGACAGAGGAGCCTGGTGGGCTACAGTCCTTGGAGTCCCAAAGAGTTGGACATGATTGAGCAATTAAGCACAGCACAGCACAGAGTTGTTCTTGGAGAAGATACAGCATTTTCCAGTGGGCGTCCCCTGAGGAAATCATCCTGAGAATGAGAAACCTCTTGGAAAATTCCTGGTATGGCTTTGTATCAGTGCCTTAGTTGCCATGAACAGAATGTTTAATGTTTAGTTCATTTTACCTGTACATCGAAATGCAGTGGTCTTTTAAAAATAAGCCTTGCTTTTCAGGTAAATCTTCTGACTTTTTTCAGTGCAGTATAATTAAAAAAAATTTTTTTTTCAGTGGGTCTACTTTGTTCATACGCTTAGTACTTTCACTTTTAAGACCAGGGGATGTAGGAGTCCTTTTATTCTAATATGTACAGGGTTTTGTTTTTGTTTCTGGAGATCCTTGTTAGCTTGCTTAGTTCTAGCATCAGAAATAGCCACCTTGCTTAGAATGTTAACTGTTGGGTGATGATTATAGGAAGAATGACTGTCATCTTATTAACTTTAAATATTATGTTATAATCAGAACACTTTTCCCTCTTTTTGTTGTTTGTTTTATGCTTCCATAAATAGGCCATTAAACCAGTTTTAAAAGTAAACTAAAGAGAGTTTTTTATTGACTTAAATTTCTGTATCTTAATCCAACTTTTAGCATTCATGCTTTACATCATTATTACAGCCACTAAGTCCAACACTGCATGACTTGTGTTGATCAGTGTTCTAACTATGTTTTTATTTCGACCCTTCTTTTAGGGACTAGAAAGTTACGTGGCAGATAAAGAATTTCATGCACCTTTAATCATTGATGAGAATGGAGTCCATGAGCTGGTGAAGAATGGTATATGAGCCAGATACTAAATAAGTTCCACCACAATAAGAATAGCTTTTATTTTTGATAGACTGACTGTGAACCTACAGGACCTCTCCTGGAATACTCATGTTTGAATATACACAGGCTTTCATTTTGCTTGTTGAACTCTTGTAACTACTACATATTTCATAAGATCCAGATGACTGAACTTCAGAAAGCATTTTTATGATTCACAGCTGATTGAAGGTCTTATTTATATTTTTCAATTGTATTTTTTTTCCAAGCTAAGGAAAACATCGGCCATCTTGGAAATTTCTTACAACTTAAGTATAGTCAGGGTGTTCAATATCACTTTACTTGGAGCTGGAAGCATTTGTTTTGAAGTTGTACATAGTAATAATATGTCATTGTATATGTTGAAAGGTTTCTATGGTACTAAAAGTTTGTTTTATTTTATCAAAAATTAAATTTTTTAAAGAAAATAATTGGACAGTAAAATAAACTTTTCTTCTTGTCTCAAGTGTCATTTGTACTGTGAAGAAATTATTCCATTGGGAAAATATGAAACTTTGGAGAAACTTTGAGATAATACAAGAAAAACCAAATTAATACTTCTATGACTGCAGTCTTCCAGCTTTTTATTGATCATCTAACTTTGGACTTTATCTTCCTGTCACTTTACAATATTAGCCCTCAGCCAAAGATGTCTTTGCCCTTCTCCAGGACATATTTGGCAGTGTCCTGAGACATTTTTTTGTTATCATAACTGAGAGGGTGAAATGGTAGAACTGGCACTAATGAATAGAGATCAGGAATATTCCTACCCTTCTTACAATGCACAGGACAACCCCCTATAAACAATAATTAATCTGGCTCAAACTGTAAATTTCAACAAGGTTGAAAAACCTTGTTTCATATCACTGCTTTATTCTCTTTTGCTCAAATATTTGGTGACACTTGGAATTTCAAAAGATTGTAATTTTTGCATTTCCTCAGGAAGTTAATCACTAACATCCAGGTTTTTGGTTTGTTTGTTTGCTTTCAGCTAGAGGATTAAAGGGCTCCCGTGGTAGCTTAGCATCTGCCTGCAATGAGGGAGACCTGGGTTCGATCCCTGGGTTGGGAAGATCTCCTGGAGGAGGGCATGGCAACCCACTCCAGTGTTCTTGCCAGGAAAATCCCCATGTGCAAAGGAGCCTGGTGGGCTACAGTCCATGGGGTTGCAGAGAGTCTGACATGACTGAGCTGTAGACTAAGCACAGAGGATTAAAAAGAGAAAGGTGGTTCTCTAAATATAGGCCATTGGTCACTGGATATTAGTAAGGGTCCTCTATGTCTAAAATGTAGTTTGCATAAAAATATTGAGCTTTATAAATGCATTTTATATAGCCTTTGAGTGTTGACCAAAAGCATAAAAATTGATATCTGGATAAATGAAAAAAATATTTATGTGTAGAAAAGAGATTAAGATATCACAAGATAGAATGTCATGGCTGATTCTCTGTTCTCAAGAGTACAAAGTTTAAGGATGCCTTTTTTCCTTTGGTTCAGCTCAGTTCAGTCACCATATCGTGTCCCACTCTTTGCAACCCCATGGACTGCAGCATGCCAGGCTTCCCTGTCCATCACCAATTCCCTGAGCTTGTTCAAACTCATGTCCAATAAGTTGGTGATGCCATCTATCTATCTCATCTTCTGTTGTCCCCTTCTCTTCCCGCCTTCAATCTTTACCAGCATCAGGGTCTTTTCAAATGAATCAATTCTTTGCATCAGGTGGCCAAAATTTTGGAGTTCTAGCTTCAGGCATCAGTCCTTCAATGAATANAAGATTCAAGTTAATCATTTTATGGCCCAAGATAAACCATTTGGAGCCAAGGTTATCCCAAAATACATGTTTTGGGTGAGGGGCCTGGTTCCATTCTAAGTTAACAGGCTGCTGGTGACTATATAACATCCAGCTGAAGGCTAGCAGGCGGGTACTCTTTCTGCCCCCTTCTGATGCCTGTGTCAGAAGCTTTCTCTATCTCCTCTATATTTTAATAAAACTTTATTACACAAAAGCTCTGGGCGATCAAGCCTCATCTCTGGCCCCGGATTGAATTCTTCTCCTCCGGAGGCCAAGAATCCCGGCATCGTGATTCAACAACAACCTTTCAGTATGTGGTTCCATGTCCAGTTCTAACTGTTGCTTCTTGACCTGCATACAGATTTCTCAGGAGGCAGGTCAGGTGGTGTGGTATTCCTATCTCTTGAGGAATTTTCCAGTTTGTTGTGATCCACACAGTCAAAGGCTTTAGGATAGTCAATAAAGCAGAAGTTTTTCTGGAACTCTCTTGCTTTTTCAATGATCCAACGGATGTTGGCAGTTTGATCTCTGGTTCCTCTGCCTTTTCTAAATCCAGCTTCAACATCTGGAAATTCACTGTTCACATATGGTTGAAGCCTGGCTTGAAGAATTTTGAGCATTACTTTACTAGAGTGTGAGATGAGTGCAATTGTGCGGTAGTTTGAGCATTCTTTGGTATTGCTTTTCTTTGGGATTGGAATGAAAACTGACTTTTTCCAGTCCTGTGGCCACTGCTGAGTTTTCCAAATTTTCTGGCATATTGAGTGTGGCACTTTCACAGCATCATCTTTCAGGATTTGAAATAGCTCAACTGGAATTCCATCACCTCTACTAGCTTTTTTCATAGGGCTGCTTCCTAAGGCCCACTTTACTTCGCATTCCAGGATGTCTGGCTCTAGGTGAGTGATCACACCATTTTGATTATCTGGGCCGTGAAGATCTTTTTTGTACAGTTCTGTGTATTCTTGCCACCTCTTAATATCTTCTGCTTCTGTTAGGTCCATACCATTTCTGTCCTTTATCGAGCCTATCTTTGCATGAAATATTCCCTTGGTATCTCTAATTTTCTTGAAGAGATCTCTAGTCTTTCCCATTCTGTCATTTCTTCTATTTCTTTGCATTGATCACTGAGGAAGGCTTTCTTATCTTTCCTTGCTATTCTTTGGAACTCTGCATTCAAATGAGTATGTCTTTCCTTTTCTCCTTTGCCTTTCACTACTCTTCTTTTCATAGCTGTTTGTAAGGCCTCCTCAGACAACCATTTTGACTTTTTGAGTTTCTTTTTCTTGGAGATGAATTTGATCACTTCCTCCTATACAATGTCATACACCTCTGTCCATAGTTCTACAGGCACTCTGTCTTATCAGATCTAATCCCTTGACTCTATTTGTCACTTCCACTGTATAATAAGGGATTTGATTTTGGTCATACCTGAAAGTTATGACCAACCTAGATAGCATATTGAAAAGCAGATACATTACTTTGCCAACAAAGGTCCGTCTAGTCAAGGCTATGATTTTTCCAGTGGTCATGTATGGATGTGAGAGTTGGACTGTGAAGAAGGCTGAGCACCAAAAAATTGATACTTTGAACTGTGGTGTTGGAGAAGACTCTTGAGAGTCCCTTGGACTGCAAGGAGATCAGCCCTGGGATTTCTTTGGAGGGAATGATGCTGAAGCTGAAACTCCAGTACTTTGGCCACCCCATGTGAAGAGTTGACTCATTGGAAATGAGTCTGATGCTGGGAGGGATTGGGGGCAGGAGGAGAAGGGGATGACAGGGGATGGGATGGCTAGATGGCATCACCGATTCGATGGACGTGAGTCTGAGTGAACTCTGGGAGTTGGTGATAGACAGGGAGACCTGGCATGCTGCAACTCATGGGGTCACAAAGAGTTGGACATGACTGAGCGACTGAACTGAACCGAGCTGAACTGAACTGAATGGTCTAGTGGTTTTTCATTTAAACTGTACGATATTTGTATCTATTCATAGTGTTTGTGCTAAAGTTTAGTGTGTCTAGCATATTTTCTGTTTTATTTCCAAATAAATAGCTCAATTTTGCTGTTGTTATCCATTCCATTTCTCAAAAGGATGTAGGATCTGAATTCTTCATCAGAACAGCTCTAAAATGGATTGTTGAGGACAGATCCGCAGAGTCTTTAGTCTCTGAATGGTATGCTTGCTTTTCCTTTTTCTGAACCTTCATCTCCTATTTCCTGTCTCCCTATCTTAAGATCATATACTGATATGGGCAGAGGAGCTCTGGCAGTGTGCAGTTGTGGCAGTGGTTTCACTAGAGAGGAGCAATGGTTGGGCAACACTGGATGTGGGGCTAAAGAGTTTAAGAGCCTCTGAGCCATGAAATCATAAGGTAATAGCATTGTATATCTTCATGAGTCCTTGTCAAATTATTGTTCTAATTCAGCAAATATAGAACCAGGTAAAATGTTTATTAAAATATGAATTGGAATCACTTGGCAACAGCATGGTAGAATTTATGTGAGAGTTAGTAACCACTAAGTTTGGTCAAAATCACCCGTACTATGTGTTAATAACTTTGCTGATAGTCATAAATGAACATCTAAGCCCAACTGAGTGTGTTATTTGAATATTTGATTTTTTTCTTCATTTCCTTCTTGCTTCTCAAAATCGATCCAGTTTTGATGTCTAAAAAGGAATTACTAGTGAAGTATATAGGAAGGGGAGCAAAAAGAATTCCATTTTCAATTTCTAGCCCTTCTATTCCTGGAAGTTTGGGCTGTTGCTGGTAATATGTGATTTCGTTTCTAACCCTAACTTACTACCTCCAGCATTTTCTGTTGATGTTTCATCATGGTACGTACGGTAAGATCTCGATTATTCAGGTAAAAAGAGGCAAGGAAGAATCATGCGTAACCCAGGAGAGTGACTAAAACACAGATCACTCAGTTGGCCTGGAAATCTGTTTCTGCTCAGACTGAGACTGATGCGAGCTCCAGTTTAGGAAAAGCATGTTGGGAAGTGATGAATGAATGAGTCAGCCAATAAAGGTTGAGTGCCTGTCATGTATCCGGCACCACTAGGGGATAGAAAGTGTAACATAGGGTCTTACAAAGCTTGAATGCTGCTTAAAGAGATAAAATTAACCCACCTAACACAATAGAAGATACTCTAGTACTAAAATACTCGGAACGAAAAAGTCCAGTAACAGTTAAAGGTCATTATGACCTGCAGTTTGGTGTGGCAGAACTCCCCAACAAACCTCATCATTTTGAGAATAGACCTATTTCCTTCTCAAATTGGGATCAGAGGTTTGTGTTCTAAAAAGATGTACTTCAATCATTTCAACATGTGTTATGAAAAATCAGTGAGGTTTTTAGTCATTGGAATCCTGTTTTGCTCCTAGTAAGCACTCAAGTAAGTTAACTCTGATTTATTAATTTTAATTACCTTAAAATGCAAATGATTCAGAAATGGATTAAAGGAATATTGTTATGGGAAGAAGGAGTCACTTGCCTTGTTAGGTTGTCAGGTTATGCCCAAGGTAAGGGTTAATAAGAAAATCTGTGACAGTGATTTTTTCTCAGTGTAGTCCCCTGATGAGGTCCATCAGTTTCCAGTACCCCTGGAAACTTGTTTGAAATGCAAATTCTGAGCACTGCCATAGTACACGTTTGTGGATGGGACCCAGAAATTTGTGTTTTAACAAGCCCTCCGGTGATTCTGCTGCACACCTAGAGAATAACTACCATAAGAGAATTCAGAGTAGCTAATCAAAAGTTCACAGATGGTACATAAAGAACATAAATTAGGGGGAGAAACAGAGAGGTCAGTGTTCCTAGAGCAAGAATAGTTGATCTAGAATAGTTAAGCCAGAAGCCAAATAGATATGTCCTTGATGAGCTTTATTCTTTAAAATGCCAAGGGAATGTACTGATACTGGTAGAATAGAGGATGGAATTTGTAAGACCTGATCAGGACATTTATAATTGTTAGAATAGTGGTTTCCAAGTCCTGTGGAGTCTCTGAATTACTTGGAGAGCCTTAAGAAAAACATACTCCTGTCCTAGAGATTATGATTCTGTCTGGTGGAAGGCCTGGGTGGCTGATTATGAAAAGCGTTTGACGATTGTAAATGGCAGCTAGAAGTGAGAATCACTGACTTGGAGGTGTGTACTTAGTGCAAAATCAACGACCAAGGGTGAGATGGGAAAAGTTTGAATGTGTTCTGGCTTTGGAAAAATAGACAAGGGGTGGGGCGAAGAGTGAGGAATTTTTCACTTGAACAGCACAGACAGAACGAGCAGATGGGGCCTGGATACAAGTGCTCTGGAGGTGATTTGATTTTGCAGATATCTCACACTGCTAGAAAGGAACCACCCTAAATACTGCTCTTCCTAAATTTTATCCCTCATTGACTTAGCATTTCCTAAAACAAGGAATGGTAGGGGACAAGGGAAAGCTATTTCATAATTTGGTTAAAAAATATGTTTCAGGCTGAATGAGAAGTAAAAAGTAAAATAATGTGTTAAGGTGATGATGTAATGGGTTTTTTTTTCTAATATTGCATACATTTTTGGATAATGCATTATTAGTAGTTTTATGATAAAAAGTTTTACCTTTTATGAAGGCTCAAGAGTTAAATAAACCATGGGTATCCACATTAGTTAGGTACAGCTGTGAGAAAACTTGGAGGTAAAATTGGCTGTGGTAAACTTAGGGGAATGTAACCGTACTTTCAGATAATAGAATGTTGACAATGTACCATTGTCATGTAAAACAACATGGTCTTCATATGCTACTAGCAAGATAATGCTCAAAATCCTTCAAGCTGGGCTTCAACAATACATAAAAGAATTTCCAGATGTACAAGTTGGATTTAGAAAAGGCAGAAACCACAAATCAAATTGCCAACATCCATTGGACCATAGAAAAAGCAAGGAACTCCAAAAAACATCTGCTTCATTGATTACGCTAAAGCCTTTGTGTGTATCACAAATTGGAAAATTCTTATAGATGGGAATACCAGACCGCCTTACCTGTCTCCTGAGAAACCTGTATGCAGGACAAGAAACAACAGTTAGAACCAGACATGGAACAATAGATTGGTTCAAAGTTGGGAAAGGAGTACATCAAAGTTGTATATTGTCACCCTGTTTATTTAACTTGTATGCAGAGTACATCATATGAAATGCCAGGCTGGATGAGCACAAGCTGGAATCAAATTTGCTGGGAGAAATATCAATAACCTCAGATAGACAGATGACACCACCCTTAGGGCAGAAGTGAAGAGGAGCTAAAGAGCCTCTTGATGAAGTGAAAGAGGAGAGTGAAAAAGCTGGCTTAAAACTCAACATTCAGAAAACTAAGATCATGGCGTCTGGTCCCATCACTTCATGGCAAATAGATGGGGAAACAGTGGAAACAGTGACAGATTTTCTTGGGCTTCAAAATCACTGCAGATGGTGACTTCAGCCAGGAGATTAAAAGATACTTGCTCCTTGGAAGAAAAGCTATGACAAACCTAGACAGTGTTTTAAAAAGTAGAGACATCACTTTGAGGACAAAGGTCCATGTAGTTAAAGCTATGGTTTTTCTAGTAGTCATGTATGGATGTGAGTTGAACTATAAAGAAGATTGAGGGCTGAAGAATTGACACTTTCGAATTGTGATGCTGGAGAAGACTCTTGAGAGTCCCTTGTACAGCAAGGAGATCAAACCAGTCATTCCTAAAGGAAATCAACCCTGAATATTCATTGAAAGGACTGGTGCTGAAGCTGAAGCTCCAATACTTTGGCCAACTTTTGTGAAGAACTGACTCATTGGAAAAGACCCTGATGCTGGGAATGATTGAGGGCAGGAGGAGAAGGGAGCAACAGAGGATGAGATGGACCTGAGTTTGAGCAAATTCTGCAAGATAGTGCAGGGCAAGGAAGCCTGAAGTGCTGCGGTCCATGGGGTTACAGAGTAAGATACGACTTAATTGAACAACTGAGCTTGGGCATTACTTGGAACTTCTTTGTGGAAAATGATAATGTCTTAATTCAGAAGGGTGTATGAAGCAAATTTGCTGTAAGAATTCTGGGTAACACACTTGGAGTTAAAACCTTTCTGCAAGAGGCTTAATATGAGTCCTCTGATGTAATACATGAATTGAGTATTTTATTATGGCCTCTTAAAGATGAGAGGCCTAGTAGGCCAGCCAAAAGCTCAGTGAGTCAGTAGTGACCCAAAGATGTTTATATAGACATAGTGTTTTCGAAGTTCTGCACAAAATGAGGACAATGTAAGAATGGAAAGTATCATTATAACTTCATGACTCATTGTTTCCACATCAGTTTCTTATTTCTATCTCAGTGATTCTACTTCTTAGGAAATGTTCCTTTGCAGATTTTGTTTTGGTGGACAAAGTTTTTTATTTTTTTAATTGACAAAATTATGTGTAGAACTCTTCATGTATGTATATGTTATATGGTAAAATATATAATATAGGTGGAATGAATAAGATTATAAGGAGACGATTTCCTTTTAAAGTTGAAAATTTCTCCTAATTTATATATATTTTAAAAGCTCTGAAATTTGACAGAAAGGAAATTAAATCTCATGAACATAGAAAGTAATTAAGTAATGATGACTATGCCCAGCATCTTATAATGGTGGTTACCTGTGAGCCAGGCATTGTGTTAAGTATGTTATGTACACTGTCTCATGTAATCCTTATTACTTTCCTGTGAGATGAGAACTCTTACTGTTCAGTCCTTAAGGAAACTGAGGCTTAGAAGTTAAATAAATTTTTTAAGATTATATGACTAGTAAGAAGCAAAGCTGGAAAGTGAACCCAGAGACCTCCTCTTTTTGTTAATATTTTTCTTTAAAATTTTCAAACATACCCAGTAGTAGAGAACAGAATAATGACAGCCTGTTCCTTAGTTTCTAACAACTAACATTGGCTAATACTGTTTCATTTAATGCCCACCTCCCAAGCCTCCAGGGAATTACTTTAAAAGTAATTCTACATGTTGGATGTTATACTTCAGATTATATCTAAGAGAGATTTCTATTATATATATGTATATGTGTGTGTGTGTGTGTGTGTGTGTGTGTGTATAATCAATCTATTATATATGGGCTTCCCTGGTGCCTCTGACAGCAAAGAGTCTGCCTGCAATGCAGGAGACTCAGGTTCAATGCCTGGATTGGGAAGATCCCCTGGAGAAGGGAATGGTCACCCATTCCAGTATTCTTACCTGGGAATTCCATGGACAGAGGAGCCTGGTGGGCTGCATTCTGTGGAGTCGCAAAGAGTCTGACAATGTGTGTGTGTGTGTGTGTGTGTGTATAATCAATCTATTATATATGGGCTTCCCTGGTGCCTCTGACAGCAAAGAGTCTGCCTGCAATGCAGGAGACTCAGGTTCAATGCCTGGATTGGGAAGATCCCCTGGAGAAGGGAATGGTCACCCATTCCAGTATTCTTACCTGGAGAATTCCATGGACAGAGGAGCCTGGTGGGCTGCATTCTGTGGAGTCGCAAAGAGTCTGACACCACTGAGTGACTAACACTTTGATAATATATATGTGTGTGTATGTGTGTGTGTATATATATATATATATATATATATACATAAAACCCCATACCTTAAAAATAATTATTTAATATCATCTGCTATCGGTGGGATGTTTATGTCCTCTCAGGATTCATATTTTGAAAGCTAACCCTCAATGTGATAATATCAGGAAATGAGGCCTTTAGGGGGTGATTAGGTCATGAAGGTGTAGTCCTCATGAATAGGATTAGTGCCTTTATAAAAGAGACCCCAGAGATTTCCCTTGCCCCTTCCATACTGCAAGGATACAGTGAAAAAAGGATAGCCATTCATCTATGAACCAGTAAGTAGGAACTCACCAGATACCACATCTGCCAGCACTTTGATCTTGGATTTCCCAACCTACAGAAATGTGAAAAAGAAATTTCTATTTTTTATGAGTCACATAGTCTATGGTATTTTTGTCATAGTGGCCTGAACAGACTAAGATGTCTAATATCCAGCCAATGTTCAGATTTCTCCAACTATCACATATACATCTTTCTAATATTAAAAAGCAGAGACATTACTTTGTCAACAAAGGTCCATCTAGCCAAGGCTATGGTTTTTCCAGTGGTCATGTATGGATGTGAGAGTTGGACTATAAAGAAAGTTGAGCGCCGAAGAATTGATGCTTTTGAACTGCGGGGTTGGAGAAGACTCTTGAGAGTCCCTTGGACTGCGAGGAGATCCAACCAATCCATCCTAAAGGAGATCAGTCCTGGGTGTTCATTGGAAGGACTGATGTTGAAGCTGAAACTCCAATACTTTGGTCACCTGATGTGAAGAGCTGACATTTGAAAAGACCCTGATGTTAAGAAAGATTAAGGGCAGGAGAAGGGAACAACAGAGTATGAGATGGTTGGATGGCATCACCGACTCAATGGACATGAGTTTGGATAAACTCCAGGAGTTAGTGATGGACAGGGAGGCCTGGCGTGCTGTGGTTCATGGGGTTGGACACGACTGAGTGACTGAACTGAACTGAATATTGTTGTATCTGAATCAGGTTCTTTTTTTTTTTTTTTAATTTTAATTGGAGGCTAATTACAGTATTGTAGTGGTTTTTGCCATACATTCACACAGCCATGGGTGTACATGTGTCCTCCATCCTCAACCCCCCTCCCACCTCCCTCCCCATCCCATCCCTCTGGGTCATCCCAGTGCACCAGCCCTGACCTGAGCACCCTGTCTCATGCATCCAACCTGGACTGGCAATCTGTTTCACATATGGTAATATACATGTTTCAATGCTATTCTCTCAAATCATTCCACCGTCGCCTTCTCCCACAGAGTCCAAAAGTCTGTTCTTTACATCTGTGTCTCTTTTGCTGTCTTGCATACAGGGTCATCGTTACCATCTTTCTAAATTCCATATATATGCGTTAATATACTGTATTGGTGTTTTTCTTTCTGACTTAACTTCGCTCTGTATAATAGGCCCCAGTTTCATCCACTTCATTAGAACTGCTGAATCAGGTTCTTTGTTAAGACTCTTAAATGGTTTTTAACCTATCCATGTCCTCCTTTCTAAAAAATATTTGTTGGAAAAAACCAGTTATTTTTCCATTGTCACGTTGTAGATTTTGGAATTCATGTTCATGGTATCCTTTAACATTTTCTTCTGTCTTCCTTATTTCCCAAAAACTGTCGTTGAATCTGAGGTTTGATCAGATTCAGGCTCTCCTCTTTTCTTTTGATGAAAAATACTTTGTAGGTGGTTCTGCATTTATTTAATGTCTTAGCAGATATTGATGACTGTTTCCTAGAGCCATTATTTCATTAAGGGATGAAAAGTGGCAATTTTATTAGTATTTCTTTTGTATCTATTAGCAAGATTATTTGTAAATAAACATTGTCATCAATTATTTGATTAGTTACAACAAAAGCAGTTATAACTGCTTTTTCCTTTACTAGTTTCCAGAATTAATTATATCTTAGCAAAACTCCCAAGATAATGAAGTCTGCTCCAACTCTGAATATCATTATGAATTCATGGGTTAAAAAAAAATACTTGATGTGTTTCCATCCATTACATTCATTATAGTTTTGGCCAGTGAGCCCCTTTGAATTGTCTCCTATGTTCTTCTGACATAACTCATAATATTCTTTTGTATTGATAGCTTCTTTGCTTTCTGATATCACAAGCTGTCTCAGGACAAAATTAATTATTTCTAGCCCTACTCTAGACAAATTTTTTAAAAATACCACTTTAGATGTTTTATAAAATATGTTTACTAACTCATTTATTGTGGCACATTTATTTTCCTGACTTTAATTCGGAAAACTCCTTGTAACGAAAATTTAGGTTTGTAAGTCTAAGTTTACCCGTGGAATCAAGCCTATACTCTTGATCCAAGGGATGAGATTACATGCTAGAAAGACTAAATCCTCTCTGGGATGAGAGTTGAGTAGAGTCAAGAGATGGGCCAGGAGTCAGAGTCCTAGGAGCTGTGGCACCTGCACTCTCTCTGCATGTTCCTAGGAGCTGTGACTCACCTCATACAAGTTAAATCTGTATGATTCCTACAGACATCACTGAGGTCACCTTCAAATGAGATCACAGGCCCTTTAAAGAGAGAGGCACCCACTGGAAATGGGTCCAACCTGTCAAAGGAAGCCTTTTCTTCAAGAAGTCTTTTTCCTTTTAATAAGAAATGCTCTCTAGATACTATAGGCCTTAGTAGTATTTATTGCTAGAGGTTCTGGACCTTTTTAGGGCACTGAGATAGAAAATATATTTTGTTGGTTATGAAAAAGAAAAATATAATTATACTGATAATTCAAAATTTTAAAAAACCAGGTACTTTTTAGAATCTGTCTCTTAAGCTGAAAATCTTGCTTCCTAACAATCAATGTAATTATTTATTTTCATTATATTACTATTATGGCACCCCACTCCAGTACTCTTGCCTCCACGGAAAATCCCGTGGATGGAGGAGCCTGGTAGGCTACAGTCCATGGGGTCTCAAAGAGTCGGACATGACTGAGCGACTTCACTTTCACTTTTCACTTTCATGCATTGGAGAAGGAAATGGCAACCCACTCCAGTGTTCTTGCCTGGAGATCCCAGGGATGGGGGAGCCTGGTGGGCTGCCGTCTATGGGGTCGCACAGAGTCAGACATGACTGAAGTGACTTAGCAGCAGCAGCAGCAGCATAGTTAATTTTATGTGTCAACTTGTCTGGGCCATGGTGCCCAGTTATTTGGTCAAGCATTATTTTGCATGTTTCTGGGTAAGATTAACCTTTACATTGTTGTACTTTGAGTAAAGCAGATTGCCTTTCATTATAGAGGCAATTGTTTCAACTCTAGTCTCAGCTGAAGTCCCTGACAGAACAAGACTGATCTCTCCTGGGCAAGTAGGAATTCTGCTAGAAGATGGCCTTTGAACTTGAGTTGCAACCTTGACTCTTCCCTCAGTCTCCAGACTTCTGGCTTACCCTACAGATTTTGGACTTGCCAGTCTCTACAATTGCATGAGCTAATTCCTTAAAAGAAATCTCCCTTTAAATACACATATCCTATTGGTTCTGTTTCTCTGGAGCTTAAGAGAGACTGATTGGGTTGGCCTTTCCTACCTGAAACAAATGAAAAACCAAATTAAATAAAGGAAACAATGGCACTGAAAACACGGGCAGTCAGGCCATGAAGGTCGATGGTCCCTGAGAGACAGGAGACAAATTAAGGAAGTCCAGTGATTGTCCCAGCTGGTTGCCTGAAGGGGATTTGCAGAAAGGAGGAACCAGGAAATTTGAGGAGATAAAGCAAGGAGTTAGGGAACGCCAAGGTAGCTGGAGTTCATCGGACAGACTACTGGAGAAAAGAGAACTGGAAAAGAAAACAAGACCTGCAAAGGCACTCCTGTGAGTATTCAGTTATGTATGATCAGCACACCTGTGTGCAGAGAAACTACCTGAGGCTGAGGAAAGAACCACTTGAAAGAAAGAAGTGGAAAACCTTATAATTCACAGAATATTGGGTAGGGTACTAAGGAAGATCTTGCTTGGACTAAGTTCAATTCTTATGCAGCCTAACAATGTTTAAAAGCAAGACTGGAATGGATCAAACTGTCTCCATATAAAGATGCTGTATTATTTTTTATTGCTGCCTAACAAAAGTATATATATTTTCTTGGAGTTTCTGAGGATTTGGAACTTAGAATTTAGCTGGATGGTTCTGGTTAAGGTTGTCTCAACAGGTTGCCATCAGTCCATCATCTAAGGTCAAAATCATCTGAAGTCTTGACTAAGGCTGGGGAATCTGATGTTAAACTCATTCATGTGGCAATTGGCCAGAGTCCTCAGTTCCTTTGCTCTGGGGCCTCTCCCAGAGGGCTGGTTATAACATGGAAACTGGCTTTCCTCAGCACGAGTGATCCAAGCAAGAGAGAGCAAGCAAGATGGAAGCCTCAGCTTCTGAAAGCTAATCTCAGGAATGAAATAGCAACATTTAGAGAATACTGTTCTGGTCATTTATTGTGCAATATGGGAAGGGGCTGTTTAAAGGTGGAAGAGATCATTGGTGGCCATCTTAGTGGCCGACAACCATGAACATAGATATAAAATTCTTAACAATATTTTAGCAAATTGAATCCAATGATATATAAAATGGATAATGTAACAGGTTTATCTTGGGAATTCATGATTGGTTTAACATTTGAAAATTAATCAGGGTAATTCACCATATTGGTCTAAAAAAGACAAATTCTAGATGGTGGCTCAGCTGGTAAATGCTGTCCTTGTTAGTATAGTGGGGAGTTTCCCCGCCTGTCATGCAGGAGACTGGGGTTCAATTCCCCGATAGGGAGGCAATGTGCCCTTTGGGATTCCCTTGTGGTTCAGCTGGTAAAGAATCCACCTGTGAAGCAGGAGGCCTCAGGAGGCCTGGGTTGGGCAGACTCTCCTGGAGAAGGGAAAGGCTACCCACTCCAGTGTTCTGGCCTGGAGAATTCCATGGGGTCTCAAAGAGTCAGACACGACTGAGGGACTTTCACTTCACAGATGATAAAGAATTTGCTGCAATGCAGGAGACCCGCTTTGATCCCTGGGTTAGAAAGATCCTCTGGAGAAGGGATAGGCTACCCACTCCAGTTTTCTTGGGCTTCCCTTTGTCTCAGGGTAAAAAATAAGCCTGCAATGTGGGAGACCTTGGTTCCATTCCTGGGTTGGGAAGATCCCCTGGAGAAGGGAACAGCAACCTACTCCAGTATTCTTGGTGTAGCTTGGTGGGCTACAGTCCATGGGATCCCAAAGAGCCTGACAGGACTGAACCACTTTTCACTTTCATAGATTAAGAAAATGCATTTCACAAAATATAACATCTTTTCCTGATGAAAAGTGTGACGGCACTAGGTAGGAATAGAAAGGGTAAGTGTGATAAATGTCAGGTATATAGAATCTACAGTTTAGTATGGCAATGGTGAAAGATTATATATTCCAAATAAGGAACAAGACAGTGTGTTAGTCATTGCCACCTCAATGTTGTAAGGAAGTTTTAGCCAGTATGATAAGGCAAGAAAAAGATATAGAAGGCATCCAGTTTGGAAAGGGCAAAAGAAACCTGTATTTGTAGATGACATGACCATCTACCAATAAAATCCTATGGGATCGATGTAAAAGTCATTAGAACTAATACAATGGTTTATTCTTCAAACTTATACCTCAGGAAGAAAAAGTAAATATCTTTCTCCCTATGCATTTTGAAGTTTTAAAATATATTTTAAAATAATTCATTGATCAAAGAGAAAGTTTAAATAACCTACCTAAAATTCCATAACTTAGTAGAATAGTAGGGAATTCTATCTGACTCTAAAATCCCTGGTTTTCATTACTAATCTATCTGCTGCCTGCCATGCCTTCTCCTAATCCCAACAATGTTCTAAAAAATGCTATATGCACTAACTATATTTTGAAAGAGAAAAGGAATGTAATCGTTGTGTGTTGCAATTCTTAAGCTGCCTGAGTTGAGGAGGAATGGAAAAAAAATAATAGTGAAGGGAGAGCAGTTTCTCTCAGTGAAGTTCACAATTAGCAGTTCAAGTGAAAGGCAACTTGGTTAAGAGACTGATTTGGCTTGCAGTTTCAAGGAAGGAAGAGTCTCAAGCACAAGATACAATACGATGATCAGGACCGATGGCTACTGCCAGGGCCATGCTCAAGTCAACGTGAAATAAGGGGAATCACAACAAGATTATGCAACGCCATTCCCGAGCCAGTTAATGTTCTTGAGTCTACACTATGTTTCCTCTTCTAAGGAAAGTGTATGTGTGTGTGTGTCTGCGTAGTTTCAGGGAATAGCAAAGAGAGGTTATGGGAAGAACTAATCAACATTCAAGAGTAGAATTGGGCTATATTTAGATAAGTGTAGTTGTTTCAGTGGAAAAGTTTTTCTCATACTTTTCCCCCTCCCTCTCTCGTATTCTCAGCACACATCTATCCACTGCTTGTAAAAGACATACTGAGGGGCAGTGCATTCAGCAGGCTGAATTTGGCACTGTGTGGATTGTCTGAGTAGAGAAAAAGGCCACAGGACACTAAATTCCATTCAGCCTCATTTAGTTTGCCACTGGAACATGGAATAGGAATCTTGATAGCTTGCTTCTGGGGAGTAAGGAGAAAAAAGCACAAACTGCAATTGGGCCTTGGACCCCTGCAGAGAACAAAGTTGTAAGACTAACTGCTTTGCTTATTGGCCTGTTCTTGGTCAGAGATGAAAGTATCCAAATGGTGATCAAATTAAAGGCTCAATACTCTTTCAACTAATAGCTATTAGGAAAAAGCTTTTTTTTTTTTTTTTGCCTCCCGCTATCCTTGTATCCATATTTAATTGGCCTCCAACAATAACCCTCTCAGGGACTTGTTTCTGGAGATTTTTGGGGTCCTCCGGATATAGCAGCAGCCCTTGGTCCACTTTGCTTGTCCTACCTTAACCTGCCTTGGTGTCAGGGGGGCTGCGTAAGCAAAACTTGAGGGTAATGAAGAGGTCATATCTGAAGTCCTAGAGCAGAATGTATTTACTTAAGCGAAATTTTATGGCTTGATTTCTCACTTATTTTCTAACTGAATTATAGGCTAGTTCCTGTGACTAAGCTACTTACCTGGGGGCATTGTCCTGGCTAGCTCTGGTTACTGGAAACCTCCCAGCCTTCCTGGGGGCTTCCCTGGTAGCTCAAAGAGTAGAGTCTGCCTGCTGTGTGGGAGACCCAGGTTCAATCACTGGATCAGGAAGATCCTCTGGAGAAGGAAATGGCAACCTACTGCAGTATTGTATGGAAAAAATTCTTTCTTTCTTTAGCCTTCCTGGTAGGGTTATTTCTGTGCAGTAGAGGGCAGCATTTTCAAATGCTTAGCCATTAGGAGAAAGGTGGGAACTTGACGTTTGAGAATACTGGGATATGTATATGTATCTCAGAATGCAAGCATAAATGTTCCATAAGCCCTCTTCCCACTTTGGATCAAGATTTCAGGAGGAGTCCTACCACGCCCAGACCCACACACACACGTCACTTTCAGTACAACTTTCATCACAAAAGACCTGAGATTACTTACATGAGTACTTCACTTACAGAGAACGGAGGGCCAAAAAGGAATGACTCCTTCAAAGTCACACAGCTTGTTAGTGACAAGGTTCAGACTAGATTCTAAGTCTGTGCTGGAGTTAGGATTTGGGGGCATGAATTTACTGAGAGCAATTAAAGATCTGAAGTGAAATGAAGTGAAAGTTGCTCAGTTGTGTCCGACTCTTTGCGACCCCATGGACTATACAGTCCATGGCATTCTCTAGGCCAGAATACTGGAGTGGGTAGCCTTTCCCTTCTCCAGTGGATCTTCCCAACCCAGGGATCAAACCCAGATCTCCCGCATTGCAGGCAGATTCTTTACCAACTGAGCTGTCAGGGAAGCTGAGGTGAGGATAAAATGCTAGAGACTATTAGAGTAAGACAGGGAAGGGCAGGGTAGAATGGGACCCTGGACCCAAATAGTACCAACAGTATGGATTAGAGAAATTAGCAAAAATTTTTTATTTTTGCATGCTTTCTCCAGATTTCACTCCAACAGAAGCCCTTTTGCAAAAAGTATCTGATAAATTTATTAACACTAAAATGATGCTTCACAGATTAAATTTGTTACTTGTCTTGGGTTTAGAAAGTTAAATAATATGTAAAGGATTAATAAACAATACTAATCCTCTACCCCACTTCTATTCAACTTCTCCTCAGTCCTGTTCTGTAGAAGTAACCACTTTAAACTCTTGTAGCTTTTTCTTGTGATAATTACTTCCATATTTCCATATATGGATCTTCCTCAACTTAGAATGCAGCAATGTCCCATCTCAGTTGAAAATATAAGTCTAAGTGCATGTAATACAACGAATCTACTGAATATCATAGCTTAATATTACCTACTTTAAACGTGCTCAAAGCATTTACATTAGCCTGCAGTTGGGTAAAGTCATCTAACCCAAAGCCCGTTTTATAGTCAAATGTTGAGTATCTCATGTAATTTATTGAATACTATACTGAAAATGGAAACAGAATGGTTGTTGGGGTACAGATTGGTTGTAAGTGTATCAGTTGTTTACCTCCGTGATTGTGTGACTGACTGGGAGCTATGGCTGCTGTTGCCTCCCAACATCACAAGAGAGTATTATATCCCACGTTGCTAGCTGGGAAAAAAAAAATGAAAATTCCAGATTCAAAATATGATTTCTACTGAATGCATATTGCTCTTGTACTTTCCTAATTTTGAAAAATTTTAAGTTGAATTAACAAGTCAAGGACCATCTGCATATGTGTGTGTGTATATATATATATACTCTGATTTATTAATTTAGCAATTTTAGATATTATCTATTAACCTCCTATTTTGGTAGATGGATAATCAGCTTTCTAATGCCTTTTTTTTTTAGCTATCTCTCCTTCATCCTCTTAATGTCCTTCTAATGTTACATCACAGCATTTAGTCAAATCAGTATTAGTGTTTATAATATCATGATGGTATAAACATGTCCTGCAATTATTCTAAGTAGTGTGCTGTGATTATGCTTTCTTTTATATATAACTTTTTGTAAACCTAGGGTTAATAATTTCCTTTTTTCCATTTGCTTTTCTTTCTGTTTACCTACTGCTGTTTTATCCAAATGTTCCAAAAGATCTGTCAAATACAAAGCAATAGTATTTTAAAAATTCTCAAACACATCAGACCTCCCTTCCACTTCCTCACCTGAATTGGTTGTTTTCTAAAGGTTAATAATTTCCTTTTTTCCATTTGCTTCTCTTTCTGTTTACCTACTGCTGTTTTATCCAAATGCTCCAAAAGATCTGTCAAATACAAAGCAATAGTATTTTAAAAATTCTCAAACACATCAGACCTCCCTTCCACTTCCTCGCCTGAATTGGTTGTTTCCTAAGCCTGTTGCATAGCTTTTGTCCAGGTTCTTTCTTTTGTACCTTTTCTATGTTGGATTGTCTATTTTCATGTCTTTTCCCTGGCTTACTCCCTTGCAATGGTACAGAACATACTCCAGTAACTTCCCAAGAAATAGCATATGACAGGTAAATTTCATGAGTTCTTCCATACTTTAAAATATTTTTGTTTACTGCCATACTTGATAGAGTAATTTGGTTGGGTACCATTTTCTACATTAAAAAATATTTTCTTTCAGATTTGGGAGGCATTGACTCATTGTCTTCCGGCTTTCAGTACTGCTAATTTATTATTTGTTTATTTGGCCATGCTTCATGGCATGTGGGATCTTAGTTCCCCTACCAAGAATCAAACCTGTGCTCCCTGCAATGAAAGTTTTCATTCTTAATCACTGGCCCACCAGGGAAGACCCTGGCTTCAAGCACTGCTGCTGAGAAGTCTGATGGAACACTGATTCTCAGAATAGATTCCTGTGTGTATGGTTTATAAGCTTTGAGAATCTTTTATCTCTATTGTTCTGATTTCATGCTTAATTGCTGTTAGTGATTTTTTTGCCTCTTGAGAATGCTTTCAGACTTGAGATTCCTGTCTTTCACTTTGANAATCAATCTGATTTTGGTGTCGACCACCTGGTGATGTCCATATGTAGAGTCTTCTCTTGTGTTGTTGGAAGAGGGTGTTTGCTATGACCAGTGCATTTTCTTGGCAAAACTCTATTAGTCTTTGTCCTGCTTCATTCTACATTCCAAGGCCAAATTTGCCTGTTACTCCAGGTGTTTCTTGACTTCCTACTTTTGCATTCCAGTCCCCTATAATGAAAAGGACATCTTTTTTGAGTGTTAGTTCTAAAAGATCTTGTAGATCTTCATAAAACCATTCAACTTCAGTTTCTTCAGTGTTACTGGTTGGAGCATAGACTTGGATAACTGTGATATTGAATGGTTTGCCTTGGAGACGAACAGAGGTCATTCTGTCTTTTTTGAGATTGCATCCGAGTACTGCATTTCAGACTCTATTGTTGATCATGATGGCTACTCCATTTCTTCTGAGGGATTCCTGCCTACAGTAGTAGATATAATGGTCCATCTGAGTTAAATTCACCCATTCCAGTCCATTTTAGTTCACTGATTCCTAGAATGTTGACGTTCACCCTTGCCATCTCTTGTTTGACCACTTCCAATTTGCCTTGATTCATGGACCTGACATTCCAGGTTCCTATGCAGTATTGCTCTTTACACCATCGGATCTTGCCTCTATCACCAGTCACATCCACAACTGGGTATTGTTTTTCTTTCAAGTCATTGTGAACCATTCTCCAGTAATGGGAACACAGCAGGGTGAATGGTGTCTGGAATTCTTCATTCCTGAGTTGAGAAAATCCTATTCTTTGCATTTATGCAAGCATAACTTGTTTTGAGGCAAGGAACACAGCTCATAGCTAGCCTGGGCCTGTTCTGGGATTCTCTGAAGGGCCGGATGCCCTGTTGCCCCACTGTTCCCATCCCATCCACTCCTGATATCCCACTGCTCCCATACTGCCAAGAATATGCCCTTGCTTCATCTTCACTTTTTAACAACTGTCTTTCTCCACTATGATGTTTAGATACCTTGTATGGCATAGCTCATTTGGCTTATCAGAGTGAGAACTGCTGAAAGAGCTGGGTACTTAAAATTAAAAAAAAGTTTATTGAGGTATAGTTGATTTACAGCGTTAATTTCTGTTGTACAGCAAAGTGACTTGGTTATACATGGATATAGATTTTTCATATTTTTTCAGTTATGGTTTGTCACAGAATACTGAGATAGTTTCCTGTGCCGTATACTAGGACCTTGTTGTTGATTCATCCTACATGTGATAGTTGGTATCTACTAACCCCAAACGCCCAGTCCAACCCTCCCCCACGGCAACCACAAGTCTATGCTCTCTGCATATAAGTCTGTTTCTGTTTTGTAGATAAGTTCATTTGTACCATATTTTAGATTCCACATATAAGTGATATCATATTGTATTTGTCTTTCTTTTTCTGGCTTACTTCACTTAGGAAGATAATCTCTAATAGAATTCATGTTGCTGCAAATGGCATTGCTTTTTTTTTTTTGGCTGAATAATATTGCGTTATATATGTGTACCACATCTTTTTCATCCATTCATCTCTCAATGGACATTTAGGTATTTCCATGTCTTGGCTATTGTGAATAGTGCTGTTATGAACATAAGGATGTATGTATCTTTTTTAGGCAATGGCAACCCACTCCAATATTCTTGCCTGGGAAATTCCACTGACAGAGGAGTCTGGCCAGCTACAGTTCATGGGGTTGCAGAGAGTCGGACATGATTTAGTGACTAAACAGCAGCAGCTGCAGCATGGATATATGCCCAAGAGCTGGGTACTCTTGAACCCCTGCCTTCTTCCCTACCTTGTTCATTTTGGTTCTCATTCCAGAATGACCCTGAGAGCTCTAGGAGCTTTGGTGTTCATCTCTTCCCGGCTGACTGCCAGAGTGAGTTCTAGCACTAGCAAGAGATAATCTCGCTGCTTTCTTTCTGTCTTCTTTGTTTAGAGCACACACTTTTCTATCCATCTTCGGTCTTATTGTGGGCATTATTGAATTCATTCACTCAACATGAAATAAATATTTATGTGTTCCTAATATAAGTCAAGAACAGTTATAGAGATTTGAGACTATGGTAGTAAACAAAAGTAGAAAAGGCAGACAGTATTAATGAGAATAAAACATTAGAAATGGTGATCACATTTCACTGAAAAGTGGCATTTGAGTAAAGTCCTTTAGAAGATAGGGAGCAATCCAGGTGAATAGGTGGGAAAGAGTATTCCATGTAAAAGAAAAAGGTCCTGGGTCTGGTTCTCTGACCGAAGCAGGCATACTGGCATATTGGAATAGTTGAAGCAAGTTAGAACTGCCATAGAAAGGCCATGGTTTGGGTTTGGAAACATTCTGTGGAGGGGAGTGGAGCCTGGTGCACCATGCCAGTGATAGCCCTCCAAAGAAGCTTCAGGGGGCACAGCAAAGACTGGCATCCAGGCAAGGAGGACACACGTGGGTGGCAATCTCGATGAGACACTGGTAATGGGTGAAGAGCATGTCCAAGGCATGACAATTTGCCTTCTGTCTCTCAGCTTTAAAACCATTCTTCTATGTTCTGCTTTGTGATGTTGGAATTGAGTATCTGCAAACTATAGTCTGTGATTATGGTTTCAGTGTGTCTGCTCTCTTGCAACACCTACCACCTTACTTGGGTTTCTCTTACCTTGGACGAGGGGTATCTCCTCACCACTGCCCCTCCCAACCTTGAATGTGGAAAAGCTCCTCTAGGCCCTCCGTGCCCGCCCGCGTAGCCACCACTCCTTGGACATGGGGTCGCTCCTCCCGGCCTGCCCCCCTGGCCTTGGGCTGGGGTAGCTCCTCTTGGCTGCTCTTACACTGTCGCAGCCTGGCACTTTCAGCCGCTGACCCTGACCTCAGAGGCGGCATAGCTCCTCTCGGCCGCCACCCCCCGGGCATGGGGTCCTCCCCACTTCTGCCCCTGACCTCAGACGTGGGGTAGCTCCTCTCACTGTGCTCTGCCTGCCGTCGCAGCCACCCACACTCTGCACACCATCACAGTTATGTCAATCTAATCACAAACTAGTCAATCTAATCACACTAGGACCACAGCCATGTCTAACTCAATGAAACTAAGCTATGCCCTGTGGGGCCACCCAAGATGGGAGAGAATGGTGGAGAGGTCTGACAGAATGTGGTCCACTGGAGAAGGGAATGGCAAGCCACTTCAGTATTCTTGCCTTGAGAATTACCTCAGAGGCGGCGTAGCTCCTCTCGGCCGCCACCCCCCGGGTATGGGGTCCTCCCCGCTTCTGCCCCTGACCTCGGATGTGGGGTAGCTCCTCTCACTGTGCTCTGCCTGCCGTCGCAGCCGCCCACACTCTGCACACCATCACAGTTATGTCAATCTAATCACAAACTAGTCAATCTAATCACACTAGGACCACAGCCGTGTCTAACTCAATGAAACTAAGCTATGCCCTGCGGGGCCACCCAAGATGGGAGGGAATGGTGGAGAGGTCTGACAGAATGTGGTCCACTGGAGAAGGGAATGGCAAGCCACTTCAGTATTCTTGCCTTGAGAATACCATGAACAGTAAGAAAAGGCAAAATGATAGGACACTGAAAGAGGAACTCCCCGGGTTGGTAAGTGCCCAATATGCTACTGGAGATCAGTGGAGAAATAACTCCAGAAAGAAGGAAGGGATAGAGCCAAAGCAAAAACAATACCCAGTTGTGGATGTGACTGGTGATAGAAGCGGGGTCCCATGCTGTAAAGAGCATTATTGCATAGGAACCTGGAATGTCAGGTCCATGATTCAAGGCAAATTGGAAGTGGTCAAACAGAAGATGGCAAGAGTGAACGTCGACATTCTAGGAATCAGCGAACTTAGATGGACTGGAATGGGTGAATTTAACTCAGATGACTATTATATCTGCTACTGCAGCAGGAATCTCTCGGAGGAAATGGAGTAGCCAACATGGTCAACAAAAGAGTCCGAAATGCAGTACTTGGATGCAATCTCAAAAATGACAAAATGATCTCTGTTCGTTTCCAAGGCAAATCATTCAGTATCACAGTTATCCAAGTCTATGCCCCAACCAGTAATGCTAAAGAAGCTGGGCAGTTCTATGAAGACCTACAAGACGCTTTAGAACTAACACCCCCCAAAAATGTCCTTTTCATTATAGGGGACTGGAATGCAAAAATAGGAAGTCAAGAAACACCTGGAGTAACAG
>SJXQ01011660.1:130090-155698 GCA_006408695.1 Aepyceros melampus
TGTGAGAGTTGGACTGTGAAGAAGGCTGAGTGCAGAAGAATTGATGCTTTTGAACTGTGGTATTGGAGAAGACTCTTGAGAGTCCCTTGGACTGCAAGGAGATCCAACCAGTCCATTCTGAAGGAGATTAACCCTGGGATTTCTTTGGAAGGAATGATGCTGAAACTGAAGCTCCAGTACTTTGGCCACGTTATGCGAAGAGTTGACTCACTGGAAAAAACCCTGATGCTGGGAGGGATTGGGGGCAGGAGGAGAAGGGGACGACCGAGGATGAGATGGCTGGATGGCATCATGGACTCGATGGACGTGAGTCTGAGTGAACTCCGGGAGTTGGTGATGGACAGGGAGGCCTGGCATGCTGCGATTCATGGGGTTGCAAAGAGTCGGACACGACTGCGCAACTGAACTGAACTGAACATTTTCCACTAAAGTCTATCAGAGGAGAGCAGCTTTGGGTAACAGGTAGTGTTAAGACCCAGCCCATAAAGGGAAAACAAATCTCTCAGGGTTAAGATTATCCTTGAGACCTTGAAGTCTCCCATAAAAATAATATTCATGCTTTTGTGATAATCTCAAAAATTATATCTGAAACCTTTAAATTGCTCATAAAGATAGTATTCACAATTCCACAGGATAACTCTTAAGCACACAAAGATTCTTGAATCATGAGCTTAACTCAGGAAGAAGCCCAATGAAAGTCTTTCTGCTGCCAACTGGACACTAAGACCACACTGCTGAAGAAAACCAGAGTATTTCTACTGCCTACAAGATTTCCTCTGTGTTGATTTTTTTTTTAAATTAAGACTTTATGACATATGTCAATGGATTTATATATTATGGACAGATTAACTAATAAAAAGACTTCTTATTTTAAGGATTAGGTTCTAAAACTGGTGCTTCAGTTAAATGTGTATACAATAAGACTTCATTCTATACATTGTTCTCTTTTTTGGTGAGGTACAATTTCTTTAAAATCCAGGGGTTATCAGGCTTTGTTAATTATTGATGTAGCAGATACTTTTGGCTTGTCCTTTTTAAATTTATTTTTTACTTGAAGTATAATTGATTTATAATATCTTACTTTCTGCTGTACAGAAAAAGTGGCTCAGTTATACACACATATATATTCTTTTTTATACTCTTCTCCATTATAGTTTATCCCATGATGTTGCATATAATTCCTTCTGCTATATAGCAGGATCTTGTTGTTTACCCATTCTGTATATACCAGTTTGTATCTATTAACCCCAAACTCTTAGTCCTCCCCTCACCCATCTCCCTCCTCCTTGGCAATCACAAGTCTGCTCTCTCTCTGTCTGTGTATCTGTTTCTGTTTCACAGACAGGTTCATTTGTGCCATGTTTTTGATTCCACATATAAGTGGCGTCATATGGTATTTGTCTTTCTCTTTCTGACTTATTTACTTGCTGTGATCATCTGCAGTTGCATCCATGTTGCTGCGAATGGTATCATTTCATTCTTTTGTGTGTGTGGCTGAGTTGTACTCCACTGTTTATATGTACCACGTCTTTATCCATTCATCCAAAATGGACTTTTGGGTTGTTTCCGTGTCTTGGCTATTGTGAATAGGGCTGCCGTGAGCAAGGGGTGCACGCATCTTTTTGAATTAGCTTTGTCCAGATATCTTGGCTTGCCTTTCAATGTATGACACTTCTTTTCTGAGACCTGACCCACCAGTGAGTGTGATGGAGTGATATTCATATTACATGACTCATGCCCTCCATGGTTTAGAGATAGAGGATGAGTACTTGAAACGCACCTGATCAGTCAAATTCTTCATCTCAGGATTCCAGAACTGAGCTTCAGAAAACTAGTCACTCTTTGTCATTTGCTTGAAGTGAGGAGATATATGTATTTGAGAATTAAGACCTCATTTTAGGGTAAGCATTTTCAATAATGTGTGAAAAGAAGTAGAAAAGCCTGGTCTGCTGAAAAACAATAGGTTAAAGCAAGATGTGTAAGAGAGAGGTGGAAAAATGAATGGATAAATGAGAGAGAGATTGGGAGGGAGGGAGAGGAGAGAGGGAGAATAAAGAAGAAGGAGAAAGAGAAGAAAAGAAAGAGAAAAAGAAAAAGAGAGAAGAAAATTAATTAGGAATTAATTAATAGTGGTTAATTTCTGGTTTTAATTCCTTGTGAAGCTTAAATGTACCAGGGTTTCCCTGATGTCTCAGACGGTAAAGAAACCGCTTGCAATGCTGAAGACCTGGCTTCGATCCCTAGGTTGGGAAGATCCCCTGGAGGAGGGCATGGCAACCCATTCCAGTATTTTGCCTGCAGAATCCCCATGGACAGAGGAGCCTGGCAGGCTGAAGTCTGTGGCATTGCAAAGAGTTGGACACACTGAGTAACTAAGCACAGCACAGAAGCTTAAATGTACCAATTGGGTTTGGTTTCTGTGAATACCTATATAGCCTGTTAAGTATTAAGATGTATCTGTGTGTATTTCTGAAACTGAGTTACATTCTTTTTATTTCCAGCTTTTATTTTACTTCCTAAGGCACCACAAATGTCTCCAGCCCTTGAGAATTTGGAGACAGAAATACTATAGTTATTTCAACTCTTTAACACTTGTATTTAATTGGAGCTGGGTTTATTGACTAGAAAAGATCTTAAAAAAATCATCTTGCATATTTCTTTACTTTTAATTAATCCCGCATCTTGGCCATTCCAGATAGATCTGTCTTATTTTTAGTAGAGTCCCGGTAATGGAATTCTATATGTTTGTCAGTAATTCATTTTTAGTGTGAAACAGTCCTCATAACTAGGATGGATTACCTCCCATGGAACATAAATAATTCTGGTTGCAATGACTCATGTTTCCCAAACCATTCCAGGAGGCAAAATCTGTTCACAAAAGAGTAACAAAATGATATTTCTCCACATCTGTTCCCACAATTTTAGGAATTCCAGCCTTACTCAAAACTCTGTCAAATAGTTATGAGAATCTCCAGGAAATATTTTTCTGTGTATTCTGAGAATTATGCTTTCAGCTTTAAAATGGCCTTTGCCATTTTCTTTCTTTTCAGCTGCAGCTTTGTGTAGCAGCCTGTGTGTATGTTAGCTGCTCAGTCCTGACTCTTTGCAACCCCATGCCTGCTCCTCTGTCCATGGAATTCTCCAGGCAAGAATACTGCAGTGGGTTGCTATTTCCTTCTCTGGAGGATCTTTCTGACCCAGGGACTGAACCCGGGTCTCCTGCTTTGCAGGTGGATTCTTCACCACTGAGCCATCAGCGGCTGTTGTCAAGTCTGAAGGAGTATACCCCTCTCCTCCAACCAGAGCTGTCTTCCAAAGCGGAGATTCAAATCTGATGATCCTTCCTAATGCTCTCAGTATCCCTCAGATATTTTAGTAAAATATTGCTTTCAGCTTTTCTTTGCTCTATTTTTGGTAGCATCTTCTTCTGAGGATTCAAGGTGAGACTCTCAGATTTGTCTAAGAGAACCTGAGTGAATGGCAACCCACTCCAGTGTTCTTGCCTGGAGAATCCCAGGGATGGGGGAGCCTGGTGGGCTGCCGTCTATGGGGTCACACAGAGTCGGACACGACTGAAGCGACTTAGCAGCAGCAGCAAGCTGAGTGATGGGGCTCCCTTTGTAGCTCCCTTTCTTTACAGCAGTAAAGAATCTGTCTGTCATGCAGGAGACACAGGAGATGTGGGTTCAGTCCCTGGGTTGGGAAGGTCCCCTAGAGGAGGGCGTGGCACCCCACTCCAGTATCTTGCCTGAAAAGTCCCATGGACAGAGAAGCCTGGTGGGCTGAAGTCTATGGGGTCACAAAGAGTCAGACATGACTGAAGTGACTGAGCATACACATACAACCTGAGTGATATACTTGGTAATTTTCTAGAGCTTTTCCTTACTTTTGACACAGCTTGGTTGTACTTGGGGCTGTCTTTTGTCCCTTGTTTCTCTCTTCACTCAGCGAGTTTTTCCCTATAGTCTCCTTGGTCTGTGTACCAATAGATTCTTTTTAAAAAATGTTTATTTTTGGTTGCCCTGGGCTTTCATTGCTGTGTGTGCTTTCTCTAGTTGGAGCTAGTTGGGGCTGTTACTCTTTGTGGGGCGCAGACTTCTCATTTTGGAGGCTTCTCTCATTGTGGAGCTCAGACTCTAGAGTGCTGGCTCGGTAGTTGTGGCACAAGGACTTCATTTTTCTGCAGCATGTGGAGCCAGGGAAGATAGAACCCATGTCTGCTGCATTGGCAGGCAGATTCTTAACTGCTGGACCACTTAGAAAGTCCCAGCAATAGACTCTTGACAACCCTATCCACCCTTCCTCAGACAGACCCTGGCATGTCTGAGTTCTGTAGCCAGCATCACTGGCTCAAGCTGGACTCCTACTTACACAGATACACAGACAGACAACCAGCCCTGACTGTGGAGCTGAACCACCTTAAATACTGGTGTTTGAGGACACACATTTTATCTGTCCTTTATTAGCTTCTGGCTTCATGAAGTTGATACACTATTTTTCACATTTGAACTGTAGTCTCACTAAATCCGTGAAATTATAGGTCAGGCTATCAATGCATTCTTCCTGGTCATGCCAAAGAGGTGAATGATTATAGGCCTAGATATCTGGGAGGATTCTAGGACTATTTCTGTAACAAGACATCTGTAGTTGTTTCAAACAAGCACCCAGTAAAGTGCCTGATAAAAGCTCAGTACATATTTATTGAGTTGAGCTGAATCAGTCACCCTCAGCTAATTTTGGATTGTCTAAGTTATCTGAAGTCTTCTTGATAGATTTATATCTGCATTGTTTTTTCTCTTTGTAAAATGCCCCGAGTTCTAGTATCTCCTCTTGGTCTTTGTTCTCTACCTTCAACCATCTCTGTGTCTGCCCTCTGATCACTCTCTCGGTTCTCTGCGTCTTCCACCTGGAAAGCACAGGTTTGGAAGGCTACTTTCTGGTTGAGCTTAAAGGCCTATTCAGGACTTAATACTGGCAGCTTGACTCCTCATGGCCATGCCAATTGGATGTCCTCTTGCCTTCCCCTTCCTCTTCTGAAATATCTCGGTCCTCAAACTTACTATGAGAATGTTCTTGCATGATCCTTTTCCACTCTCCTTTTCCTGCTAGTCCCACCTCTCTCTTTGCTCATCTTGGGGGCTGTGCAATCCCAGATTACCTGCCAAAGTACAACAGGAAAGAGGTGGGGATCACTTAAGAGCCCAGAGGTAGGTCTTTTTATGAGGAAGCATTGCTCAAAGGTGGATTAGGTCTTCTCAACCTCTTTTGCCATCTACCTTTCTCTTTGGATCTGCTGACCTTAAGTCTCTGCTGACTCTGCATTTCCTGTACTTACAGAGCATTGAGACATTCCAGGAAAGACCAAGCCTGTGCTTGGTAAGGAAGGATCCAGGCTCTGAAGGGTTAATGCCAGGAGCCTTGATGGATGAAGAGGATTATTAGTTACTCTTTTAAAGAGCAGAGGAAGGGTTCCTCCCCGTCACTTACACTCTCCTTTCACATGATCTTACTCACAGCAGTGGATAGGAAAAAAAAAAAAAAGAGGAAAAAGTTTCAAAATAATTTAGAAAGTCCTTGTAAATGCTTGTGTTTTCATTTAGCAGCATGAATTCAAGACAGCAACAGACCCTCAGAGGAAGCAAGCAACTGGGAACTGAGTGAAAAAAAAAAAGGAATCCTAGACTCTCAAACTATCTAGTTTTTTTTTTTTTGTGGGGGAGGTAGTAGGGGTGGAGGGGAGGATTAAATAAACTCTTTTGGGGGGAGGGCTCTGCTCTGGGCTTTCATGGATAAAACACTAAAGATCAGCTTCATGTGTGTGACCCAACCGTCCTGGAAGCTTCGGTTAGAGGAGAATCCAAACCTTAAGTTGTGCTCATAGCTTCAGCTCCAGTAAGAAAAATGAGGTGGGGGGTACACAGGGTGGGGACCAGATCTTAGATGGAAGAAGGGGAGGGCCTGGGGATGGATGCGGTGGGGATAAGGCGGAAGGGAGCTGTGTCTTTAAGTCTGTCCTATGGTTATACATATTTTTTCTTCTATGAATGGGTTTTGCTGTAAATTATAGCTTTGCCCGTGGTCCCTCGGGTCAAAAGAAATAGTCTCTAAACAGAAAACAGCTCTGATTGGTGACTTTCCTTCTTCCCTCCCCAACCCCCTTCCTAATTGAAACCAAATGTGCAATATATTGGATGCTGGGATCCCTGGCGCTTTCCCAGGAATCCTCAGAATGTGAGGTTTCTCTCAAAGGCATCTTGCATCAGCCTGTGGATGTATGCCTACCACGGGGCTCCTCCACCGGCAAAGTGGAAAAAGAAGCGTTTCACAACAGATTCTTCTTTTCGGGTTGGGGGAACGCAGTGGATTATAGCTCTGTTTTCTTCCATCCCAAACTGTGCACTTCTGGATGAACGTAAGTTATGTGTTTTGATTTTTTTTCTTCCTTCATTTTTTTTTTTCACTTTTCCAAAAACGAAAGCTCTAACTATTCTCCCGGTGTCTCAGAAAAAGTTTGAAAAAGGAGGCAGAAGGGGTTTCATTTCAAGTCAGGCCAGGAAGGGAAGGAAATGGGTTACCATAGGCTTGAAAAATCCAAGGTTTCGCATTTTGGGAGGCTGGATTTATGTTATGGAGAGAAGAATAAAGCACTACTAACCAAAGAAGACCGAGGCGAAATAAACGAATCCATCGCAACTGCAGGATACAATCAACAGCGTCTGTAGAGGTGAAACTGTTGGCAGGCAAGACAGGCTGATCGCAGAGCTGATTTCAGAGATGGAGAAGCCTGAGCAGAGAGCTACGTTTTCGGCACTTGGTAGTGGTGTTGGAGGGTCCTGAGTTTGGGAGAGGACAGCTTTTAGTACTTCTGGTTTCTCAGGGGAGTTGCAGACCTAATTGTGAGAAGGACATCTTCGGGTAAGCAGTGGCCTCACCCTGAGGTTTGGGATGGCTGGGTGGGGTGCTGGCTGGCTGGGGTATTTTTCAGTTGGTGACCAGCCTCATCTTCCCCAACTCGCTGGCCGGGGTGTCTTTCCCTTTGTTATCAAATTACTTGTGACTGTTTGCAGTTGGGACCTCTGAGTCCTGGCTGAGGTTCAAGAGTCTCATCCAAGGGGAAAGAGGATTTTTCCAAGTGGCTGAAGCTCTTAGGCCAGCCATTTGAGGCGGGAGTTTGCACTGCTCAGGCCAGGAGAGGTTCAGCACCATTTTGCTGACTGCTCGCCTTCTGCGTCCTTTCTTTGGAAGAATGAGAGTCAGCGTCTGTAAGGAGCCTTAGAGAGCCCTCATGACCCCTCGTTTCTTAAGCGGTGGAAGTGCCAGAGAGGGACTGACACACTCAGGGTCACACAGCAACATTAGTAGTGAAGCTGCAGATGAGATCGAAGTTCTCTTTCCTGCTAACCCAGTGCTCTTTGCCCTCCATACCTCCACCTTCATGAGGCTGAGGCAGTTTAATTAACAAGTAACCACAAGGACATTAGTTATCCTCAAGAGAGGATGCCCAATAGTGGTTCATCAGCAAATGGTATCTGTGGTCATCTTTGGTTGTGTGTCGTGTGTAAAATAAAAAAAGCGAGGTGCTTATTCTGCCCCAGACTCCATGCTCAGAGCTCTCCATCCATAATCTGTCTGAATCCTCACGGTTCTGGAGACATTATTCCGATTTTATGAATAAGGACCTTAAAACGTAGAGAAGTGGAGTGAGCTGCAAAAGGAAGTACAGCTAATAAGGTTGAAACTCACGAATGTCTGACTCTAAACTCCGTGCTCTGACTCACTCTGTAATAACACTCCCCTCCCCCACTCCATACACACATTTGATTACTTCCAAGTCAAACTCCGCATTTCCCTCGGTGGGTGACTGGTGACTAGGGGTCGAAGATGTCAGGCGAGGGGAGCGTGCGGACCGCCTCTTGGAGGCCACTTCTGCGCTTGGATGGTTATCTGTCTGGATACCAGAAAGAGGCTGCAGGTGGGCAGCTCTGTGCATTACTTCTGGGTGTTTGGTATATATTTACCTTTCTTCTGCAAAGAGCCTGGGATTTAGGTTCTGAAGACCCAAGTTCAAGTTCTGGCTCTCCCTTTTACTACTTGGCAAAGCTGCTCTTCCCTTCTGTACCTTGGCCTCTGTATGTACTATACGGGAATAATAGCACTACTTCTCTGTAGTATTGTTTGAAGAGATATTGGACATGAATGCTGTCTGAAGGCTGTGAAGGGCTTCCCCATATGGTTCTTGTGACAATGGACACTGGACACTGGGATGAAATGTGAGGCAGCCCCTGCTGACGCTGGCGGGAGGGCGGCTGCAAGGGGGGCTTCTGCCCTAGTGCCCATCTCTTTTGAATGGAAGCAGTCCTTCCTTGCGGGGGATATCCCCGGACTTTCTGTCTGAAACTTTCCTCTGGTGCCTGGCCTGGTTACGCTACCTCACCCAGGGGCTCGGTGGGTGCTGAAGGACACCATGCTTCCTTTGCCTGGCTCTGCACCATCTCTGAACAAGGAAGGTCTGTTAGGATCAGTCCACAGCTTTCTCCTCGAAGCAGATGGCTTTTCAGGAGCTTCATATCTGGTTAGGGTTGTTCCTTGACTCTGGACCTTCCTCGTGTTCCCTCATCTGTGCCTGTGGTCAGAAGGGATACCTCTGGTCCTGGGAATGAGGGTGGGGGGCTGTGGAGGCTCAGCAGGTGCTGGGGAGGCCCTGCCTCTGTTTCTAGTTAAGAGCTGTTTGCTTTATAAACACTAAAGTTAAGGGGAGTGTGGAAGGAATTCCCAGTCTCTTTTACTTAGAATCTACAAATGGCAACTCCAACAGTATCCATGTCTGTGATATATGCAGAAAAAGTATATTTGTCTCTTTCCCTGGTTCCTGGGACAGAGCTTCTGAAACCCTTGCAGTTTCCTAAGTGATGAGAGTATTAGGAGCATCTTTTATTCTAATATTTGGCTTCTGACCTGTGTTCCTAGGGTAGAGCTGTTATGTCCCTCAGAATTTTCTGGGTGATAGGACAGTCTTTTTTTCTAATGAGGTGACTTTGGGTGGGCTCCTGGATGGAGGCTGGTGCCCCGGAAGACTTGGGATTCTCAGCCCTACCTCCTGCCTTCCAGGAAGGGGAGTAGGGCTGGAGATGGAGTTAATGATTAATTATGCCCACATGATGGAAATCCCCGAAGGATCAAGTTTGGGGAGATTCTGATTGGTGAACGCAGCCATGTATTTGGAGGATGGTGTACCCCTGCCCCACAGGGACAGAAGCTCCTACGCTCTCTTGCACTATGTATCTCTTTGGCTGGCTGTTCATCTGTGCTGTTCAGTTGCTTCCGTCATGCCTGACTCTGTGGACTATAACCCACCAGGCCCATCTGTTCATAGGATTCTCTGGGCAAGAATACTGGAGTGGGTTGCTATGCCCTCCTCCAGGGGATTTTCCTAGGCCAGGGATTGAACCCTGGTCTCCTGTGTTGCAGGTGGATTCTCCACTGCTGAGCCACTGTGGAAGCCCCATTTAATCCATATCCTTTAATATAAAATAAACAAGTCCCCATAAGTATATGGGCTTCCCTGCTGTCTCAGATGGGAAAGAATCCGCCTGCAATAGGGAGACCTGGGTTCAATCCCTGGGTTGGGAAGACCCCCTGGAGGAAGGAATGGCTACCCAGTCCAGTATTCTTGCCTGGAGAATTCCGTGGTCGGAGGAGCCTGGCAGGTTACAGTCCATAGGGTCACAAAGAGTCAGACACAACTTAGTGACTTTCACTTTACTTCACTTCTTCACATCACACTGACTTTTGTGAGCTGGGGGTGGTGGAGATGGAGGATGGGTTGTGGCAACCTGTGATTCTTCGTCAAGTTGGAAAGAAGTTGTAGGTAAGTTGGGGACCCTTGTCATCAGTGTCTCTCCTGCAGGGCCCTTTGTGGGTCTGAGCCCTTAACCTGTGGGGGCTGCACCAGCTCCAGGAAGTGAGTGTGTGAGGAGAGGAAAACAGTGAGCTTCTCCTAGACAATGTCTGAGCACAGAGTGGGAGTGTCATCCAAAGGAGTCTCCCCTCCTCTCTCTCCTCTAGCCTCTCTGTTACGTCACTGCTTTCTTCCCTTCTTATACAGTCACTTCCCAGACATTAAGTCATATGAATTATCTATCACATGTAACAAATCTAGTCCAGATCATTTCATATCATTACGTTTTTTAAAGATCCATATTATTTATTTATTATTTTAGGCTGTGCCAGGTCTTCATTGCTGCACCGGTGTTTCTCTAGTTGCGATGATCAAAGGCTACTCTCTTAATTGCCGTGTGCAGGCTTCTCATTGTGATGGCTTCTCTTGTTTGGGATCAAGGGCTCTAGGGTGCCTGGGCTTAGTAGTTACGGCTCCCAGGCTCTAGAGCACAGGCTCAACAGTTGTGGGACATGGGCTTATATGCCCCATGGCATGTGGGGTCCTCCTGGACCAGGGATCGAACCCATGTCTTCTGCACTGGCAGCTGGACTCTCCACCACTGAACCACCAAGGAAGCTCATGATTACCTTTTAATAGACACACTACAATATTAGAGTGCCTCCCACTTCTCTGTATATTGATGCCACACCATTCTCCCCCACCAACAGGACTGTTACAAAACTTCCTGAAATAATGTACATGAAACACTCTAAGCTTAGCATCTAGTGCTCAACAGACACTGATTTCATGTCATCACTACTGCTCCTGTTACCGTTATGCGTATATCAAATACACATGGGAGAGACCTTTGTGAATTACTAAAGTATGCACTGTGAATTTTATAACAGTTATCACTGTTAGATTTTGGAGGTAACGCTGATTAGGGTCTAAACCAAAGAGGTGAGAAGGTTGGGGATTTAGTCAGAATTTTACAGTGATTTGGTTAAAGGCATTATTTTAGACAATAAAGTGGGTGGATGTCATACCACTGTAAATTAGCATTAGCTCTCAGACTCTTCTTCCCAAGTTCCCTTATAAGATCCACTTTCAGGCACGTCTCCCGGGCATCCAGAAAGCTAAAACCCCTCACAAACCGACCTCCACAGACCTTCTGATATTGTGCACCAGCTGACAAAAATGGTGCCCTGCCCATAACACAGACACACTGGATTCTTTATGCCCCTTGCCCTGTTTGAAGTCATGCAGTGTTTGAATTGACTTTCTCCCAAATATGACAGCTCAGTCCAGATATGCATCCAGCATCCCCAGGCCTCCCAGAACTTCTGAATTCAGCAACCGTCCACAATGTGGGTTGCTTACCACGATGTTAGGAATTTTGGGTGGACCTTAAGGATCGATTAAGTAAGAGTAGCTGAAGGTGGAAATCAGCACTTTGAAGTGTTTCCCATGTGAGTCTAACCTGAATCTCTGCTGGTAAATCTCCAAGTCTGTCGCCTCAGTCACTCCTCAACATGGAGTAAGGACCTTCTTTATAGGACAGCCCCGCCCCGTTGTCCTGTAAAGAATTTAGCAGCCAGTGCCTCCCTCCTTTGGTTGGCATGCCTCCTTCCCTTAGCTGACTGCTTTGAGCTGGGTCAAGACCACCTCAAAATGACAACAATCTGCCTTTTCCTCTTAAGTGGACCACTTGTCTAGGCCTTGAACTCTTTCTGTTGTGAAGTCAGACAGACCTGATTTCCACCCCAGCTCTGTACTCACTGACCTTGTGACCCTGGGCAAGTTGCTTAAACTCTCTCAGTTTCCTATTTGGTAAAATAAGGTTGGTAATTCCCATCTAGTAGGTATTAGAGATGCCACTTGTGAGTATATAGCATACCGTTTGGCACGTAGCTAATAAGTGATGCTGATGATGCTTGTTTTCATTATTAGTTTGGCACTGCTGATTTGGCTTGTTCAGCTCAGTTTTTTCCCCATATCCTCAGTCCAGCAACATTCTTCCAGGCAACAACATTCACTGGGCAAAATCCCCTTCTACAGATAATACTTCTCAAAGTACTTTTGTGGTGGAAAGGACATGGGTTTAAATTCTGGTTTTGCTACCACTTAGTAGACATGTAAACTTGGGCGAGATATTTAACATCTTCAGGTCTCATTTTTCTTGTCTCATAGGTTTTTTATACAATATAGGTGCCATTAGATTTGCAAAGAGGCCAACATACAGCCTCCTACACAGTAGATGCTCCGAGTAAGGGAATGCTCACTTCTCTGACTTTTTCTGGTGGAATCTTCAATACTCTGTGGTCTAAAAGCCCATCCTGTATGAATCATGGAGATTGTTATCTTGGATAGATCTCTTTCATTTCACTATGTGGGTGTGTGCTAAGTTGTTTCACTCTGTCTGACTCTTTGCGACCCCATGCACGGTAGCCTGCCAGGCTCGTCCATCCATGGATTCTCCAGGCAAGAATACTGCAGTGGGTTGCCATGCCCTCCTCCAGGAGATCTTCCTGACCCAGGGATTGAACCAAATCTCTTATGTCTCCTGCATTGGTAGGCAGGTTCTTTACCACTGGTGCCACCTGGGAAGCAGCATGGATGTAATCTGTGGGAAACTTGTCCTCTTCTATTTGAAAAGACAGCTGTCAGTTCATCTCCTTGTCCCCACTCCCTTATGCAGCCTTACCTCACTTTTCCCAACCTTTCCCTTAATGGTCAAAACAGACTTGTGCATAATGTTATCTTTACAGGGAATTAAACACAAGATAGATTACTTGGCTAGGGGTCTGTGCAACACCTGAAGGAAAAAAGAGTTGGCACCTTGGGACAGGTAGGGAAGGAGGGATGAAATATATTATATATTGGACAAATAATCCTATTATGATGGAAAGATTTAAAGGGCAGTGTAAAACAGTATGGGTAGCAATTGCTAGTGCTATCATAACTAAATGCATTTAGGAAAGGGAGAAATGAGTTAACAAAGGAGAAATCAAGTTTTGTGCTTCTGGAGTAGTCTTCCAGTAACTCACTTGTCCCACCAAGGGCTTCAAGCTGGAGGGACCACCAGAGGGAAGACTGGCCTTGACTGATGTTCACCACATTTCCCCCTCCTGCTCCTAATGCCCAAGTCTTGTCCATTTTCCCCATCTGGCTACATTTCTCAGTGGTTTCCAACCTGTTTATCTTCCTGATTGCATTGGGTTCCCTCAACAATTCAACTGTGTTTTCCTGGGTTTAATTCTATTTAGAAAGCTTTTATTGACTACTTCTGAGTATAAGACACTCTGCTTAACATTTTCTAATAACAATAGCTTAACAGAGGAACCAAGATGTCCAGATGCCTGTCCAAGGATAGTCACTAAAAAAACAATCACCTAATGGCTAAAGTGATGGTCTCTTTAAACTTTCTCCATCTCTTTCAATTTTATTTGTATGCATTTGGACATATTATGGTTGATACTGTGTTATTCAGATATGATTTGGTTGAAAATAACTCTCTTCTTATTTTGGTTTTCTTATTTTTTGCTTTCTATTGTGCATAGAACTACTAGATATTTCCAAGTTCTGTAATTCTCCAAGCAAAAGAGGTCCCAGAATTTGGCTGGGGCTTCCCTGGTGGCCCAGATGGTAAAGAGTCTGTCTGCAATGCAGGAGACCCAGGTTCGATCCCTGGGTTAGGAAGATCCCATGGAGAAGGAAATGGCAACCCACTCCAGTATTTTTGCCTGGAAAATCCCATAGACGGAGGAACCTGGTGGGCTACAGTCCGTGCGGTCGCAGAGAGTTGGCATGATTGAAATGACTAAGCATGCACACACTACTTGTTAGCTGGACTCTCATCTTGGTCTCTGAGGACTGAGAAAGGTTAGGTTTGAGCCAGCCCAAGTATGCCTGAGGCCTGGAAGAGCAATGAGAGGTCAGAGAGGTTCTAAGAGGGGTTTAGACTTACTTCAAAGCTCCTGGGTTCAGCTGGGCTTTTCCTGGAGATCAGCATTGTCTTTAATGTGTTCACTCACTCAGCTGTCTGTGGCTTGTGTTTTGTGCTTAATGAGACCTTCCAAAAATGTTTGAGGAGAGTGCCTGGGATCTCCTGCTCAAACATATTGCTGTGTACTCCATGGTGTGGGTATAACTGGGAGGGCTTCTGAAGAATAGAACCTTGTGAGCAAAAGGTAGTGAGGCAAATATGTAGTAAGTTTTGATCTCAGCACCATCATTTTCTAGATTTTTTTTTACCTCAAGGCTTTTCACTTCGGTGTTCCTCAGTTTCCTCATCTATTTTCCTCATGTGTCTTTATCCCCTTCTTTTAGGTTCAGAGAAGATACTGTGTAGGAAATTTTTTAAATAGGAAAGCACTATGCCTATGGAGATGGTTGGTCCAAATGCCTTTTGAACACTTTTCATAGTAGCAAATCCAGCAAAACTTACTGTGTGCAAGGTTGTCTTGGCAGTCCCTACGGGAGTTATAACAACAAAAGGCCTTGCAGGACTGTGATTTCCCAGAGGCATATAAAATTTAGAGGAGTGGTAAAGTTTACAAAGGCTGCTGGGGTTGGTTCTTTAGGAGGTACTCTCTTGAGAGCCTGGGGAACAAGTTGACCTAAAGAAGAGAGCAATGGGAGTTAAAGTTACTCAGGAGTACTGTGGCTGACTCATGTTGATATATGGCAGAAACCAACATGATATAGTAAAGCAATTATCCTTCAATTAAATAAACAAATAAAATGTTACTTAAGAGTAGCTAATTGTTCCTCAGACAGATGTAGTTCTACTTTTAGAATGCATACACTAGATAGATTTTTTAAATTGGATAAAATGTTAAAATAATATCAAAGGAAATTATAGATAGATCCTAATCCCAGTAAAAATCCCAGTAAGTTATTCTGTGACTATTGAAAAACTGACTCTAAAATTTATAATGAGAGGCAAAAGATCCAGAGTAACCAACACAATATTGGAGAAGAACAAAGTCAGAGGACTGATGTTACCCGATTTTAAGACTTACTATATAGTTACAGTAATTAAGACAGTGCGGTATTTCTGGAAAAAAAAGATAAGTAGATCAACAGAACAGACTAGAGAGCCCAGAAATAAATCCACGTAAATATAGCCAACTTGTCTTTGGCAAAGAAACAAAGGCAATACAATGGAGAAAGATAGTCTTTTCACCAAATGGTGCTGGAATAATTGAACATGCAAAAGAAAACTCAAAAACCAAAAAAATCTAGACTCACACCTTATGTCCTTCACAAGAATGAACTAAAAATAGATCATGAACCTAAATGTAAAATGGGAAACCAGAAAACTATAACATAACATAGGAGAAGACCTAGGTGACCTTGGGTACGGTGATGACATTTCAACACCAAAGGTACAATCCTTGAAAGAAAAAATTGATAAAGTGGACTTCATTAGAATGAAAAATTTTTGCTCTGTGAAAGTTAGTTTCAAGACAATGAGACTACAAGACATGGATTGGGGGATAATACGTGCAAAAGACATATCCAATAGAGGACAGTTACATAAAATGTGTAAGCGACTCTTCAAACTCAACAATAAGAAAATGAGCAAGAGAAATGAACAGACAGCAAAGAAGATATACAGATGGCAAAAAGTGACAGTCACTCAGTCATGTCCAACTCTTTGCAACCCCATGGACTGTAGCCTGCCAGGCTCTTCTGTTCATAGGATTTCCCAGGCAAGAGTACTGGAAAGGGTTGCCACTCCTTTCTCCAGGGATCTTCTCCATCCAGGGGCTGAACCCAGGTCTCCAGCATTGTGGGCAGATTCTTTACCACCTGAGCCACCAGGGAAGCCCACAGATCACAGTGAAGTGATAGTTGCTGAGTCCAACTCTTTGCGATCCCATGCTATACAATCCATGGGATTCTCCAGGCAAGAATACTGGAGTGGGTAGCCGTTCCCTTCTCCAGGGGATTTTCCTAACCCAGGGATCGAACCCAGGTCTCCTGCATTGCAGGCGGATTCTTTACCAACAGAGCCACAGTAGACATGAAACAATGCTTAGCATTGTATGTCATCAGGAAATTTCAAATTAAGAGAAATTAAGTGAATTATTATTACAGTACCTGTTAGAATGGCTGAAATCCAGGGCACTGACAGCACCCCATACTGGTGCTGCTGAGAGCAGTGATAACTTGTATTCATTGTTGCTGCAAATACAAAATTGCACAGCCATTTTGGCAGTTTTTCACAGAAATCAACATATTCATATCCGTGACCCAGAAATCATGCTCCTTGGTATTTACCCAAACAAATTAAGAACTTATGTTTATGCAGAAACCTAGATATAGATGATTATGGCAACTTTACTCATAACTTCAAAACACGGAAGAGAGAAGGTCATGGAGAAATGGTGTAAGCACTGAGACTGCTATCAGAAGCACTGGGTTCAGATCCTGCTTCTTTTAGTTGTGAAAATTAAAGGCAGTAAAGTCTTTATGAGCACAGATGTGGAGTAATATGTAAGTTGACATCTGAATACTTTGTGTGAGTGTGAAGTGAAAGTCGCTCAGCCGTGTCTGACTCTTTGTGACCCCACGGACTATATGGTCCATGGAATTCTCCAGGCCAGAATACTGGAGTGGGTATTGGGTATATAATGCACACAGGGCTGTTTTCCTTTAAGCAATAAATAGAAAATGGTTATTCCCAGAGGGTGATGATTGTCATTCTAGGTTTCAGGGTACAGCTCCAGATTTGGCTTCTCTTGGTTTAACCATGGGCGGAGCTGATGTCTTCCTCATCCTCATTGGTGTGTTCATACCTCTGATGATAGAAATGCTTTCCTTTTACTTTTCCTTAAAAATTCTCATTTGATTAGTTAGTGTTAATGAAGAGTAAATGAACTGTTACTTAATATTATGTTTGGAGGTGAAGAGTTTTCTAAGCATTTTGGTCAGCCATTCATTACCAAAGAGATGTCAAGCCTGAATGTCAAGCTAAGATGTAAATTCTAGACTTATATGGGTACCTTAGTGGAGTGTGAAAAGTTACTTTCTCATCCTTTTGCTGTGTTTTTGGTGACAGACTTGGCTTTTGCAGAATAAAAGATGATTGATGCTCTTCCCATTGTTTCCCTTTCACAACTCCCTGATGTTTACTCTCCTCTTTCATTTTTATGACTTAGGGTGCTAACTTATTCCCCCCTCTAGATCCATAGAAGCCTCATGCCCTCTAGAAATAGGGAGCTATTTTGTGCCTTTTGCTTAGCTGTAGGGAGGATCACCTCTAGGCTCTCAGGTGCTCCCCACTTTCATTTTCCAACTGACAAGTAGTTGCCAGCATTTACAAACATGTTTTGTCAAAGATCTCAGGATGGCTACTTTTATCCTGTATACATATGTAAACTTCAACGACTCTGCATTTCCTGGTGATCCTGCATTCAGTTCCTTCTTGCCTTGGGCAGAAGTAATAGAGGAGAGGGAAAAAAACAAAAGGAACATTGCTTTAAATAGGGCAAAAGTTCCAATTTCTAGCCCTAATTTACTAAGTAGTATGGATATTGAAAGGAACTTCAGATTTTTAGATCTAAGTCTTCATTTGAGTTGGGTAGGTTAGGGCAAAGAAAAGGCTGGTGAAGAAGTTCTTGGGCAGTACATAGGAAGAAAGGAGTTCAACACACAAAAAAGACTCCATCTTTGTTATCAGCAGACTAGATGCGACAAACGAGCCCTGGTTTCAAGTGAAATGACGGAAGTGAGGACCCTGGATTCACTTACAATGTTGCTTTACATGAAGGTGTTTAAGGCACTAGCAGGGGCATCTCCAAATTCTTTCAGAAATAAATAGAAATTTGGTTTCCAAAAAAGTATTGAAATAATCATAATGAAAAAATCAGAACTTTACTGAATGTCTTATACTTCATGTTATATTGAGTGTTATTTTTTATAACGGAGTACTTGGTGAGGTGGGAGTGGGGAAGGAGTTATAGTATTTTCAGTGCTTGGGTCTCCTAAACGTCTGAATCCAGCCCTTCGTAGGAACAGAAGCTATTGTCAGCCACAACTTGCTCCCAAATCTATTGGGCCACCATTCCTCAGAGCTCCTAGGAGAAGTACTCTGATGTTCATAAATATGTTCAAATCTATCCTCACAATGAGAAAAGTATTATACTGAGTTGGTCAAAAAGTTCGTTCAGGGTTTTTCTGTAAGACGTTACAGAAAACCCCAAACTAACTATTGGCCAACCCAATAGTTACCTTAACGCTGCATGATTCAGTAATACGTATTGGGGGGAAATAATCCACTCACTGATCGTGGGGTGTTAAATATACTTTCTGGTGAATAAATGATTAGGTGAGAGTGGTGACAAAGCAATGGGATATCTAGATTCATGTGATTTCCTTTAATTAGAATTTACTAATCCCCACCCTCACCACTAACCACACTTCTTAAGGCCAGGTAAATGATCTTAAGTGTAAGGTAAATGGTGTTCCACACTCAAAGAAGTACTATTCCCCCCCTTCCCTCCCCCGACTATAGTAGCTTTGCTAATGCTGATATAGGGGCCACTGGGAAAATAATGAGACAGCTGCTGAAGATGTAGGAACCAGCCATCCCGCGGGGATGCTTTTAGTCATGGGTTTCTTCTTTTCCTCTTTTTAAAAATTAATTTATTTTAATTGGAGGATAATTACAATATTGTGATGGGTTCTTGCCATACATCGACATGAATCAGTCACAGGTATACATGTGTACCCCCATCCTGAACCCCTCTCCCACGGCCCTCCCCACCTTACCCCTCTGGGTTGTCCCAGAGCACTGGCTTTGGATGAGCTGTTTCATGCATTGCACTGGTCGTCTATTTTGCATATGGTAATGTACATATTTCAAAGCTATTCTCTCAGATCGTTCCACCCTCACTTTCTCCCATGAGTCCAAAAGTCTGTTCTTTACATCTGTGTCTCCTTTGCTGCCCTGCATGTAGGATTGTCAGTACCATCTTTCTAATACTGTATATACGCATTAATATACAGCATTTGTCTTTCTCTTTCTGACTTATTTTGCTGTGTGTAATAGGCTCCAGGTTCATCTACCTCATCAGAACTGACTCAAATGAATTCCTTTTCACAGCTGAGTATTATTCCATTGTGTACACCTACCACAACTTCCTTATCCATTCACCTGCTCATGGACATCTAGGTTGCCTCCATGTCCTAGGTATTGAAAATGGTGCTTCAATGAACACTGGGGGTACATGTGTCTCTTTCAATTTTGGTTTCCTCGGTGTGTATGCCCAGCAGTGGGGCTGCTGGGAAGGAGCACATCCTCGGCTGCTTCCTTTTGTGGAAAGGCAGAGTCACAGAACAGACTCAGCAGTCTAAAAAATTTCCCTCAGGATTATCTAATTACTCATACCTGAGCAACTTGCGCACCTATTTTATAGAGAAAATTTTTTTTTTCAGCTTATTAGGATGATCAGTTATTTGGACACAGCTGCTGCTGCTGCTAAGTTGCTTCAGTCGTGTCAGACTCTGTGCAACCCCATAGACGGCAGCCCACCAGGCTCCCCTGTCCCTGGAATTTTCCAGGCAAGAATACTGGAGTGTGTTGCCATTTCCTTCTCCAATGCATGAAAGTGAAAAGTGAAAGTGAAGTCACTCAGTTGTGCCCGATTCTTTGTGACCCCATGGACTGCAGCCCACCAGGCTCCTCCATCCATGGGATTTTCCAGGCAAGAGTACTGGAGTGGAGTGCCATTGCCTTTTCCATATTTGGACACTATTAAAACATGAAAAGCTGTGACAGACTTAGTGTATTAAAAGCAGAGATATCACTTTTCTGACAAAGATCTGTATAGCCAAAGTTATGGTTTTTCCAGTAGTCATGATCAAACCAGTCAGTCCTAAAGGAAATCAGTCCTGAATATTCATTGGAAGGACTGATGTTGGAGCTGAACTCCAATACTTTGGCCACTTGATGTGAAGAACTGACTCATTGGAAAAGACCCTGATGCTGGGGAAGATTGAAGACAGGAGGAGAAGGGGGCAACGGAGGATGAGATGGTTGGATGGCATCATCAATGAAATGGCCATGAGTTTGAGCAAACACTGGGAGATAGTGGAGGACAGGGAAGCCTGGCATGCTGCATTTCATGCGGTCGCAAAGAGTTGGACCTTACTTAGCGATTGAACAACAGCAAAACATATACAGACATAAAGCCAGGTATACACTTAAATTAGGTTCCTGGACTCAGTTTCCATGTACATGTTATGTGTGGATGGGGAGGGCTTCCCACAGGGCATCAGATAATTCTCTGGACACAAGCTCGGTGTCCTACAATTCACATGAACTCTGACACCATCTCCTTAGAGATAGCATCAGATGCCCCAGGTTACAGGTTCAGTGTCTTGCCCCACCTCCTAACTATGCCTCCCTTTAGAGGCCTGTTGTAAGCTCAGGCTGTTATCTGTGCTTCTGATCTACTGGTTACAAATTAGAGGCTGCCAAGACCGCCTCTTCAGATTTGATTAACTTGTTAGAGTGGCTCACAAAACTCAGAGAAAATAAACATTTTATTTACTAGATGACAGGTTTATCATAAAAGGATATGTTAGGCACAGGCAGATGAAGAGATGCATAGGGCATGGTATGGAGAAAGTGGAGGAGCATTTATGCCCTCACCAGGCATCACTATCCCCAAATCTCTACGTATTCTTCAACTTGGAATCTGTCTGAACCCTGTCCTTTTGGGTTTTTATGGCGGCCTCATGCCACAGGCATGACTGATTAAATCATTGGCTATTGGAGATATATTCAAACTCCAGCCTTTCTTCTACCCAGTGATCAGTGGAGCTGGGACTGAAAGTTCCACCCCTCTAATCGCAAGGTTGGTTTCCCTGGCAACCAGCTCCCATCCTTAGGTGGGGTCCTAGAATCACCTCATTAATGTAACCAAAGGCACCTTTATGGCTCTCCCACTTAGGAAATTCCAAGGGTTTGGGGAGTCTGTGAGCCTGGATCTGTGGATGAAGACCAAATGTATATGAGAAATTTATTTTGGTCTTCTGAATGACCAGATATATGTTTCTTATAAATCATAATATACAACATCTCTTATACTTTAGTTTTTCTGCAACTATAAAGCTGAAGCAAAGTTTTAAGTGAAGTCAAATATAGCTATAAACTCAATAAAATAATAAAATGTTATTTTAATGCATGAGATGATGTGGTTTGTTGAGACTAACCACTAGTGTGGGGTTTAAAGACAGAGTGGGCACATGTAGCCTCAGGGCCTGGTCTATGTTTAATTTGGGACTGTTGTTAAAACGTAATTAATATTTGTGCAGAAAATGCTTATTCAGTTCAGTTCAGTTCAGTCGCTCAGTTGTGTCTGACTCTTTGCGACCCCATGAATCGCAGCATGCCAGGCCTCCCTGTCCATCACCAACTCCCGGAGTTCACTCAGACTCATGTCCTTCGAGTCCGTGATGCCATCCAGCCATCTCATCCTCTGTCGTCCCCTTCTCCTCCTTCCCCTAATCCCTCCCAGCATCCGAGTCTTTTCCAATGAGTCAACTCTTCGCATGAGGTGGCCAAACTACTGGAGTTTCAGCTTCAGCATCATTCCCTCCAAAGAACACCCAGGACTGATCTCCTTTAGAATGAACTGGTTGGATCTCCTTGCAAGGGACTCTCATGAGTCTTCTCCAACACCACAGTTCAAAAGCAGCAATTCTTTGGCACTCAGCTTTCTTCACAGTCCAACTCTCACATCCATACATGACTACTGGAAAAACCATAGCCTTGACTAGATGGACCTTAGTTGGCAAAGTAATGTCTCTGCTTTTGAATATGCTATCTAGGCTTATTAGAGTGTTTAAACATATTGTTATTAATAGCCTCAAGGGTTTATGCATTTGGGAAAATCAGATCTCATATTTACTTAACCAAGTCTCTGCCAGTAGGCAGTGGTCAAATGTTAATTTTAACTTGAAGGTAAGTCGCTCAGTCGTGTCCGACTCTTTGCAACCCCGAGGACTGTAACCTACTAGGCTTCTCCGTCCATGGGATTCTTCAGGCAAGAATACTGGAGTGGATTGCCATTTCCTTCTCCAGGGGATCTTCCCAACTCAGGGATCGAACCCGGGTCTCCTGTATTGGAGGCAGACGCTTTAACCTCTGAGCCACCAGGGAAGCCCTTAATTTTAACTTGGTATCATTAAATATTTGTTAAAGTGTCTATTCTCTTGAAGATAGGGTTAGCATGGGGATGATAAAGAAATCGCTATCTAATCTAACTATTACTGGAATCAGTGACAGAACCATTGTACTTTTGTGTTTATGCTTTAGATTTCTGCTTGTAAACCTGTAGGCACTGGTGTGTAGAGTCAGAGTTCATGCCACACATCTGCTCCCTGCATGAGCATGGCGCTGACTGCAATGGCTGAGCAGATTAAACTGGCCTGTGCCACCCGCTGACTCAACTCTCCCACCATTTCCTCAGTTTCTAGATTGGTTCTTGAGTTGATCTGGCTTTCATTTGGCATTTGGACAATCATAAACCCAGATGAAAAGGCAGGCCCTGAAATCACTTTGTTACCACTAGCATTAAAAGTTCCAAATTACAGAATCAAAGATATAAAATTTAAAAAATTCTATAAATGTCATGGTCTGAAAGAATATATTTGTACTTGGAGAGACTCCACTCTTAAAGTAAATTCAAGCTACATTTTTTTTTTTTCCAGGAAAGCCTTTCTGATCTGTCCTCTTTAAATTTTGCTAATAATCAAAAAACATTATGACAACTTAGCAGTGAGTGCTTATTTTATACCAAGATTTATATTAAGCATTTTATATAGATTATCTCATCAAAACCTTATAATTGTGTGAAGTGGTTAGCTTTCCTATATATATATGAGAACACAAGATGCTGAGAGAGGCTCATTCACATAGCAAATACTAATAAGTAGCAGAATAAGAATTGGAACCTAGGTCTTTCTCACTGAAGCACCTCACTTTTACCACTACTTTGTTACTCTTCTTGAACCTGTGGATCTCACTTTTTTTTTTTTTTGCAAGTAGGCATCCTTGTTTCATAGTTATCTCCTGATACTCTTGTCTTTTCTGTTGAGCCAGTGAGTCTCAAACTTCAGTATGCATTAGAATCATCTGAAAAGTGCAGATCCCAGGCTCCACTCAAAACTTGAGATACATGCATACTAAGTCCCTTCAATTGTGTCTGACTCTTTGAGACCTTATGGGCTATGTAGCCTGCCGGACTCCTCTGTCCATGGGATTTTCCAGGCAAGAATACTGGAGTGGGTTGCCATTTCCTTCTCCAGGGGATCTTCCCAACCCAGGGACTGAACCCGCATCTCCTGCATTGCAGGCAGATTCTTTACCACTGAGCCACTGGGGAAGCCCTTAAAACTTGATAGATGAAACATTTTCTGCATAGTGTCCAGGGAACCTGTGTTTTTAGCAGCGTCCCTCAGGTGACTGATTCTGTTGCAGGCGTTCCTTTGCCTCCATTTAGAGTAAAACTGCATTTGACTGTGGGTGCTTCGCTGCCCATGGTAGTTTTTTCTCTCTCCTTCTATCTCAAAGACTCACTAAACTGAAAGAATGAAAGAAAGAAGGAACAATTGTCAATAGAGAATATGTTCTTGGAAAGAACATTCTTTTGGCCAGACCCTTGGAAAATTTAGAGATACATGTTTAAATATCACTTAATGTACTCAGTCTAGACTCTCTCCTGGAGGCCAAAACAGCAAGGAGTCTATGAGAAGGGGCAGAAAGCAGAGCTCTGTCTATAAAAAAAAAAAAAGAATGAAAACTTGCCAGGTGCCCCATGATAAGATAGAATCAATCTTCCTCCCCTTTCCTAAAACTAAGATCAATAGAAAAGTGTAAATGCCTTTGAGGCCCAGAAAGGGGCTCATTTTCCTACAGTGTTGTAGGCATTTTCCAAGAGTTCTGCTTAACTCATGGTTCTGAGGTCAACATGGATTTATTCCTTTATTAAGCAAAAAAAATTTTTTTTTGAGTACTTACTAATTGACTTGAATGTCATAAGGCACAGTCTTTTCTCTTCCTGAGTTTATTATCAGTTAGAAAATTCAGGAAACAGTAAAGGAAATGTGGAGCTAGTTGCTCAGTGTCTGCAAACACTAAAATGCAGGGAAGGAGTTGTATTGTCAGGGGACTGGAGCTGGATGCTAGAAGTGGTGTAAGAATTGGATGGAATTAGACAGACAGGAAGCAAAGAACAGGAAAAGGCTTGGCTGTCAGAGCGCTTAGGATCAGCCGGCTTGGAGCAGTGAGGATGTAAGCCCGGGATGGTGGGAAATTTGTACTGGGGAGCATGGAGAAAACAGCCTTGCAGAGGTGTGTTTTGTTACATTAAGGGGAGTTGCGGAATTTTGAACATTTTCCTTTATCTGATAGCTAGTGCAGTGTTGTTTAAGATTAATGTGACTGTAGCATGTCAGGGAAATTGCAGGAGAGGAGTTAAGCCAGGGAGAGTTATCCAAAGGCTCTTCCCAGTCCTCCAGATGTGAAGCGACCAGGTTTGGACCAAGATGGCAGAAGGAACCAGGACAAGATAGGGCTGCCGTGGGTGTAACCCAAAGGACGCCAGTGAGATGGTATTGCTACTAATGGTGGGGTAGAAGAAGGGTGAAGCTCTGACACTAACTGATGTGGAGTGTGTGAGAACCTAGAGACCCATCTTCCCACAAGAACTTTAGGCCGGAGAAAAGTGCCTTAAGCTTCTAACCAGGACCCTGAGTCCAAGTTCTTCAAATGCCCTTTGATGTCGGCAGAGCAGATGGCCCTGGAGGAGGCTGGGCTCATGGTTGCTTCCTTTTCCTTCTCTCTCATCACTCCCCAGCTGGGTTCCCACAAGGAGAACCTCTCAGGACGGGCACTTCTGTTTGGACCTAACGAAGGAAATTTTGCTAATTGGACAAACATGGTACTTCCCAAAGTACAATCCTTGGAAACTTGTGGGTTTTTAAATAGAAAACAATAGGGGAGGGCAAGGGCCAGACCTCTGTGGCTTATAAGTTTGGGAAAATATTCTTAGAGAATTAAGCAGGTTTGTTTACTGCAAGGACTTCCCAAGGTCTATAATATGGAAATGAGCATTTTTACTTTCTCAGAGATGTAGCTTATAACACTCAATGAATTTTTGGATCATGGAGCTCTCTTTTTTTCAAGAAGCATCTTGAGGGGAAATGGCTACATAGGACACATTTCAAGAGACTGGCGACAAGAAAGTTTGTCTTAAAAATAAGTCTCTTGAGACTTCCCTGGTGGTTCAGTGGCTAAGACTATGCTGGGGGCCTGGGTTTGATCCTTGGCCAGGGAGCCAGATCCCACACAATGCAACTAAGGGTCCATGTGCCTCAACTAGGATCTGGTGCAGCCGAATCAATGAATATCTAAAAAATAAGTCTCTTGCACTTAAGGTTGGTAGTGTAATGGAAAGAAAAAAAGAGTTTGGAATTTTAGTCAGGGGTCTACTACTGACTTGTCATCTGGTATTGAACTACTTTGGGTCTGTTTGCACAGAGGTTATACTAATACTAGAAGTTCTTAAAACTCCAAAGTCTGTGGTCATGTGCATATGCAGAGGAGGAAAATAATCTGGTTTTTCTATGCTGTAATAATGCTGGTGGCAGAGACAGTGGTGGGATGGTGACAGCAAGATGAGTGAGAGGTGTTTTTTTTTTTTTTTTTT
>SJXQ01011660.1:158829-234592 GCA_006408695.1 Aepyceros melampus
GCAGCCATTCTGACTGGTGTGAAATGGTACCTCATTGTGGTTTTGATTTGCATTTCTCTGATAATGAGTGATGTTGAGCATCTTTTCATGTGTTTGTTAGCCATTCGTATGTCTTCTTTGGAGAAATGTCTATTTAGTTCTTTGGCCCATTTTTTGATTGGGTCATTTATTTTTCTGGAGTTGAGCTGCATAAGCTGCTTGTATATTTTTGAGATTAGTTGTTTGTCAGTTGCTTCATTTGCTATTATTTTCTCCCATTCAGAAGGCTGTCTTTTCACCTTGCTTATAGTTTCCTTTGTTGTGCAGAAGCTTTTAATTTTAATTAGATCCCATTTGTTTATTTTTGCTTTAATTTCCAGTATTCTGGGAGGTGGATCATAGAGTGAGAGGTGTTTTGAGCCCTGCGCTGATTATGTGGTTGGGCACCATCGCAGAGTGGGCTGGCGGAGCAGAGGCGAACGAAGCTCCTGGTTTGCTCCCAGGCTTCTCTGAATCCAAGCATGTCAGGTGGGGCACACACAATTATCCAATGGCTAAGGCGAGGTTCTCTCCCTGGGTTGGGAAGATCCCCTGGAGAAGGAAATGGCAATCCACTCCAATACCCTTGCCTGGAAAATCCCACGGACAGAGGAGCCTGGTAGGCTATAGTCCATGGGGTCGCAAAGAGTCGGACACGACTGAGCGACTTCACTTTCACTTTCAAGGCGAGGTTAATTCCTAAGTCACTTAATCCATCTTGTCTCAGTTTTGCTGACGAGCAGCTGTGAGGCTTTGGGTAAATCAGTTAACCATCTGGGCCTGAATTTTCTTCATCTGTGAACTAAGGGAGCTGCTTTAGATCAGGGAGTCCTGATGTTTTGTGAAGAGGAACTGTTGGTCAAGTCGTCTTGACTCTTACTGGAGCATGGTAGGGAAAGCAGAGACCTTCTTCCATCACCCAGTGCAGATAAGCCCCAGGGTTCTGTCTTCAGTTTTCTTCTCTTCTTCTTCCCAAATCATTTCATCTGCCTCAGGCTTCAATTATTGCCTTTATGTACTTGATGTTCAAATATGAATCTACAACATTAAACTCTCTCATTTGTTTATTTAAATTGAGGTATAGAGGATGCACAATATTGTATAAGTTACAGGTACACAATAGCGATTCCATCTTTAAATATTATGGTCCATTTATAGTTATTATAAAAATATTGGCACTATTTCCCACGTTATACAATATATCCCTGTAGCTTATTTTATGTTATTGTTTCATTGCTCAACCATTTCCAATCCTTTTGCAGCCCCATGGACTGTAGCTCACCAGGCTCCTCCATCCATGGGATTTCCCAGCGAGAATACTGGAGTGGGTTGCCATTTCCTTCTCCAGTCTATCTTCCTGACCCAGGGATCAAACTCTTGTTTCCTGCATTGGCAGGTGTATTCTTTACCGCTAAGCCACCTGGGAGGCCCAGATTATTTTGTGCCTAATAATTTGTACCTCTTAATCCCCTACCCCTTTGTGGCCCATCCCTCTCCCCACTGGTAACCACTAGTTTGATCTCTTTATCTGTGAGTCTGCTTTTTTCTTATGTTCACTGATTGTACTTTTTAGATTCCACATATAAGTGATACCTTGCAGTGTGTGTCTTTATCTGACATTTCACTTAATGCTCTTCAAGTATGTTCATGTTGCTGCAATAGGCAATTTTTTTTTTAAATGACCGAACACATAGTGTTCAACTCATTGCCCCCCCATGGAATGCAGCACACCAGCCTTCTCTGTCCTTCACTGTCTCCTGGAGTTTGCTCAGATTCACATCTGTTGAGTCAGCGATGCTATCTACTACACCATCCCATTCTGCATATATATACACACACACACATATATATGTGTGTATATATATGTATGTATACATATGTGTATATATGTGTATATATATGTGTGTGTATATATATACACATATGTATGTATATGTATATATTCTTTATCCATTCGTCTGTTGATGGTACCAAACTCTTGAATGCTGACCCAGATTTCTACTCCTCTGCTTGATGTATTTGCCTGTCTCCATGGAAAGGAAATCAAATTCTTTATGTTCAAACCAAACCCACAATCATCCCTTTTGAACCAATTCCTCTCCCAGTTTTCCCAGGTTCCGTTACCTGTAGTGATGTGCTCTCGGTCACCTGCAGACTGGACTTGCAGGCTTCCTTGACTCCTTCCTTCTTCCCTGCTGTAACTAGTTGCTGACTGATGCTCAGTCCTCGTATTGTAATTATTAGCATACCTCCATATTATTTCTTTCCCCTTCCTGATGTCATTGTTTTAGGTCAGGCTCCCATTGGCCACTCTGCTCCCCTCTCCCTTATAAAGCACCCCACATGCCAGGTTAAGCCTTATAGAGCCTCCCTCATCTTGCCATCCCTCTCTTTCAAAGCTTTTCCTGGGTCACACATGCTCACCTCTTGTTAGCATCTGTAGCCTCAGCCATCTTCCAGCTCTAGCTCTGATTATTGTGCTGTTCCTGTCCTCCAGCCACATAACTTGCATTTTCAAATTGTTCCTTTTTCTTAGGCTTTTTACTTTTTTTTGACAAAATTCTAGTTATATTTCAAGAGTCAGCTCAAATGATGCCTCCTTCCTCCTTCAAGTCTTCCCTGAACACTCCACTGGCTTGATTTCTCCTTCTTTTAGCATCTTATTCTTTTCTATCTTATTATCTCACCAACACAAATATATATATAGTTATATACGTATCAGATCTTATAATGTCCACTATATCTTCTTCATCAAGGCCAAGGAACATATTTTCTTCATGTATAACACTTGAAGTCCCTGGTATATACTAGGAGCTAGAAATACTATTGGCTAAGTTGATATTGAATTATTAATCAATTTAAAAAATAATAATGGAAACAACCAATTAATTTTAGTAATTGATCTAAGCAAATACTAATAAAATAAGGTAAATAATCTTACCTTAAAATAAGGCATTTTACCTTAAAATAAGGTAAATAATTCAAAACTAATAAAATATTGGTTTTGGTTCCTGCTATTCTCCTTTGCATGTAGCTGAGGGATGATTGTCTGAAGAATTTTAATTTTACGCTTTTACAATATTGGGAGGGTTAGTAAACTCCTTAGCTTACAGTTAAGGATAGTTTGTCTCTTTTGTAAGACCATTTCAGTGAAGCTGTGGGTCTTGCTATGTCACGATGGGGCTGATTTCCTTTCTAACAGGAGCATCATATGATGTGGTTAAAAACTTGAGCTTTGGAGTAGGGCAAACCTGGTTTTGAGTTAAAATTGTGACCTTGTTAGCTGTGTTACCTTGGCGAATTTACCTAATGTCTTCAAACCTTAGTCTCACATCTATAAATGAAGGTTATAATACGTCTGTCTGTAATTATCATAAGTGCTGGTTCTACTCCTAGGAATTGTTCAAAAGCAAATCTTTGCTCATACTCACTGGAAGAACACCCCTAAACCTAGGAAGTTTTCTCTAGGTTCTATGGGTCTAAAAACCACACTGGCCTATAGAATTTCAGAGGTAGACTGGAAACTTGAGGCAGAAATGCTGGGAATGTTGGTGCCTGTTTTCCTGGCCTAGTGAAAAGGAAAGCAGGCCTGTGTCTCTCATTCTGCATTGGAGAGATGACAAACATCTCACAAGAGGAGAAAAAAACTATCTCCATCATCTTCTCCTGTCCTAGTGTCTAATAGCTCCAGACTTCCTAAAGGACAGGGTGACTGAGGTTCCTGGAAAAGCCAGGACATAAGACATAACATCTTCAGTCCAGGACGTAAGATCCAGCTTACATATTATTTCTGTGGAAGGTGAGCAGTTCCTGAGCCCTGAGCACCTTCTATGGCAGGCACATCTAATGGAGAATTACAATTCTTCTTCTTTATGACTTCTTGAGACAGATGTCATTATCTCCATTTTACAAGTAAGTAGAAGCTAAGTAATGCCCAAGATTCACAGCTAGTGAATATGAAAGTGAGGAAATGAACCCAGGTAGTCTGTATACATTTTAGCCTTTGAATCCTTCAATGTAATTAGACCACATAGCCATATGAGGTGAGGGCTTCCTTCAGGTGATGCATTTTCTGTGTCAGGAAAATTGTGATCTAACAGGGTTAGCCTTTGCCACCTTAGTGCCACAGGGAACTAGTTTTCAGGAATACTGTTCGGGGGACTTCCCTGGAGGTCCAGTGGTTGAGACTCTGTGCTTCCACTGCAGGGGGCTTAAGTTTGATTCCTGGTCAGGAAACTAAGCTCTCACATGCTGCATGGTGTGGCCAAATAAAACAAAATAAAATACTTGGGGACACTTGGCGCTTCCCCCATGATGACGTGACAATGATGATAGTGAGTGTGCTTTGAGAGGTTGATGTTTGTAAACATTCCTGCACAGGTAGGTGCAGAGATATTAGTACAAGTTTCTTCTGAAATAGTGAGATAAACCCCAACTAGAAAAGGACAGTAATAGAGCAAGAGTTTGAATATTTTCTCAAATTTTGAAGGCTTCAGCTGCATGCCTTTCTGGGGAACTAGATGCCAGAGGAAAGCTGTACTAACATATGTGATATCCATTCTTGATCTGTGTGGCCACTTTATTCCCTTTAAGTTCTAGATCTTTCAGTGAAGAAGATGCCAGCTTCTGGTAGCTGCTCATTAACTCACTTGGACACTGCAGTACTGATGTAGTTATATATGGTTACATCCATTCAGTGGAAGACAACAGATCTTTAGAAAGGAATGACATAACTACATATGCTAAAATGCAACTGCCCCCAGCATGTAAACAGAAAGCCCAAGGTGAAACATACAGGATACTAAAACTTGATTTTTTAAATTAAAAACTCTGTACATCCGTATAGTTTTAAATACATGTAGGATGGTTCTAGAAAATTACTCGGTCAACTGATAACTAGTTGTACCTGAAGAAGGGGACTGATAGTCTGAGGCGGAATATGGAACAGTTATTCTAGGGTGCTCTGGGGTCCCTGCAAGTTTGTAAAATGATTTTAGGGGATCCACAAGATCAAAACTATTCTCAAAATAACATTAGGATTTGCTTTTTTTCCTATTCTCATTCTCCCACAAGTGTATGGTGGAGTTTTCCAGAGGTTAAATGACTTGCATTATTATTGTAACAAACTGAATTTAGAAGTAGATAAGAGGATCTATTTAAGTCAGATATCAAAGAGATTTTTAAAAATATAAAACAGTGTCAGTCTTCTCACTATTTTTTTGAAAAAATTTTATAAAAAGTATTATATGTGTTAACATACAATTATATTTTAATGAAATAAGTAGTAAATTTAAAATTTAGTTTTTAATTTCTAAATTGATAAATATCACTTGTGTAACCCCTATAAACAAAATCTCTGAGGATCTGTCAAATTCCTTCAGAGCCTGGGGCCGCTGGAAGGCTTCTGTTTAATAGTGGTGGACAGAAATGTCAAGCAGGAAAGAAAATGTGAATGAAGAAAAAGTTTGTAACAAAGCATTGCTTTCCCTTTTCTCCCTCTTCCTAAAAGGAGATCCACAACTGGTCCGGGGTTCAGTGCTCTAGAAAATTCTAAGGCTGTGCCTTGAAGCCAAGAAGCTGCAATAATTGAAGAGAAGCAGAGGCCAGCTATTCCTGAGGATCCTGTCCCTCAGAGAATGCTCTGCACCCATTGATGTAAGTAGGGCTCATCACTGAAGCTGTGAAGCCATAGGAGATTGGGGGTGACAGTGTGGCTCCCCCGAGCCCCTCACTTACCCTGGTTGGTGTCATGGAGAAAGGTGAACCTTGGGTTCTGTCCTTGTTGTTGTTGTTGATCAGTTGCTAAGTTATGTCTGACTCTTTTGCAACTCCATGGACTGTAGCCCACTGGGCGCCTCTGTTCATGGGGTTTTCCAGGCAAGAATGCTGGAGTTGGTTGCCATTTCCTTCTCCAGGAGATCTTCCTGGACCAGGGATCAAACCCACACTTCCTACACTGGCAGGTGAATTCTTTACCACTGAGCCACCTGGGAAGCCCTGTATCCTAGAGCTGATCGCAAACAAAAAGATTCAACCTGGTGTTGAATGTCCATGTTCTCTTTGCACTTCAAGGATTGGTTGTGGCCAACCCAGAGTAAATGTTCATCCTAGGGTGTCCTGGACCCCTAGCTCTGAGTGACCCAGGATCTCTAGGTCTCCCCTATTTTTACAGGACCCACTGGGATCTCTGGGTTTCCTGGATCAATCTAAGCCTCTTCTAATAGTACAATTCCATTTAGAAAAAATTTAAATCAATTTCCTGCTTCCAGCAATAATTTGAGGTGGTTTAGGAAAAAAAAAAACTTAATAGAACTACTAAAACCAGGATAAGAGAACCAGAGCCCTATAACAAGGTTTGGGAGAGTTAAAAGCACAAGAAAACCTAGCCAGGGATGCTAATGGCAGATAAGTGGGCCGCTTAGCTCCAGGTCTCAAGGCAAAAAAAGAAGGCTTCATGAGGAAACCAAAAGCACTTGCACAGGTCCAGGTGGTCAGCTGTAGGTGAATTTTGGTCTGAAGGAGACTTCTCAGTTCATCTGTTAGCAGACTTGAATCCTACCAACTAAACTAGGTCTGTAGTAATTTCATGCATCTGAGACCCTCTCAGTCCGTAGGTCACCAAAGGCAGAGAATATCTCCTTCATGCCTGTATCCCTAGCATCTAGTGTGGGTTCTGGCACGTGGGAGATGCTCACTGAGGACCCCATGCCTTGACTTAGGCTTACATCTAACTTGCAGCTTCTACGACACTTGTTGAATGAATGCACAACTGAGTGAATAATAATAATGAGGACAATCCTTGGGATGAAAGATGAAGGTCAGGTGGGTAAAGTACTATTTCCTCACATTCCCCGGGAGATTTCTTCTCACTAACAATGCTCCTGGGATTACACACTCCTTTCTGTTTATTGTCTAGGTAACTGCCCACCTTCCTCCATTACTCCTTAGCCAATTGTGGTGATAAAACAACTTGGGTCCCTTTCTTCCCATAGATTGCCCCGAAACCAATTCCCTTCCATCCTTCATTCCTTCCTTTCCTCCTTCCAATAGATTCTTGATACTGGAGAGCTAAGTGTTTTTTAACTTGAGCCTTCATGTGTACATTTCAGAATGAAGAATCCATAGCTGCATTTAACCACTAACCAGAGGTTATTGCAGAGTCTCTCTATTCCATTTGACTCTCCCATTTGACTGACTCGATTTGACTCTCTATTCCATTATTTATCTGTGATTCATTCTGTTTTACCTCTCAGAAGGGTAAAAGTACTCATCATTGTGGTCTTTTCTTCTGCTGCCACCCAATCTTAATGACTATTTCTAGAAAGTATTATTTCAATATCCAAGATATAAGTGCTATAAGTAGCTTTGGCTTGAGCACCTTGTTGGCCCATGTACCCCCACCTTCCCCATCCTAGTGTTATGCCCAGAATTATCTCAGGTTCTTTGGATTCATTCCACCCTGCTGGTCTCTGCTGGTCACTAGTGCAGACTTCCTTCTTTTCTCAAATGATGAGACTAAGTATTTCAATCTGTTTAAAGACTCAATAAGTTTCAGCTTCCTGTGTCTCTTATTAATAGGAAGAGCAAGTATTTAGCATCTAAACTGGAACACTTGTGAGGGAAAAGGAGCGTTATTAATAGAAACGTTGGATATTTGCTCACCGACTTTTCAAAGATCTTGCATCTCTAATGAAGGCTAAGCGCAGAAGGTCAACAAGTGCCTTTAGAGATAGATTCCCTGAATTCTGTTCAGTTGTCTGTATTGGGCCAAGGGGATCTGGCATTGACTTCTTAGCTCTGAGTGTTTCTAATAAGCCAGTGGAGAGCCTGTCCTCTTCTGGATGGCAGAGCTCCCACGGGAGACAGGCAGGATTCCCACTGGTGCCGGCCAGTCCTCCTCCGCCCTTCCTCCCTCCTTCCCGCGCTCCCGCCGCCCCCTCTGCTCCCTTCCCCTTTTCCTGTTTTCTGATCCCCATTCTCTTGCTCTGCCTCCCCCCTCCTCGCTCCTCTGTGCCTTTTTACTGCTGTTCTGTCTCCTCTCTCCTTTTCTTTCGTCTCCCTGCTCTTTCGCTATTTTCTGCCCCCCATTTGTCACTCGCACGTTCTTCCTTTCCCTCTCCCCAAAATGGTTCTTTCAACACTGTTGGAGGGCAGCTTAGAAGAGCACTGCTGCCAACCTGACTTTCTCCTTTAAAGGAAAAGCTTGTATTTCCAACTGTAGCTTGATTTTCCTTCACGAGCTGCAGGCCTTCCTTGTCTCATTGCGAGTGGCCTGTTTCTCATGAGCATCTCTGATGGGAAGTTCTGGTTTCTTGTGTCCTGGGGGACATGTGTGCTGAATCATGAAGACAGCATGGGGGGGAGCGGTGTTGGAGGTGGGGGGTGGGTGGAAGTTGGGGCCGTGACAAAAGCAAACCCTGGAGACGCCGGCTTAGTCACAGAATGGATTATAGTTGAGATAAATGACACTTTACAGTCATCGCAGTTTTACTGCGATAAACCTGAGGGTCTGAGATTTTGGAATTGGACTGTGCCTGGATCATTTTAGGGAAGGCAAGATCCTGGTCAGCATCTAATCAGGGAGCCACAACTATGGAAGGTGTGTGACTGCAAGACAGCAGGGAGCCAGATAGACAGGGAGGAAGCTAGCCCTGTTCAGAGATGGGGGTGGGGTGGGGTGAGATGCGCCAGAGGTGGGCAGGTTGACTCAGACATTTCCGGATGAACCAGGCTCCAAAAACATTCTGAAAAGCAGAACCTGAGAGCAGACTGCAGTGATCTGAAAAAGAACTGGTGGGCTAGGCAACATGCTCTTTTTTTTTTTTCTCATGGGATCCAAAGACTTTGCATAGTATTTTTACTTAATAAAATAATAACACTGTTTACTGAGCCCCTGTGATATGTAAGTGACTCTGGAAGAGACTTGGAATGATTCAAGTATAAATGAGAAATAACCCAGCCTAAGCTGCTCATGGCTAACAACAGAGAGAAGTAATGCAGAAGAGAATTCTTTCCAAGCAGGTGAGGATGTGTTGAGAGAGTGATGAAAGGTTGAAGGGAAGAGAGCAGCAATTGTGGCTGGGCAGGTCAGAGGATAAATGCCTTGACTGTGGAGGGGGTGCGGCTTGGAGGCCAGACAGAATTCGATACACAAGGAAAGGTGTAGGTCACTCATTATTGATGGAGCGGAACTAGACAACAAGGACACAGAATGACCAGTAAACAAGGATGGAACTGGGCATACAGGTGGAGGGGAAGGAGGAAATAGCCATCTTCCAGGAGCAGAGGGTTGGGGAGGAGTAGTGGTGAAAGATAGTTGCAAAGGAGGGAGGTTCCAGCCTGCCCACTGGCTGGCTTGAGACATCTGGATACCATTCTTGAAATCCAGCATCTGCGTGGAACATGCTCCAGGCAGGATGGATGACTTTGCTTTGGGAGATGCTCATTTCCGATGCCCCTCTTGCTGAGTGTGGTTGCATTTCTGAACCAGATTTCTTTCTTTCTTTCTTTCTTTTTTTTTTTTTTGATGGTTGCTCAGTCATGTCCAACTCTTTGCAACCTCTCCTTAATTCTCCAGGCTAGAATACGGGAGTAGTTAGCCATTCCCTTCTCCAGGGGATCTTCCCAACCCAGGGATCAAACCCAGGTCTCCTGCATTGCAGGTAGATTCTTTACCAGCTGAGCCACGAGGGAAGCCAGAGAATACTGGAGTGGGTAGCCTATCTCTTTTCCCGAGGATCTTCCTGACCCAGGAATTGAACCGGGGTCTCCTGTATTGCAGGTGGATTCTTTACCAACTGAGCTACCAGGGGAGTGAACCAGATTTAAGGTGTTATAACAATAAGCCTTCAGGGGGAAATATCTAGGGACCTCAAAATATATATACATGAAACACTTCGAGCTAGTGTTTTCTAAGATCTCAACCTCTTGCTTTGGCTTTAGTCTTTGTAGCTTTTAAGAGCAGATTTAAGGGTCAGTCACAAACTGTTTTGCCCTCAGAGTTGATCTAGGGCTGTTATAAAGAATCTTATTTCCATTGTTTCCATTTTCAATACTCTATAATTTCTGATATTACATCAACTCTTTTATTCTGCTTTTGTGGCTGAAGGAATCATATTGTGTTTCTGGCTAGAAATGTTCACTGAATTTCCTTTTGACCCTGACTTACTCAAAATTCCTGCTTCCTGGATTACAGAGCCCCTCATTCCTGACTTTATGATGGATGAGAAGGATCGGGGTCTTCCTGCTAGACATTCACAGCCATTTGTCAGGGTTTTTCACTGATATCTCATTGTCTTACAAAAGACATTCACACTGTCTCTTGTATTGATTACTTTTTTATGTGTATGAAGTTCTACTTGCACCCCCCCCGACTCCCATTCCAAAAGATCGTGAGACGCTCTTAGTCATGGTCTGAGTATCTGTCAGTTATTTTGGCTTTGGCATAATATTTAGCATAGTATCATCCAATCATTATTTTGTTTGGAGGTAGAGAAACTGAGTGAATATCGGTGGGCTTGACAAAAGTGAAAGGGAGTAAAAAAGTTGGCTTAAAATTCAACATTCAGAAAACTAAGATCATAGCATCTGGTCCCATCACTTCATGGCAAATAGATGGGGAAACAATGGAAATAGTGAGAGACCTAATTTTTGGAGGCTGCAAAATCACTGCAGATATTGACTGCAGCCATGAAATTAAAAGACACTTGCTCCTCGGAAGAAAAGCTATGACCAACCTAGACAGAATGTTAAAAAGCAAAGACATTACTTTACCAACAAAGGTTCGTCTAGTCAAAGCCATGGTTTTTCCAGCAATCATGTATGGATGTGAGAGTTGGACTATAAAGAAAGCTGAGCACTGAAGAATTGATGCTTTTGAACTGTGGTGTTGGAGAAGACTCTTGAGAGTCCCTTGGCCTGCAAGGAGATCCAGCCAGTCCATCCTAAAGGAAATCAGTCCTGAATATTCATTGGAAGGACTGATGCTGAAGCTGAACCTCCAACACTTTGGCCACCTGATGCAAAGAATTATTGGAAAAGACCTTTATGTTGGGAAAGGTTGAAGGCAGGAGGAGAAGGGGACAACAGAGGATGAGATGGTTGGATGGCATCAGCAACTCGATGGACATGAGTTTGGGTAAACTCTGGGAGTTGGTGATGGACGGGGAGGCCTGGCGTGCTGCTGCCATGGGGTCGCAGAGAGTGGGACACGACTGAGCGACTGAACTGAACTGATTGGTGTGCTGCTGGTGCCACCAGTTCCCATGTTCTACCCCAGTATTGGGTTTTGTGGAGCATCTCTAAATAGATCTTTGCTAATTAAAGCAACATCCACTGACAGTATCAGTATCACCTGGGAGCTTGTTTGAAAATACAGAATTTCAGGCCTCAGAATTTGCAATTTGATTAGATTTGAGACACATTGGTTTCCAGATATACTGTATACAGATCACCTGGGAATCATGTTTAATGCTGGTTCTGATATTTTTAGAGGTTAGTTAGATGATGGTAGAATAGGCCTGCTTTTGTAAATAAAGTTTTATTGAAACCTAGCTATGTTCATATATTTACGTATTGTCTGTGACTTCTTTTGTGTTACATCAGCTGAGTTGAATAGTTGCAGCAGAATTCTTATGGCCCGTGAAACCTAAAATATTTACTATTTGGGCCTTTTCAGAAACATGTCTGCTGATCCCCAGTGTATGAGATGAACCCTACTTCCTTAGAGGAAAGGAAAATAACAGTGATTTTTGCCCCAGTGGCAAAATTTGCAAGCCTATCTTAGTTGATTCATTAAATTTTAATTCCCAAGCAGGCAATGAAGATTCCTGAGCCCCACACTGATGCAAATAATGGTACCAAAGAGTCTGTGACTTTCTAAGGTCCATTTCATATTGCCTTCCTTCAAGAAACCATTGTGATTTTATTGAGATGACACATCTCCACAAACTGATTCCATTAATTGTTCAAAATGAGTCCGATTTTTCTCAAGAATTGGGAAGAGCCAAGAGGAAATTCTGAATAGAAATATTTGGGACCAGGGAATATAAGCAACTTTTTATGGTTTGGGTAGATTCTGCATTTTTACTACTGAAATCATACCCACCCCTGGGGTGCTCACTGGGTAGCCAGATTCAGACAGCGGTGTGGGCTTGACGTCTTTCTTTTAATTCCTTGGGAGAATCCCACCACCTGTCTCTTATTTGGGTTTTTTAATTGTGAGATGGTGGCACACACAAGCTCCAAGCTTACTGCATGTGTACAAGCATAGGAAGACAGAAGGCAGAGACTTGGGCTGCGAAGCAGGAAGTACAGAACGGGGGCCACTCCATCTGCTCCGCAAACAGTGGAGCGGGAGGCTGTGGGAGGAGAGAGGCAGCCCCGTGCAATCGCTTGAGGATGTGAGTACACTGCTCTGATCTTCAAGTCTTGGAGATCCTGGCTATCCTCCTTCCAAAACCGACTTTCAGAGGCGATAGGCATAGGGGAATTAGGATCCGTTTTCCTTACACAGAGTTATCTGGAGCCAAAGGGGTTTTGTGTGGAATTCTGAGGGAGTCTTTGCTGTGGCAATTGGAACTCGAGTCTTACTTATTGCAGTTTATTTTCCATTGTCTGCAAAGCCCAGGACACTACAAAAAGTTTTTTGAGGCAGTGAAGTAGAAAGAAGTGGGGAGTCCTCTTCTCAATTCTAGAACCTACCAACCAATTCTGTGAGATAGTGGCAGTGAATTAGGACCTCCAATGCTGAGAACCACGTGCCATGTTACCAGGGAGCCTTCCTGGAATTCCCTAAGCTGCATTAGCTGGTTAGCTCAGCTGGTCAGAATGTGGACGTTTGGAAGCCAAAGTTACTGTTTGGACCGATATTTCAGCCATTCTGTCCATAGGAGGAAGCAAAATGTATTCATTTATTCCTTCATTTCTTCTGTCACTCAATGAATATCCATTGAAAACCTACCATGTCACAGAATATGGAAAAGCATGAATTGGAAAGTCCAACAAACCCAAATTCAGATTCTAGTTTCCCTATCTGTGAGCCAACAACTCATTCAAGTTCTAGGTTAGTTGACGTGTTTCTTCCCTTCGCTCCCACCTTCCCTGGACTCTCCCTGAAACTGTGGGTTGGGCTGAATGATGTTACTTTTCTACGTTTGGTGCAACTTCTGCATGTTCTGTCCTCACACCATATTATGTGGGAATTATTTGTTCAGCTTTCTGTCTCTCTCTCAGGTTGTTAAGTCACTAATGGTGAAGACATGTTCACCCTTAATTTCTGACACGTTAGAACTTAAACATATATCTGTTGCACCAGAAGAATATAAATTCCTTCAAGCATGATTTTCTCATCTGTAAAATGAAGGTGATGAGAACACACCCTGTGATTTTGCTGTGAGGGTTAAATCACAACAAGATATTGTGTGAAGAGTTTGGGATGTTTGGAAGAGTGCTCTATAAGTAAAAAGTGCCCACAAATTGTGGTTGTTCTAGTGTCTGGATTGATTGAGATCTGGTAGAAGAGAAGTCCAAGAGAATTGTGAGGATGCATGGAGATGCCCTGGAGAAGGCAATGGCACCCCACTCCAGTCCTCTTGCCTGGAAAATCCCATGGACGGAGGAGCCTGGTGGGCTGCAGTCCATGGCGTCGCTAAGAGTCAGACACGACTGAGCGACTTCACTTTCACTTTTCACTTTCATGCATTGGAGAGGGAAATGGCAACCCACTCCAGTGTTCTTGCCTGGAGAATCCCAGGGACAGGGGAGCCTGATGGGCTGCCATCTATGGGGTCGCACAGAGTCAGACACAACTGAAGTGACTTAGCAGCAGCAGCAGCGGCATGGAGATGTCTTGGTCCATTTTCCCAGCACTGGATAACTGAGGGAGGACCTGAAGACTCAGGTTTGTGAGCCATAGTTTGGGTGTATGAGTTGACGCTGGACAGTTTGTTCCTGCAAACTCTAGGTCTCTTCTACTAGGTTATCTATGCACAACAGTGGGTATATGACTTGTTTATTGTTTTATGTTTATACTTTTTATGTTTCTAAGCACTACTAAGAAAGTGAATAAGTAGATAACTGATGTTGATGGGCATTACGAAGCCAAAATCTCCTGACCCCTACATCTCCTCATACTCCCGGCTTGTATCTGTCTTGTCTTGAGAACATCGAAAGTGAGGCTCTTCTATAGAGAACATAGATTGGGAGAGAAGAGAGTAAGTTCTGTTTGAAACAAGTTGAGTGTGAGAGCTGGGGTCAAATATGCAGGACTAGGGAACTGGAAAGTGGTGGGAGCTGAAGCCTTCTTATTTAACTTTTCATATGTCTGTTTCAGCTCCCAGAACCAGACATAGAGCTCATTGTATAGCTCCCATGGTGCTTAGAGCTCACTCATTAAAAAGCAGATGCTAAACATTTATTGACCCATTGCAAAATGCTGGGCCCTGTTTCCCATGTAGGTAACAAAGAACTGCTGCAGATGTTGGAGCCGAGTTGTAAGATAATATGACTTCTGCTCCAAGAAGACCTGACCTTGCTGTGGCGGATGATAAATACTGGAAGGGAGGGGAGGTGGGGTGGGGAGGCCCAGCAAGAGAGCAGGTGGGTAGTGAGGGAGTGAAGCAGACCTCTGCCAGAAGGGATGGAGAGGAGGAGGCCTGACTATGTGAGAGGTTGGTGACTCATCTCTCTCCATGCCATTAGCACTAAAGAAGTCTCCCTGCTCTGGGAGGAATAGTGACCAGCCTTGGGTGCCTTTGGAACAAAAGCCAGTGACTGTATCCAAGGGAAGATAATGAGAAACACACAGGCTGTAATCAGGAATGCACCACAAATCTTTTTGTTGCAAAACTTCACTTTCCAAAGCCCTGGGCAAGGGTGCAGAAGCCTCTTTGTGTGAACTTGGCCTCTTTACCAGGAAATGCAAGATGGAATCTCCCTTGATAAATCATAGGACAGATCATATTCAAGAATCTGAGAGGCTGGCAGAGGACCTGGGTGGAGTAGTTGATGAGGAAATGGAGGGTCATGTAGCCCTGATCTGAAGACAGGAGAAAGCAGCATTGTAAAAATTGCTCCAGGGTGGTAGACATTAAATTTCATGTAAGAATCAGCTGCCCTGTCCCCAGTCCCAGCAGTCTAACATTATGGAGAGTGTTCTTTTCTTCAAATATGAAATATTTTTGTAATTGGAGAAAAGCCATTAAAAAGGAGAAACTGCTTTCATTCAACTAAAAACTCTAGCAATTCTATATATGTAAAAATAATATATACTGTTATACTCCAGAATTATGTCAATTCAACAAGATATATGAATGACCTTAAAAAGTCCGTGCTATTTGATATAGGAGTTTAATTTTTATGAATCTGTTCTAAGTAAACATACTGAAAGGGAAAAAATCTAAATACAAAAATGAAGCATTAGCTACAAAAAAGAAATAATCTAAGTGGCCATGAGGGTATGGTTGAGTGTATAGGTTTTAAACCTTTGAAATGATGGGTTTGAGAATTGCAGTTGTAGGTATTTATTGAACACCACTGAAAGGAATTTATGTCATATTAAGAAAAACTAGAAGTTATAGAATCAAATAAAAGTATGAGATCAGTTATATAAAAATACACATAAAAAATCAAACCTTTAAAGGAAATATACTAAAAAATTAACCATGTTTGATTTCAGATGAGATTACAAGGATTGTTTTTGGTTCTTCATACAATTGATAATTCATAAATAATATGTATGCACTACATCAGAAAAAGAAAAGAAGGTATGTAATTTTTTTTAAAGGAAGATATTGTGAAAGTATTTGTTCTTTTCAGAGAGAATATGTGAAAAATCTAGGTACCCTCTTTCCTTTCCTGGGATTTTGAGATTATTTTTATTCTCAGGAAGATCTTTTCTGAGATTATTTTTACTCTCAGGAAGATCTTTTCCTTCCTCATCACAGGTTAGTCTGTTTCTGGGGACAAAAAAAATAGTGAATTTGCTGTTTGAGCTCTGTTTCAATTATGTGGTAATTCTCTGTTACCTTCCTGGAAAAAAAAAAGGTATGAGACAGTTTGATATGATATTCAAGGGCTATTAGCCCAAAACCCCACCTGATCTCTCTAACTTCTCATCAGTTTCCTACATGTATTTTAATTAATTGATTATTATTATTGAGTTATAATTGACCTACAACATTATATTATTTCTAGATTTACAACAGTGATTTGATGTTCCTATTCATTGCAAAATGATCATCATGATAAGTCTAGTTACCACCTGTTGTCCCATAAAGATGTTGCAGTGTTGTTAATATATTCCCCATGCTGTGCATTTCATCCTACGACTCATTTATTCCTACATGTGTTTTCTACTCGAATCAAAACCCCTCTCAGACTCATCATTTCTTGTTTGGGTCCCCACCTTCCCACTTCTGAGCCTCTGCTTCTTCCTGGGGACGTGTTCACAGAGCATGTACTGAACAGCCAAGCAGAGCGGGGACCTTGCTGAGATGGCCAGGCTGATGCTACTGCGTGGTGCTTACAGCCCACTGCACCTCTCTGAGCCTCAGGTGGCACCCTGTGACAGGAGGGAGGGTGGCACGTGGTTGCCAGGGTTCCTTGCATCTCAAGAGCCTGGCCAGCCTTGTTCCCTTGTGGTCCTGGCTGCGCTCCTTCATCTCTCCGCACCTCGTCTCCCATGGTGACAGCTGCCCGCGGCCCTCCTCTGCACCTGGCAGACTCTACACTTCCCAGTTCACGGTTCCTTGTCCTTCATGATATGTCCCAAGAAGTGCCTATTAACAGTGAGTGTGCACACCAGTTCCTTGCACTTATATTTACTGCCTCTTATCAAAACCATGGTGCATGCCAAGGATATAAAATGTACGATCATGTGAAAACATTTTAACCCCAGGGAAAAGAAAACAAATTAAGTGAACTTTGAGGTGAAGTTGTATACTTCTTTAAATCCTTTTTTTAACTTTTTATCTTATATTGGAGTACAGTTGATTAACAATGTTGTGTCAGTTTCAGCTGCACAACAGTGATTCAGTTATACATGCAATTTATCTATTCTTTTTCAAATTCTTTCCTCGATTAGGTTGTTGCAGAATATTGAGCAGAGTTCCCTGTGCTATGCAATAGGTCCTTGTTAGTTATACATTTTAAATATAGCAGTGTCTACATGTCAATCAAGGTCCAATAGAGCCCAACATGTGACCCCCCACTTATATAAGGGGCGAGAGTTATTTACAATATTTAGACTATAACATTTCTGAAAATCCTTAGAAAAATTACCCATGAGTCCACAGTAAGTCTGTGTTTCTTTGTTTTGGTCAGAGCAATTATTTTTCTTTTTCACCAGCATAGAAAAATGGAACTCATAGGAGTCTGAACAACAACAGCCACCAGAGGGTATATCCCTCTTCTATCAGCCGTTAGTTTAACCTGCAGTTACATGTATAATTTATACCACAACCAGAGTCCTCACTCTCTTCAAGTTTCTACAAATACTTTGCTCCCCTCCTTTCTCCCCACTTCCTCTGTGCTCATGTGGGACAAAAATAAGAGGCTGGTTGAGGTAACCAAAGATATGCTCCCGTGTCCAGAGCATCTTTGCCCTGGTCTAGCACAAAAGGGCCCTTTTAGAAGGAGGGCTCAGAGTGCTCTTCTGACTCAACCTCACAAGAGTTGCCGGGGCCGATGGACAGTTCCCTGGTCTTTCCTCTCTCTCTGCCTAGGGAGCCTTCTTTTTCCTTCTGTTTCTTATAAACAGCAGAAGAGACTGTGAACTGTTAAAGGGCAGGCATTCTGCTTTGCTCATCTTGGCGGCGTTTTTGGGTACGAAGTGTGGTGCTAAACACAGGTAGGCGTTGGCATGTGTTAGTGGAACAAGTGAGTGAACAAATGCAGGACAGACAGAATCTGATGGTGACAGGAGCAGTAGGAACCATGGAAAGAGTGCAAGGCTACAGTCAGAGTGGTGAATGTGTCCTTGCTCTGATTTACTGGTTATGTAATCTTGGGGAAGCTTCTTCCTCTCTGTGAGGGTAGTTTCCCCAGCTGTTGAAAAAGTGTGATGTGTGTGTGTGTGTGTTGATTACTGATGGAAAATGTGAACCTTAAGGAGAGTATATGCTAACTCATGTGGCACATTGTTGCAGCTGAATAGCAGGCACTTTTGTAGCACTACTTTTCCTCAAATATTTTAAAATTAAAAAACCTCAAAATCACTCAGGAAACAAAACCCATAATCCCATCATTTAAGAATGATATGAAGTGAGAAGTAAAATTTCCCTTCTCAGCCATTTCTTTGAATTTTCCAGAGATATCTACTTTCCTTAACATTTAATGTCTATGCTTATCCTTCTTGATCCTATTCCAAAGTTGCATAGGCATAGCTTTATGTACAGCAAAGTGAATTAGCTATACATATACACGTATCCCTTCTTTGTTGGATTTCTTTCCCATCACCTCTTTTGAAATGTTCTCAGGATGGCATTGCAATGGTGAGGAAGGCTTAGGTTGCAGAAATGTAGCAGAAAAATTACAAAGGATATCTCAACAATCTCAACAATGATACTACCCCACCACCACCCCACCCCACCCCATGGAAGTATCTAGAAAGGGCCTGTAGGCATCTGGTTAGGATTGGCCTTAATTGACATCTTCCTCAACTATCGGCAGGAAATATCAAGTGTGTTATTAAAATTCACAGATGCAATCAATTGTCAGAGTCACTGGAGACCAATAATTATTTCACAGGCATCAAGACTGTTTGGGGGTGCTGACAGGAAGAAGAACAATTCAGCCTGGAAAAATACAAACTGATGGATACAGTGGGAAAAAGCTTAGGGAAACAGGGCTGGAGACACGGTGAAGCAGGGACGCCTTTAAAACTTTAAAGGGGTACTAAAATCTCAGTGAAAAAGAGAAATAATCTTTTAATGTGATATTGAAATACAGCAGCAGTGGAGCTCCAAGCTAATCTTTGACATGTAAAAGCTTTGGTTAAGCACATGAATGTTAGACATATCAGACATTGGCATGGAATATGGCGTGTCTTGCTCAGTCGTGTCCAACTCTTTGAGACCACATGGACTGTAGCCTACCAGGCTCCTCTGTCCATTGGATTCTCCAGGCAATAGTTCAGTTCAGTTCAGTCGTGCAGTCGTGTCCGACTCTTTGCGACCCCATGAATCGCAGTACGCCAGGCCTCCCTGTCCATCACCAACTCCCGGAGTTCACTCAGACTCACGTCCATTGAGTCCATGATGCCATCCAGCCATCTCATCCTCGGTCATCCCTTTCTCCTCCTGCCCCCAATCCCTCCCAGCATCAGGGTCTTTTCCAATGAATCAACTCTTCACATAAGGTGGCAAAGTACTGGAGCTTCAGTTTTAGCATCATTTCTTCCAAAGAAATCCCAGGGTTGATCTCCCTCAGAATGGACTGGTTGGATCTCCTTGCAGTCCAAGGGACTCTCAAGAGTCTTCTCCAACACCACAGTTCAAAAGCATCAATTCTTCTGCACTCAGCCTTCTTCACAGTCCAACTCTCACATCCATACATGACCACAGGAAAAACCATAGCCTTGACTAGACGGACCTTAGTCGGCAAAGTAATGTCTCTGCTTTTGAATATACTATCTAGGTTGGTCATAACTTTTCTTCCAAGGAGTAAGCGCCTTTTAATTTCATGGCTGCAGTCACCATCTGCAGTGATTTTGGAGCCCAAAAAAACAAAGTCTGACACTGTTTCTACTGTTTCCCCATCTATTTCCCATGAAGTGATGGGGCCAGATGCCATGATCTTCGTTTTCTGAATGTTGAGCTTTAAGCCAACTTTTTCACTCTCCTCTTTCACTTTCAACAAGAGGCTTTTTAGCTCCTCCTCACTTTCTGCCATAAGGGTGGTGTCATCTGCATATCTGAGATTATTGATATTTCTCCCAGCAATCTTGATTCCAGCTTGTGTTTCTTCCAGTCCAGCATTTCTCATGATGTACTCTGCATATAAGTTAAATAAGCAGGGTGACAATATACAGCCTTGACGTACTCCTTTTCCTATTTGGAACCAGTCTGTTGTTCCATGTCCAGTTCTAACTGTTGCTTCCTGACCTGCATACAGATTTCTCAAGAGGCAGGTCAGGTGGTCTGGTATTCCCATCTCTTTCAGAATTTTCCACAGTTTACTGTGATCCACACAGTCAAAGGCTTTGGCATAGTCAATAAAGCAGAAATAGATGTTTTTCTGGAACTCTCTTGCTTTTTCCATGATCCAGCGGATGTTGGCAATTTGATCTCTGGTTCCTCTGCCTTTTCTAAAACCAGCTTGAACATCAGGGAGTTCACAGTTCACATATTGCTGAAGTCTGGCTTGGAGAATTTTGAGCATTACTTTACTACCAGGCAATAGTACTGGAGTGGATTGCCATTCCCTTCTCCAGGGGATCTTCCCGACCTGGGAATCAAACCCAGGTCTCGCGCATTGTAGACAGACGCTTTACCATCTGAGCCACCAGGGAAGTCCTAATATCAGACATTAGGCCATGATTTATGGAAAAGAATACCTCTGAAAAAAAGAATAAGTAGATTTAACTGTTTCTATTTGCTTCCTGGGGCTGAATTAACAAATTGCCACAAAATGGGTGGCTTACAGCAACCGAAATAATATATTGCATCCTTGATACACTGTTACTGCAGTAATAATGCATCGTTCTGGAGGCTAGAAGTTCTGGCCAGGAAGGAGTCGGCAGAGCCATGCTCCATCCAAGGGCTCTAGGGAACCATCCTGCTGGTCTCTTCTAGCTTCTGGTGCCTCCTGCCATTGCTCCAGTTCTGCCTCTGTAGTCACACAGACTTCTTCCTAGTGCGTGTCTATGCCTCTGTGTCTGAATCTCCCTCTCCTTTCTCTAAAAGACACTAGTCATTGGGTGATGCCCTCATCTAGTATAACCTCAATTTAACTTGATAACATCTGCGAAGATTCTATTTCCAAATAAGGCCGCGTTTATAGGTACTAGGGGTTAGGACTTCCTCCTAGGGTGACACAGTTCCACCTACTGCACTATTATTAATAACAGTGGTGGGTTTGGTTTAACACAGATGCAGCAGAAGCATATTATCTGTTGGTAGGAATCTGGCAGCCAAGGCATGAGCCAACACCCGCCATGATTTAAATACCTAAGAAAAGATTTAAGGATACACCGTTTGGTTTCTTTGGGGGTACATATGCTCTAACTTCTGCTAATGGATGTGACCAATGGGTGCAGGATTTTCAAGAGTAGTCCTGATTTCAGATATTCAAATGATGATGATTGGAAAATATTTTTGCTCAATTTTATCTTTCTGTTGTTGATTTTTTAGTTTTCTCCATAAAAGCAATTTTCTAATTTGTTATGAATATAACCGAATGTGATAACTTTTAGAGATTTTTTTTTTCACATAAATGCACAAATTAGGAGAAAAAAATCTTCTGTCAGACCTAGCATGCTGGCTTTTTGTTCATGAAATATGATTATGCCTCTGAGACCTGCCAGAAGAGGATGAAACAATGGGGATCACTGGATATCATCTGAATTTGAAGTTGAGATAGATGTGCAAGGGAATCAAATCTGTTTTCCCCCATGTTTCAGACACATCAAAGCCAAGGTCTGAAACATAAATGTGGCATAGTCCTTTAGTGAACATTGTTATCAACATCCTATTGAAAGTGTAGGAACAATCCATTGTATAGCAATAATATTTAATGATATTAGCTATTTTGATTATTGGATCACTAATCCATAGTTATTGTATAATCAATAAATGCATCAATAAATTAACAATTCAGTAATAATAGCTAAAGTTTGAGTGCTTATTGCATACCAGGCACAGGGATAGATCCCTTTAAGTGCATTATTTCACTTCTAATGCAGTCATTTTTCCTGAGAATGAGATTCTGTTAACTTGGGTTTGGAATGACCTGCATATGTTTTCTGCTTTTGGTTGAGGATGACTAGCCCATTTGGAGGTAGTTCTGTACATAGGCTGTTTTCTGTATGAGAGCATTTGACCCGAACACGCAGGAAGCATGGTCAGCAAACTGTGCTAGTGCCAGGAAGGAGCAAGTCAGAAAGAAGCCAGTTGTCATGGGCATCCGCATTGCTGGTGCATTCATTACACTACTAAAGAACCTTTTAAGAGCTTGGAAAGCGTTTGCTTTTTTTCAAAAAGGCTAAAGTTCTCCCTGCGATCTTGTTTGTAGAAGTGATTGATTTGCTTTATAAACATTTTTTATAGTACAAGGATAAAATTAAACTTATTTTAATTCAGTTTATCCCTCACTATAAACTAAGAATGAGTAGAAACTAAATAAATATGTAATTTTAGAAAGTGTCTGAAGAATGAAGTCCCAGAATTTGAACGAAGTGACTAAAGGCGTTTGTGGACTTTCCATTCCTGTTGAAAATTTAAATTTGTTTAAATGCTCAACATTTCATTGCTTTAAGTATGTGATTATCTTGAGGCAAGGCTGAAATAAAGATTCTGAAATCTGAGGTTCAGACATGAATTCTCTGGGTAGAACTTGGAAGGGAGTGTTCTATAACCTTGATAGGAAAAATATCCTCTATTTTTCTAAACTTTAACCAAAATGTAATATTTCTTCCAACTAGTAGAAATTAATAGTATTTTTCTGTCACATAATTTTAGCAGCTATCTCAAAATATTATAAATACTCATCACCCCTTTGAAACTATCGTGTTATTAGATCATTGACTAGATCTTATTATTTAATGGATTGATAAGATCTATTATTCTACTATCAGTTCAGTTCAGTTCAGTCGCTCAGTCGTGTCCGACTCTTTGCGACCCCATGAATCGCAGCACACCAGGCTTCCCTGTCCATCACCAACTCCCGGAGTTTACCCAGACTCACATCCATTGAGTCCGTGATACCATCCAGCCATCTCATCCTCTGTCATCCCCTTCTCCTCCTGCCCCCAATCCCTCCCAGCATCAGGGTCTTTTCAAATGAGTCAACTCTTCACATGAGGTGGCCAAAGTACTGGAGCTTCAGTTTTAGCATCATTCCTTCCAAAGAAATCCCAGGGTTGATCTCCTTCAGAATGGACTGGTTGGTCTCCTTGAAGTCCAAGGGACTCTCAAGAGTCTTCTCCAACACCACAGGTCAAAAGCATCAATTCTTCGGCACTCAGCCTTCTTCACAGTCCAACTCTCACATCCATACATGAACACAGGAAAAACCATAGCCTTGACTAGATGGACCTTAGTCAGCAAAGTAATGTCTCTGCTTTTGAATATACTATCTAGGTTGGCCATAACTTTTCTTCCAAGGAGTAAGCGTCTTTTAATTTCATGGCTGCAGTCACCATCTGCAGTGATTTTGGAGCCCCCAAAAATAAAGTCTGACACTGTTTCCACTGTTTCCCCATCTATTTCCCATGAAGTGATGGGACCAGATGCCATGATCTTCGTACATTTTCAAATATTTTTTAACTAGTATCATTAGTTTTGTTTCTAATCCTATGCTGTTTATTTTATGCATTAAACATTATTCCTGGGAAACACTCAGAAGCTTCACCAGACTGCATAAGGTCCAGGGCACAAAAAAAGTTTAGGATCTCCCAGGTTGGAGGAACCATATTGTCCTTCTCATTTTTGATTCTGTGAGTGTGTGAGGGCTTGGGTGTGATGCTGTATTAGGAGTGTGTGTGTGTGTGTGTGTGAGACAGCAGGGTGTGGCCTTATAGATGGCTCATTGGTCAAGAGGAATGAAGTGAAATAGTTGTAAAGTTTTCCACTGTGTGGTCCTTACTGAAGATGACACTTTCTGTCTACCTTCACCCAGGGTATCATTCAGGCAGCAAAATGTATGCTGACTTGGAGCAGAGAGGCAGGCATCTGAGCTCCACTTGACTGCTTTCTGATTGTGTGGCCTTAAGCTCATTGGTGAACCCTTCTGTATCTTGTCTGTAAAAGGAGTTGAATAGCATCTCTCCTCTTGCCTCATGCAGTTGATCACAGAAGAGAGAGAGAATGGAAAACTTCTCTGTAAACTCTAAAACGCCCAGGAAGCATAAGGGAGTCCTGCTGGCAGAAAGCTCGTCTGGGCGCTGCTCTCGTGTGGCCCTGAAGCCCAGGCTGTGGACCAGGCACAAGGAGCAGCAGGCAGCTCTGCCTGGATGCTCTTTGGCCTGGGATGGCTAAGGGCAGAGAGAATCTAGTGGGAAATTTCAAGAGGCTTGTGGTAGGTTGACTGATCCCCCCCAAAGGTGTTCACATCCTAATTCCTGGAATCTGAGGATTTATTACCGTATGTGATAAAAAGGATTTTGCAGATATGGTTAATTAAGGTTAAGGACCTTGAAATGGAGAGATTTTGCTGGATTATCTGGGTGGATCTGATGTACTCACAAGGGTCCTTGAAAGAGGGAGTCAGGAAGATCATAGTAAAAGAAAGATGTAAAGATGGAAGCAGAGGCCAGAGAGCAAAGAGGTGTGCTGGGAAAGAGGAAAAGAGGCTGTGGTACGCCGCTGACCACGGGCCCAGGCATGCAGACAGCCTGGGGATGCTGGAAAAGGCAAGAAAACAGATTCTCCTGTCGAGCCTCCAGAAGGAAGACAACTCTGCCAATGCACCAACTTTAGGACCTCTGACCTCAGGATAATAAATTCATGTTGTTCTGGGCCACTAAGTTTGTGATAATCTGTTACTGCAGCAATACAGAGCCACTGGCCTTTAGATTTGGCAGAGTGCTTCAGACTTAAACAGAATCCTTGCCGAGGTATTGGTGTTTACTGTGAGTTTAATATTTTTCTCTTGCTATACTTGTGTTTCTTTAGGCTGGTGAGGATAAACATTGAGCAAATGTAATAATAATAATAATAATAATAATAAAAGTTTCTAACTGCATCCTCAATTAGAGAACCAACAACTCTTTCTCTTTCACGACATTAAAATCTCCTCTAACAGCTCCAGGGATTCTTAGCAGATTTTTCTCCTGTGGCTCAGGGACAGGGCCATCTCATCTACCCTGAAACAGTTCCATTTTCCTCCTCTTTCTTCCCCACTCCCATTCTGGCTCCTGGAGGGCTCCAGTGCCAGAGAGCAGGGGCCGTGGCTGCTGCCACGGCTGCCACTGCTATGTCCCCCACAGCCGCACTCCCCAACCCCGCGCAGGGAATCACTCGTGAACGTCCACCCCAGGAGTGGCACCAAAGCCACGCTGGGACGGCTCCACTGTTCCCCACCTGCCAGGTCTCGCCAAACCCTGAACCTTTTGATGCTTTGATCCAGGTTTCCACTGAAAAGGAGGAATCATTGTCATCCCACTTTAAAGCCAGGATCCAGTCTGTCAGTATTTTCAATGCCTCAACAGTATAGCTAATATCCACTGGGATACTTTTGGTGATATTGACTGAGTTTAGCATTAATGCCCCCTCCGACTTCAGTTGCTTTAACACAAAGTGCAAATTTCCCTGAGCTGCTTCTGTCATCTGTTGATGCTCAAAGGCTTGCGTGGTCGGGAAGGGTAAGTGGCTCCTCTCTGATTTGCCAGAAGCAAGTGGTTATGTTAGCTGAGGAGCCAGCACACTAATTTCAGTGATTTGATTCTGGTACAAGTTCCGTGGGGCCAGAGGGTGGGATGGTGCTTTTTGCTTTGGCCTGGGTAAACATTTGATGCTTGTTATGGTGGTTGAAATGCTGGATTTGCTATTGTATCTGTGTGCCAGGAGGTTCAGAGTAAATGAGGGGTGTGGTCTGTTAGGGGAAAGTGGCCGTGGCTTGGCCTCTCCACACGGTATGGCACACACACACATGCTCTGTAACATGTGAAGACGTGTGGGGGCTGGCCTTGAGGAACTGTGGGCAGTGGTCTCCGCGAGGGGAGGGGAGGCGGTGGAGTGTGGCAGAAACGGCACCAGACTGGAGTGAGTTTCCACTGCTTACTGACTCCTACTACTTCTCATCTGTGAGGCTTCTTCAATCCTCTGCTCATTCCTTCGTGACTCAGGCCATATTGATTGGGTGCCAGGCTAAGCATTTTTAGAACTGAATAGTGAACAAGACAGATGCTACCCCTGTGCATTTTTTTTTTTAATTGGAGGATAATTGCTTTACACCGTTGTGGTGGTTTCTGCCATACATCAGTGCAAATCAGTCATAATTATATATATATATATTCCCCTCCCTCTTGAGCCTCCCTCTCTTTGCTCTAGTTCCACCCCTCTACTCTGTGACAATCCCTGTGCTTTTCGATCTTACTGTTGAGCAATTGCAATGAGTAACCATGATCCTGTCCTTAGTACTCGCTGAGGGCTATCTTGTCCTAAGCATGTGGGTTATGATGGAAGAAGCAGGAGTTAGTGGAGGTTAAGGTCAGGGGAGACTCTGGTAGGAGATGATTAGTTATTGATGCTTGTCCTACTTTGGGCTCGTGTCCTTTCTCTGACCCTCTTTTCCTCTCCTCTGTGTCTTCTCTCTTGGCTTCCTCAAGCCACCGTCCTGGCTTGTCTCCTCTCTTCAGACCTCTTTCCCATCAGCCTCTCTAGGCTGACCTTTTGCTCAGGTTCTTGTCTGGAATCTCCAGCTGCGTGATGGACACCTCCTCATGGGAACCCTCAGGCATTTCAACATCTGTGGAAGAACTCAACAAGGCCATTGTTTTTTCTTCCCTTTTTGGTCTCTGAAAATTTTATCATAATTCTTTTTTCATTTCGGTCAAAAACTTAGTCACCTTTGACTCTCTGTCACACCTGCCAGTCTCTTAGCCCTACCCTTAGTACCTTGGCAAGTTATTAACCACTGTGCTGTGGTTGTTCTGCCTGTAAGAGAGTCATGTCCATCCCAGAAGGTTGTCATAAAGATCAGATGAGTCAGCACGTGTGCAGTGCTTATTAAAGTGCCTCTGAAGGAGATCAACCCTGGGATTTCTTTGGAAGGAATGATGCTAAAACTGAAGCTCCAGTACTTTGGCCAGCTCATGTGAAGAGTTGACTCATTGGAAAAGACCCTGATGCTGGGAGGGATTGGGGGCAGGAGGAGAAGGGGATGACCAAGGATGAGATGGCTGGATGGCATCACAGACTCAATGGACGTGAGTCTGGGTGAACTCCGGGAGTTGGTGATGGACAGGGAGGCCTGGCGTGCTGCGATTCATGGGGTCGCAAAGAGTCGGACACGACTGCGTGACTGAACTGAACTGACTGATGTAATATCAGCATTCCATCCAGGTGCGTCCCCTCACCCCTTGTTTCTCCATGTTTTTTTCTCTTGTACCTTAACTCTTTGGTTTTATCACCCTCATTGTCTATTACATTTCTAAATTGTTTGTAAACTAGTCCACAGACTAGTGGCTGGACCTGAACTACATACTACCTTGTTTTTCTTCACATTTCCTGGAAAACTCTCTCTCTCTCACATACACAGACACATAAACATATATGCCTCTAAATATGTACAATACACACACACACATATACGCACATGTGTATATATGTACCCAACTAAACAAACATGCACGCATACAGATATAAATTCACATATACTCTTTTCTTTGTTTCTTAGTTGACTCAATGTTTTGATTGAAAAGAAAAAAAGTGAAAGTTACTTGCTCAGTCATGTCCGACTCTTTGGGATCCCATGGACTGTAGCACACCCGGTTCCTCTGTCCATGGAATTCTCTAGACAAGAATTCTCCAGGAAACAGTACTGAGGCCTTTCTCTTCTCCAGGGGATCTTCCCGACCCAGGGATGATCCCAGGTCTCCTGCACTGCAGGCAAATTCTTTACAGTCTGAGCCATCAGGGAAGAAAAAGACCTGGGAAAATCCTTACTTATGGTGTGATGGTGAAAGAGTAATTTTGAGAACTGTTCAGAAAATAGCTTTCCATCCCACTAACCATAAGATATATATATATATATATATATATATATATATATATAATTTTTTTTTTCCCCCAATGAACCAATCTTTCTGTTAAGGGTGGATTTGCTGACTGGTCTTAGTGAAAATTACCAGCAGGGATGTTCTCAGAGACTCTCTGTCCCTATGAAATGGATCTGCTTAGAAACATGGAAAGCCTTCCTTAGATAAGCCCTTGTAAATGGTTTCTGTGATGGAAATAGCAGTGGGAGGTGGTGTTAGGGATTTCAGGTTGACAGCATGTAGTTAGGATTTTTCTTGACAGTGTAATTTCATCATTATGTATATCTTTTAATTATGGGTTTAATTGCCTATTTTCATTCTGTAATTAAATATAAAGAAGTTAATTTTGTAGATATTACAATCAGCTCAAATGCACTTCCCGATTATTTCCCCAGTGCTACCTTTCAAAGAAAATTAATACATCTTTAAAAAGTTTGTGCACAGAAGGAGCCTCTCAGAGGGCAGCTTTTGGGAGCCAGTGGGTGTTTGCATGGGAGGGACCCCGGTTCAAGAAGGATATGGGATCATTACCCTGATTATATTCCTTGTAGATCGTGCAGTTTCTTCTCAGAGGGATCTTGCTGGGTCTAGGGCAGTTAGAACTCCTTGTACTTGTATAAATAAAACCAATTTCTCTTGACTGAAATATTTAAAGGTGGCATCATTGTTAGTGAATCACTAACAAGAGAGGAAAGAGCTAATGTTAGAGCAACTCTGGCTTTTTGTTTCTCTTGTAACTTATTTCATCTTAATGATGAAAAGTCATTTTAGATTCATAGAGTTTATATCCTGTGCGTGTGAGAGTAGCTAATTATCTATGTTTGTATCATTCTATCACTTCTCTATCATCAGAGAAAGAGAGGAATTGCTTTACATTTTTAACAAACACAGACCTTAATTAAACTATAATTTATTTTATAAGAACTCTCAATAATTCAGATCTCTCTTCATTTCTTTCTCTAGTTATAGCACTCTGCTTTTAAAAGGCAGCAGTGAAAGACAGTCTTTCCCTATGGCCCTTACTGTGTTCATTTTATCCTATATATACTACATGTTTATCTAGCTCCCCCATTTATAAATATAGGCAAAAAGAGGAAGCTCGGTAGAGTAGAAAGAGGCTTGGTAAGGATCCTGGTCCTTCTGCACATGTATTGTCTCTTTTTGCACATGTAGATTCTCTGTATTTCATCTCCCTGGTCTCATACTTTAAATGCTGTTTGTATGCTTTTGTTCTTTAATTTAGATCTCTGGTCCCAACCTCTCCTCTGAGCTCCAGATTCAGATAACAATCAGAACTCTTGATATCTCCACTTGGACTGCTATGGATATTTTAAGCTTGATGTGTCCAAAACGGAATTTACTTCTTCCCCAAACTCTTTGCTCTTCTTTCCTTCTTAGACTTGGTAAATGACAACACCATCCATTCAGCTAGTCAAGCCCAAACTCACAAAATCATCCTCTGTGGTTTCTCTTTCCACACGTGAGCTGTCCACAAGGCTGGTTTTTTCTCTAGAATGTCTCTTGTATGTGTCCTGAGTCGCTTTAGTCGTGTCCAACTCTTTGCAACACTATAGACTGTAGCCCTTCACACTTCTCTGTCTGTAGAGTTCTCCAGGAAAGAATACTGGAGTGGATTGCCATGCCCTCCTCTGGGAGATCTTCCTGACCTAGAGATGGAACCTGTGTCTCTCACGTCTCCTTCATTGTCAGGCAGGTTCTTTACCACTAGCACCACTTGGGAATCCCAGAACGTATGTTAAATCTGTCCCATTCTTTCTCTTTCTGGCGTCAGCATCCCAGTTCAGGCTGCCTCCACTGCTCACCCAGCTGACTGCAGTAGCTTCTTGGTTTCTCCTTTTTGGTGCTTCTTCCTCTTCATCTTTCCCCTAGTGCCAGCAAAAGCTGTTATAAAAAACAAATTAGTTCATGTCATTCCCTTGCTTGAAAAATGTTATAGATTTCTTTTGTATACAACTCAAATTTCTAACCATGGCGTATTAATCATTTCGAGCTGCCATAACAGAATGCCACAAACTGTGTGGCTTAAACAACTGAAATTTATTTCCCCACAGTTTGGCAGGCTGGAAAATCCACGATCAAGGCCCAGCAGGGTTAGGTTTCTGGTAAGAGCTTCCTTTCTTGCTTGCAGAATCAGGTTTCTCACACATGGCAGAGAGAGAGAGAGAGGGAAAGTGAGATTTCTGGTTCTCTTCTTATAAGGGCACTAACCCTATCAGATCAGGACCTCACCCTTATGATCTCACTCAACCTTAACAACCTCCCTATATGTCCTATCTCCAAATACTGTCATATTAGGGGTTATGGCTTCAACATATGGGTTTTAGGGAGACATGAATCAGTTTTTGCCCATGGTTGTGAAGCTTTTTATGGTGGGGTACTTTCCACTTGCTGTGGTCTCTAGTCCAGTCACTCTGGATTCATTTTGGCTTCTTGAACAGGCTAATTTCTCTTCTGCTTAGAACCTTTATGCAAGCTATTTTATTTGCCTAGAATAACTGGCATCATCCTCAGTTCCTGCCCTTTCTTCTGGTGATTCCTTTTTGTCCTTCAGGTCTGAGCTTTCACCATCTCAGGGAAGACCTCCCTATTTGCAGTTACCTTTATTATTCTCAGCCCCCAGGTTCTAGATGTTTCTGTCACAGGACTCAGCATACCTTGTAATTATCTCCCCCAACAGATTATAAATTCCACTAGGACAGCAATTCTTACTCCCACTGATGGGTTTACCCAGCATTTAACACAGAACTCGGAACATACTCATACTCAATAATATTATTAAGGAATGAATGAAAGAATAACAGACACTCTGTTCCCTAGGAATGAGTAATTCAGAGCAGGATTAATGTACTTTCATAGGTAATCAATGGACTGGGTAAAGTTTGACATTTACCTTAGGTGAGAGCAGACCATCCCTTTTGCTTTACTATTTTACCAACAAATCTCCCCTTTCCCTAATTCTTCTCTATTGTGATAAAACATGCTGCTGCTGCTGCTGCTAAGTCGCTTCAGTCGTGTTCGACTCTGTGCGACCCCATAGACGGTAGCCCACCAGGCTCCTCCGTCCCTGGGATTCTCCAGGCAAGAACACTGGAGTGGGTTGCCATTTCCTTCTCCAATGCATGAAAGTGAGAAGTAAAATTGAAGTCGCTCAGTCGTGTCTGACTCTTAGCGACCCCATGGACTGCAGCCTAGCAGACTCCTCCGCCCATGGGATTTTCCAGGCAAGAGTACTGGAGTGGGGTGCCATTGCCTTCTCTGGTGATAAAACATACATAATATAAAAATATCATTTTAACTATTTATAAGTATAGAGTTCAGTGATATTAAAGATATTCATAGTGTGCACCATTATTACCAAAAGAGCTACAAAGCTCTTTTCATCTTGTAAAACTGAAACTCTATAACCATTAAACAATAATTCCTCATTTTCCCCTCCTCTCAGCCCCTGACTACCATCATTCTACTTTCTGCTTCTATGATCCTATTTTTGTTTTTGCCAGTTCTTCTGAACACACAATTCCATCAGAAGTCTGAATCTGAATCCTACGTCTGCCCCTCACTCATATTCTGGTGGAGAATATTGTACAAAGCTTACCATTTGCTAATTACCTTGCGATGATTCTTACTAAAGATAGCCTCAATATTGGAAACCCATATGGAGTTTCCTTCCCAGAACCACTTTAACAGTGAGGGATAAATACTGCAAAGCAAGTTCTCACGGTTGGAAACTGAGGAAACACTGCTTTGCTCAGTACGTATTTCTTAAGAACTTCTCATGATCCAGGGACCAGGCTGGAGAGAGGCTGGGGCTTTCGAGGAACCACATGTTGCTGACCTGCTGAAGTGTGCACTTCAGAGAAAATATGCCTGGGCCAAAGGCTTGCACAGAGTAGGCACTTAGTTAATAGTTAGTGAATGAGTGGATAAAAGTGGCAGGGGGAGGCCAGAGACCCTGGAAGAGGCAAGGCCATGGAGGGCCTCAGAGGCCATGCTAGGGCTAGGGTGGGAGTGGGCAAGCGGCTAGTGGAGTCTCCTTTAAGCAGGGATGAGACCTCACTGGTTTGAATTTTTAAAAAATCCCCTTTGGCTGTAGAACAGAGGATAGATCGGAAAGAATGAGACTAAAGCTATAAGCACAGACAGGAAGGGTTATAACGTTAGGTGGGAGCTGAAAGCATGGACAAGAAGGGCTTTCAGAGATGGTTATATAATTTAGGAGCAGTCCTCCGGCTGTCCTAGTGGCGTGGAGAGGTAGAGACAGGCGGGTGGAATGCCATATTCCGGGAACTGACTGGTAGGTGTGGGCATAATGAAGGTGAATGTGTGCTTTAGAGAGAGAAAGTTGGAACATGTGTGTGTTTGTGTAACACGTAGGAGTGCAAGTGAACATTCAAAAATGATTCCTACTCATACTTATCTATTTGGCCTAAAGGCTCATGAAGCCCTCCTTATGCCTTACTCCCAATCACATGCTCCAAGTCACACAGAGAAATGAGCAGAACAGCTCAGCCCAGTAATTCCATCCTGACTCACACTAAGCCGTTTCCAGCCAACTTAATTAATTGCTCCCCCCTTGTGCTCATGCACCATTTTCCTTCATTACACTTGTCACACCACTATTTTATGAGTTTATATAACACTTTCTCCTTGCTAACCTGTGAAATCCTTACGGATGGGAAAGTGCATCACTTATGTTTTTTTCTATCTATTTATCTTTCTATCCCTGGAGCCTAACTTACTCAGCACATAGCAGTTTCTCTAATGTTTGCTGAATAAAGGAAAAGCGGTAATTTTGTAGTTTACTTAGCCAACACCTGAAGTCTCCAATGGAAACTCTTGTATGGCCTCCTATATTTTGGAAATAACATTAATAACAGTTCTCAATGTTAAAGAACCTACTCTGTGCTAGTTTCAATGCCAGATACATTATGTGCACTGTTCAGGAGGTCCTAAGGAGATGGATATTATTGACTACTTTCTACAGTTGACTGACGGAAGCTCACAGACGTCAAGCCACTTATCAAGTCACCCAAGTAGGAAGCACAGCCCCACAACTGGAACCAAAGCCTGGCTCCTTAACTCCTGTGCCCTGCAGTCCACCGTTCCCTATGGCGCCCCATCCTTGCACGGTGGTGAAAGTCCCTGCCCTCCCTAGGAGAATAAACGGTTTAATCTGGTCAAAAGGAAACAGTGTTTCCTCTGTTCTCAAGGAGGTTTGGCCAGTTACAGAGAGGGAACCAAGAACAATATTATCTCAGAGACGTAGCCAGTTTGTGCTAACTCTAGCTCCGGATGTTGGAGCTGGTTCCCAGGAGTGCAGGAGGAATGATGATCCGTTCAATTGAGATTCAAGCTCATGGTGGGTTGAGGATTGAGATTTCCCTTCCCTGAATGTTGGCCATTTTCTCTTCTTTTGCTAGGATCCAGGCAGGATGCTTTATACTCCATGGGGAGCCAGTTCCCAAATCAGCTCTGCCTCTGGGTTGCAAACTTCAACTTCATTGAGGGTTTGCTATTTCCAACTCTAGTTACTATAGTGAATTCAAACAAAAAGGCTACAACTCCCTATCTCCAGATTGCCTTGCACATGGTTGATATTCTATTAATCTTTTATTTGTTGATGGGTCCTAACTGGCTGGTTAGTATTTGCAAGGCTCCATTTGTGGATAAATCACTGCTGGTCTTTCCAGGCTCCTTAGCTCTTTTCCTAGTGGGTTTCTCATTGTCAGGGTAACCCAAGGAGAAAGAGGAAACCCAAGGGGGGCTCTCCCACATGGACAGGTGGGGATATCCAAGGTAAGTATTTTAGCTTGTTTTCTTTCTGCCTGACTTTTCTATACTCTCCAACCTGGATGATTCATCCACATAGTCTTTTTATTTAGCATCTTAGGACTGAATAGCGCCTTCCAGTGAGCCCTCTGTCCTAGGAACTGGGCAGAAACGAACATGGGATGTTATGAATTTCAGGGTAGTCAGTGATTTCAAGCCTGCAGGAAGGTACCCTACTTCCAAAACCACTTCCCTCATCTGCTGGGTATTAGCTTCATTTTTTCCTCTTTAGACTTGTGTATGTACTGAGTCACTTCAGTTGCATACGACTCTTTGCAACCCTTTGTAACCTGCCAGGCTCCACTGTCCATGGGATTCTCCAGGCATGAATACTGGAGTGGGTTGCCATGCTCTCCTCTAGGGGATCTTCCTTACCCAGGGATCAAATCCTCGTCTCCTGCATCTCCAGCATTGGTAGGCAGATTCTTTACCACTAGTGCCACCTGGGAAGCCTATTTCAGGCTTAGCTCTCACCATTAGACACAATGTTAACCACCTCTCCCATTTCATAGTATTTACACCTATGTTCTGGGGTTTGAGCAAGAGGTTTTTTTTTTTTTTTTTTTTTTTTAAACTATAGAGGGGATCCATGAAGACTTTGGGCAACATGCAGGGAAGGGAGAGGGTGAATTTAGCGAGACCTGAAGGCAGTAAAGTTCATTCATTTGGGAGAGCCTGAGTTCTACAGACACATCTTAACATATAGTAGTTATATGTAATTATATAAGAAGCATATAGTTATAGCAGTCAAGAACATAGCCTTGCAACAAAATTGGCTGAGTTCAAGTGTTGTCTCTATTACCTACCAGTTGTCTGGCCCTGAGCACATGAGGAAACTTCTGTGAGCCTTATTTACTCATATATAAGTTAGTGATAACAATCATTTTTACCTCATAGTGTTGTTAAGGATTAAATAAAGAAATACATACGGTAAACTCAGAATAGTACATGGCATACACTGAACACTCATTACAATGAGCTATTATTAATATCTGGTCAGTTTAAATAAAGTCTGTCCTACCTGGTATGTCAGTCTCTCTCAAATAAACCTTCTGGGATTCAGCACTAGACACTTGCAAAAATTTAGGGCTGGAAGAATCTGAGAGGCTCTGTTTTGTAGATGAGGAAGTGCAGGCCTGAGTCCTAGAGGCATGAGAAAACAGCGAACCGTCTGCTGCTCAGAACACGTCTCTTCTTACAAAGCTGCCCGTCATTGGCCTGCAGGGCAGATGGACCAGCCCTCCAGGTGTGACCGCCTGTCTCCATATAAAGCCATCTCCCCTCAAACAGCGGCCTAGTTTCTATGAGAGTCTCTCAAGTAACATAGTAGTTGTGTTGAAAGACCAGGGAGGTAGAGAAACTGTCCCGGTCACTAGTCCCTGGATTGAACTTGGTGAGGGGAGCTTGGTGGAGTTTATAGGTCCTGGAGGCCTGTGTATAAAGAAGTTTCTGATATTGAATGGAGAACACAAAAAGTCTCAAAGACACAGTTGAACATCTTATTTTTTTTTTTTTTTTGAACTTCTTATTTTTTAAGTCGAGTACTTGGGAAGTTTTTGTTGTGATGGTTCCTGCAATGCTCATGCATGTTCCTTACCAGAATTTGCTCCTTAGCATGTTTCTTTCTTGAAAAAGTCCTCAATTCTCTGGCCTTGACATTGGGGAAAATGGACTCCTTTTTTTTTTTTTAAGTATAAAAATAATACAACCCAAACTTAGACAGGATTGTTTTTCTGGTGAAGAGGACTTTACTCATAATCCTATCAGCTGAACACATACATTTCACTATTTTTCTATAAACACAACATTTTTTAAATTGAAATTATAGAGCAAGACATTTCTGAGAAAATTCAACTCATGCTCTTGGTTTAGTCAAAGACTTGCTGACTATTCTCAGAACAGTTATTCTGGCTTTTTTGGGGGGAGGCAAATGTTGCATCCTTACAGATGGGAGCATCAGAGTCTTTGTGTGATGGATGTGCTGGAAACCAGATCTAAGCCTGAGCCCCGCTTCCCTGTTTGCTGGATGACTTTCAGAAAGCGTCTTCACCGTTCTGGATCCGCCTTCTGGCTTTTATTACATAGGTTACTGCTGCACGGTGATAGCACCAGCTTGTGTACTGTGCTCTACGCTCAGTCTTGACCCAAGCAAAAGGTTTCCAGGGACTCGAGGTCCAATTTCATTTAAATGGTGTTTCACAATGATTTGATTGATTTATATATGTGGATTGATTGAGAGCCTTTATTATCTATTGTCTTCTACACTACTTTCCCAGGTCTTCTCTCTTTGGTGTCAAGGGTCATTTACTAGATCATTTCATCCTTCTGTTTTCATTACTAAGCCTCAGGAGCATCATTGATGGCATGGCAGGAGAGTAAATGTTTCTAGCGCAGAGGTGTTCACAACTAAAGGGAGCCATGAGTTGGGTGTAGAACTCCACTCCTCTGCCCTGAGTCATCTTATTAGCTGCTTTATTTCAAGGGAGGAAGGTTAATTTGGGGTTCCCTCTGGAACATTAAAGGATTCTTGCCAAATCCAGGATAGCCTTGAGCGGTAACCTCCTAAGGTCCCTGGATGTCTGTGTGTCTGCTTTGGGCCAGACCCAAGGTGCTGGCCTGTGTCTTTCCACAGTAAGGGTGGAGGATGGGGTCAGGGTTTGTCGTGGTGGACCTCACTTGAACTGGACACTGCTGTTTTGTGAGGTTGAAGTACAGCTCTCTTTTTTAAGTTGTCCAGGGACTCTCCCCAGGAGCTTGGTCTGCCAATGGTTTTGACTCCTGCTGTTCAGGTTCTCTAGGGGCATAAGGAGAACACTGTTTCTCCCTGCCAGCCCAAACCTAACAGCAGTTAATCAGGACTGGTGTGCGTGGCTGTGAGCACTCTCCGGTCCAAGGTCTAGACAGTGAGCCAGAGCTTCACTTCTCTCCCTAGTGGGGCTGATGCTCCTGGGCAGGTGGGCCTGTTGGCATACTCATAGCTTGTGCCAGATGCCTCCTGGAACAAGTATGGGGCAGTCTGTATGCTCCCTCATTCAGGCTGTGAAGTGGAGTGGGTGCAGTCAAGCTGGAGCTGGGTTCAGATGCCAACTCCACTGCTACCTGGATGTGTTAACTTAGGCAATATGCCTCAGTTTGCTACTTTGTAAAATGGGTGTATTTTAAGGGTTTTGAGAATATTGTATTGAGGATTAAATGAACTAACACTTTAGACTGAAGCATATGTGATTGTTGATATCTTCATCATTGAAAACCTATAAACATAACAAGGATTAGCAGAATGCTTTCAGAATATATATTCTATATGCTGTCTAGGATACTCACTTCAAATGTAATGATATAGACAAGTTGAAAGAAAAAAAAGATGAAAAAAGCTATATTATGAAAATGTGAACCAAAAGGAAGCAGGAACAACTATATTAATATATGTGAAAGTCCTCAACAAAATATTAGCAAATAAAATACAACAATGTGTTTATACATTCTTTTAAAAGAATTATAGCCTACGACCAGGGCTTCACAAATGGCTCAGTGGTAGAGAATCAGCCTGCCAATGCAGGAGAAACAGGTGTGATCCCTGAGTCAAGAGGATCCCCTGGAGAAGGAAATGGCACCCCGCTCCAGTGTTCTCACTGGGAAATCCCATGGACGAGCAGCCTGGCGGGCTACAGTTCATGAGGTCACGAAACAGTGGGACATGACTGAGTGACTAGACAACGACAGCACTACAGCCAAGTGGAGTTTATTCCAGCTACAAGGAAGGATGGTTCAGTATGAAAAACCACATGATTACATTAATTGATATAGAAAAATAATATCATAAGATTCAACACCCACTCATGATAAACACTCTCAGCAAGACAGGAATAGAAGGGAATTGTCTCACTTGATAAAGAATGTCTGTAAAAAGTCTATAACAAATGGTATACTTAATGAAAGACTGGATGCTTTTCTTTCTAAGACTAGGATCACAGCAAGTATGTCTGCTCTTGACACTCTTATTCAATATAGTCCTGGAAGTTCTAGCCATTGCAAAAAAAGAAATAAAGGTATGCAGATTAGGAAGGAAGAAATAAAACTATGAAGATGACATTATTGCTTATTTAAAAAATCCCAAGAAATCAACCAAAAAATCCCCCTCCTGGAACCAAAAAAGGGGTTCAGCAAAGTCACAGGATACAAACACTACAAGCTCAAAAATTGGATGCAAGAATCAGTTGTGTTTCCATTGTACTAGCAATGAACATGTGGACACCACAATTAAAAATACAATGACATTTATAATCACTAAAAATACTTACACATACATTTAATAAAACATGCAAAGAACTTGTTTGCTCAAAATTGTAAAACCTGAGAAAGAAATTAATAGGACTATATAAATGGAGAAACATACTATTGGATTGGAAGATTCAATATAGTAAAGACCCCAGTTTCCTTCAAATAGGTTTAGCACAACTGTTATCAAAATATTAATAATGTTTTTTATAATGAATACTGACCAGATTACCCTAAAGTTTACATGGAGAGGGCAAGGAACTAGAACAGTTTTGAAAAAGAACTGGGAGGGATCAGGCTACCCTACTTGAAGACTTAATTAGCTATGGGAGTCAAGGCTGTGTGGTACAAGCAGAAAGAATAGACACACAGATCAAAGGAACATGATAGAGAGACAAAAATAGACCCACACAAACATGCTTCTCTGTGGCTTTATTTTGCATGAGAGTCTCTAGACTTGGAGTCAGGAGCCCCAGGTTTAGGTCCCAGGACTACTATCTACTTGCTGTGTGGCCTGGATGAGTGACTTCTTCCTGTTTTAAAAGTCTTTGATTCTTTGGATGTAAATCACTTAACTTTTTCTGTCTGTTTCCTTTTCTATTTAAAGGAGATATTTTGTCCTCTCTCTTCCAACTCTCTGTTTACAAGGAGGTACAAAATCCCTTTCTCTTTTACGTATCAAGGATTCTACAAGCCAAAAGAATGACTACATTAATTGAGTTCATAATAAACCTCAAACTGTCAGAACTTGACTCTGTGCCCCCAAGGTCAGGTGCCAAGAACTTTAGTGTAATTTGTCAATTTGGTTTCTTTCTTTCTTTCTTTCTAATACCATCAGTTCCTCATTTGGACTTCTTCAGGAGCATGAGGAATGGTGTCTGATTTTCGTGGAGCTGTTTTTGGAGTTTTCCAAGGTCCAAAGTTCTGGATTTGGCTATGTAAGCTTCTGAGAATGTCTGTAAAGAAGAGATTTATAGCAATTAAAGAGAGGTTCAAAAATGCTCTGTTTCCCAGTAGAATATTTCTGCTTCTGTGGGCAGGAAGATCTTGAAATAATTCAACCAACAGCCAACCACCCAAAGAGGATTATATGTAAAATCATACTGTATGGGAACTGGGAGCTTTGAAAGCCAAGTTCGTGAAATGCAGATATCCAGATAGACATACACACAGCAATAGTGCCCTTAGCACCTCTGCCACCTCTGTGTTTATTACCATAAATACTCCTGGTTAAAATGAAGATAAAACCTAACAATATATGGTGTTAACACCCAGACTTTAACTGAGCCATAACAACTTTACCCTCTTATGCTACTGAAGCAGTACAGTATAGTATTAGAAGTATGAAATCTAGAGGCAGACTTCATGGGTTGAAATCACAATCTCACCATTTAGTAGCTATGATTTTTAGCCATATATTTAACCACTTTGTGCCTAGTTTGCTCTTCACACCTATCTCATAGGATTGCTGTGAGGATTTGAAGGGACAATTTATGTCGAGCTTTTAGGCATGAAACACATTTAGAACAGATGGCATCACTGACTCGATGGACATGAGTCTGAGTGAACTCCGGGAGTTGGCGATGGACAGAGAGGCCTGGCGTGCTGCGATTCATGGGGTTGCAGAGTCGGACACAACTGAGTGACTGAACTGAACTGAACTGAAAGCAGAAATAATTGTGTGCTTTTGTGTAATGTACGAATGGAATGGGACCACTGCCTTAAGATAATTTCTCCATGTGTTTTGTCATGGTGCTGTTGCCACAATACTCCTACAACACTATTCATTTCTTTATTTAAATCACTAAATACAATTTTTTTGAGGATGATCAACAGAGTGATTTATAAAGCAGCTTACTAGACTGGGGGCTTCCCTAGTGGCTCAGTGGTAAAGATTCTGCCTACAAATGCAGAAGACATGGGTGCAATCCCTGAGCTGGGAAGATCCCCTGGAGAAGACATTGGCAACCCACTCCAGTATTTTTGCCTGGAAAATTCCATGGACAGGGGGATCTGATGGGCTACAGACCATGAAGGCACAAAAGAGTCAGACATGAGTTAGCAACTAAACAACATTAGACTGGGAGGCAGTTTGAAGACTTGTTTTAGGGGCCTGGGTCTAATCTCAGGGCTCTGTTGATAGGGTTTATGATTATGGACAAGTACTTTGGAGTCCTGAGCCTCATTCTAATCTGTACCCTGAAGAAGCTGAACTGTGTGACCACTGAGGTCCTTCCCAGCTCTAATATTTAAAGAGACAGGATGTTCCATAGATGAAGAGACCATTTTCCTATGGAAGCTTAATAAAAGGTAGTTATTCACTGAACACTATTTCTGTAGCTACCACTTTTCAGAGTCCTTTGACCTGACTAACATTTGCAGCAATCCTATGAAGAAGGCTTTATCATTATCCCCACTTTATAGATATGGAAACTGAGCCGAGAGAGGCTAAATAATTTGCCCAAGGTCATGTGGCTAATAAGTGAGAGAACTAGGATTTATATTCAGATAATGGAGAGTACCTTCTTCATGGACTACAGCCTTGTTGTGGCCAAGGGGCTTGCATAGCTCAATGACGTTATGACTCATGACGCTGTGCAGGACCACTCAGATGTGGCATAGTGAGGAGTTCTGACAAAATGTGGTCCACTGGAGGGGGGAGTGCCAAAGCCCTCCAGCATTCTTGTCATGAGAACCCCATGAACAGTATGAAAAGGTAAAAAGATATGACACTGTAAGATGAGCCCCCAGGTTGAAATGTGTCCAGGTGCTACTGGGGAAAATGGAGGGCAATTATTAATAGTTCCAGAAACAATGAGGTGGCTGGGCCAAAGTGGAAACAATGCTCAGTTGTGGATGTGTCTGGCGGTGACAGTGAAGTCCGATGCTGTAAAGGACAATATGTAAGCTCCATGAATCAAGGTAAATTGGACATGGTCAAATGGGATGGCAAAAGTGAACATTGACGTTTTAGGAATCAGTTAACTAAAACGGACAGGAATGCGTGAATTTAATTCAGATGACCATTATAAGTACTTCTGTGGGCAAGAATCCCTTAGAAGAAATGGAATATCCTTCATAGTCAACAAAAGAGTCTGAAATACGGTACTCAGGTGCAATCTCAGAAATGACAGAATGATTTCAGCTTATTTCCAAGACAAGCCAATAAACATCACAGTAATCTGAGGCTATGGCCCAACCACCAAGGCTTAAGAAGCTGAAGTTGACTGGTTCTGTGAAGATTTACAAAAGACCTTCTAGAACTAACACCAAAAAAAAAAAAAAGATTTCCTTTTCATCATAGAGGATTGGAGTGCAAAGTAGGAAGTCAACCAATACCTGGAGTAACAGACAACTTTGACTTCACAGTACAAAATAAAGCAGGGCAAAGGTGAACAGAATTTTGTCAAGAGAACACACTTGTCATAGCAAACACTCTTTCCAACAACACAAGAGATGATCTATATGTGGACATCACCAAATGGTCCATACCAAAATCAGATTGATTACATTCTTTGCAGCCAAGGATGGAGAAGCTGTATACAGTCAGCAAAAGCAAGACCTGGAGCTGACTGTGGCTCCAATCATGAACTCCTTATTGCAAAATTCAGGCTTAAACTGAATAAAGTAGGGACAACCACTAGGCCATTCAATGTGTGTTATTTGCTCAGTTGTATCCAACTCTTTGTGACCTTGTGGACTGTAGCCCTCCAGGCTCCTTTGTCCCTAGGATTTTTCAGGCAATAATACTGGAGTGTTTTGCCATTTCCTTCTCCAGGGGATCTTCCCACCATTCACATATGACCTAAATCAAATCCCTTCTGATTATCCAGTGGAGGTGATGAGTAGATTCAAGGGATTAGATCTAACAGACAGAGTACCTGAAGAACTATGGATAGAGGTTCATAACACTGTGCAGGAGTCAGTGAACAAAGCCATTCCAAAGAAAAAGAAATGCAAGAAGCAAAATGGTTGTCTGAGGAGGCTTTATAAATATCTGAGAAAAGAAAGAGAAGTAAAAGCAAGGGAGAATGGGAAAGATATACCCAACTGAATTCAAAGTTTCAGAGAATAGCAAGGAGAGATAAGAAGGCCTTCTTAAATGAATAGTGCAGATAAGTAGAGGAAAACAGTAGGATGGGAAAGACTAGAGATCTCTTCAAGAAAACTGGAGATATCAAGGGAACATTTCATGCAAGGATAGGCATGTTAAAGGACAGAAATGGTAAGGATCTAAGAGAAGCAGAAGAGAGTAAGAAGAGGTGGCAAGAATACACAGAACTATACACAAAAGGTCTTAAGATGCAAATAACCATTATGGTGCAGTCACTCATCTTGAGCCAGACATCCTGGAGACTGGCTCAAGGTGAAGTCAAGTGGCCCTTAGGAAGCATTACCACAAACAAAGCTAGTAGAGGTGATGGAATTCCAGCTGAACTTTCTAAAATCCTAAAAGATGATGTTGTTAAATTGCTTCACTCATAAGTGAGCAAATATGGAAGACTCAGCAGTGGCCACAGGACTGGAAAAGGTCAGTTTTCATTCCAATCCCAAAGAAGGGCAATGCCAAATAATGTTCAGGCTACCATACAGTTATGCTCACTTCATGCTAGTTAGGTTATGCTGAAAATCCTTCAAGCTAGGCTTCAGCAATACTTGAACTGAGATCTTCAAGATGTACAAGCTGGGTATAAAAAAGGCAGAAGAACAAGAGATCAAATTGCCAACATTTATTGTATCATAGAAAAAGCAAGGGAATTCCAGGAAAACATCTACTTCTGCTTCATTGACTATACTAAAGCCTTTGACTGTGTAGATCACAATAAACTATGGAAAATTCTGAAAGGGATGGGAATATCAGACCACCTTACCTGTCTCCCGAGAAACCTGTATGTGAATCAAGAAGCATAAGTTAGAGCCAGACATGAAACAATAGACTGGTTCAAAATTGGGAAAGGAGTACATCAAAGCGGTATATTGTCACCCTGCTTATTTAACTTCTATGCAGTGTACACCATGCGAAATGCTGGGCTGGATGAATCACAAGCTGGAATCAAGATTACCTAGAGAAATAACAACCTCAGATGCAGATGATATAACCCTAATGCAGAAAGCAGAGAGGAACTAAAGAGCCTCTTGATGAAGGTGAAAGAGGAAAGTGAAAAAGCTGGCTTAAAGCTTAACATTTTAAAAAATAAATAAATATAATCATGTAATCCAGTACTTCACTTCATGGCAAATAGATGGGGAAAAAGTGGATGTAGTGACAGATTTTATTTTCTTGGGCTCCAAAATCACTGCTGACAGTGACTGTAGCCATGAAATTAAAAGATGCTTGCTTCTTGGAAGAAAAGCTATGACAAACCTAGACAGGGTATTAAAAAGCAGAGAGTCACTTTATGGACAAAGGTCTATATAGTCAAAGCTATGGATTTTCCAGTAGTCCTTTATGGATGTGAGAGTTGGACCATAAAGAAGACTGAGCACTGAAGAACCGATGCTTTAAATTGATGCTGGAGAAGATTCTTGAGAGTCCCCTGCACTGAAAGGAGGTCAAACTAGTCAATCTTAAAGGAAATCAACCCTGAATATTCATTGCAAGGACTGATGCTGAAGCTAAACTCCAATACTTTGGCCACCTGATGCGATGTGCTGACTCATTGGAAAAGATCCCAATGTTGGGAAAGATTGAAGGCAAAAGGAGAAGGGGGCAGCAGAAGGTGACATAGTTAGATAGCTTCACTGACTCAATGACCAATCTGGACAGCATATTAAAAAGCAGAGACATTACTTTGCTGACAAAGGTCTGTCAAAGCCATGTTTTTTTCCAGTAGTCATGTATGGATGTGAGAGTTGGACTATAAAGAAAGCATTAATTGCTTTTGAACTATGGCATTGAAGAAGACTCTTGAGAGTCACTTGGACTGCAAGGAGATCAAACCAGTCAATCCTAAAGGAAATCAGTTGTGAATATTCATTGGAAAGACTGATGCTGAAGTTGAAACTCCAATATTTGGCCACCTGATGGGAAGAACTGACTCACTGGAAAAGACCCTGATGCTGGGAAAGATTGAAAGCAGAAGGGGACAACAGAAGATGAGATGGTTGGATGGCATCACTGATTCGATGGCCATGAGTTTGAGCAAGCGGTGGGAGTTGGTGATGGACAGGGAAGCCTGGTCTGCTGCAGTCCATGGGGTTGCAAAGAGTCAGACACAACTTGGCAACTGAACAACAACGATGGAGAGTACACATGCTAGACATTTTATTCAGCACCAGGCAGTGCTAGGCAAATAATAATTAAAGAAGATGGACTGTGACCATATTTTAAAAAATCATGCACCCCAAAGTTCACTGAAGTACTCTTTCAATAGCCAGGACATAGAAGTAACCCAAGTGTCTATTGACAGAGGATGGATAAGGAAGATGTGGTACGTATATAAAATGGGATATTACCCCGTCATAAAACCAATTAATGCCCTTGTAGAGGCATGGATAGATCTAGAGACTGTCACATAGAATGAAGAAGTCAGAAAGAGAAAAACAAATGTTGTATAATGTCACTTAAATGTGTAATCTAGAAAAATAGTAAAGATGAACTTATTTGCAAAGCAGAAATAGAGACATAAGTGTAGAGAACAAACATATGGATACCAAGGCAGGAAGGAGGGGTGGAATGAACTGGTAGCTTAAGATGGACATATGTGTGTGTGTGTATGTGTGTGTGTATATATATGCACACATTATTATGGGAACTCTACTCAGTGCTCTGTGGTGAGCTAAATGGGAAGGAAATGTGAAAAAGAGAGGATATGTGTATATGGATAACTGATTCACTTTGCTATGCAGCAAAAACTAATACAACATTGTAAAGAAACTATACTCTGATAAGATTTTTAAAAAATAAAAGTAGAAAAGAAAAGGGACTGTGTCCTATTCATTACGGACCTGTAGATTACCTGGAGCTTCACACAGACCGTAGTAAACATGTATATCAATCTTATTGACTATGGTGATACAGATCTAGGGGGGACGGAGGGAACGCTTGAGGATCTGAACCAGAGATGCTATTTCCTGAGTCAGTTTGGACATAGAGAAGTTGTGAATTCTAAGAACTTGAACTCAACAATTCTGACCCCAGTATAGTGGCTAACCGGATCCCATAATGAATAATGAGTATTTTTCCCAGGTGGTGCAGTAGTAAAGAATCTGGCTGCCAGTGCAGGAGACACAAGAGATGTGAGTTCAATCCCTGGGTCAGGAAGATTCCCTGGAGAAGGAAATGGAAACCCACTCCAGTATTCTTGCCTGGAGAATTCCATGGACAGAGGAGCCTGGAGGGCTACAGTCCATGGGGTCACAAAAGGTTCAGACATGACTAAGCCACTAAGTGCAGAGTACAAATCCCAAGTATTAATGGGGCAATTGATCATTTTTGTGGCTCCCCATTTATATATTGGTACAACTAGAGAAACAAGCAAGATATGATGTAGGTGAGCGTCTGGTATTTGCAGTCTAAACGTTTAGAAACTGCAATCCCGTCTACTAAAGTTTCCAGGCTGACTCAGTGCAAAGGTGATTGTTTTGGAAAATTTGAATGAGATTGGTTCTGTGACTCTAGTATTATGCAAGCAGAAGGATGGAGGCAATGGAAAGAACTTTTGCTCTGGTACGTTCTAAGTGACTTAACCAATGGGAATCCTTGAGCATGGGTTAAGGCTGAAACAAGTGAGACTAACATTTCTCCCACCAAGTGCCAGCACACACAGATGAACATGGTCTCCTATTCTGTAACTGTGAGGTGTCTTCTGTTTCCTTTCTCTTCCTTTGCACAGATGCCTTCACCAGCCAGTGTAAGCTGTGCGCTTGTCAAAGCTAGTCTGTCTATAGCGATTACCAGTTGTCTGATACTTCCTAAGTGTTTTACATGTTACCTCCTTTAATCTCACAGAAGTTATATGCTGTAGATATAATTGTTATAATTTACTGATAAAGCAGCTGAGGCCCAGCGAGGTTAAGCATCTCATCTACAGTAAGGAAACGATTCAGCCGTTTGAACTCAGACAGCACTTGACGCTAGAGACTAGGCTTCTAACCACAGTTCTGTACTGTCTCTATAAAGTCTTCAAGGTTAGCGAGGTCAAACTCTGTTAGTTGCAAAGCATTTATAGACTGTTTCTATTAAACATGTGAACTGTGTGTGAGTTATGGATGTCTGTAAGGCAGACTCTGCTGTGATTCACAAAGCAGTGATATCCTGAGGAGTGTTAGTGGACAAGATAATCCAAAAGCTGTCCGGGGTCGAAATTATTTGTTATGGCTGCCACACACTGGCTGGAGACGGTCCAGGAAAATACAGATGGTGGAAAGGAACTCCCAGCTCCCGGGGGCCCTGGGCACTGCCAGTCATGTCTTGGCTGGTTCTGGCTGTGGTGATGGCTGTCCTTAGACTCTTGTCAGTGTGTTGGTACCTTGATGGATTTGTTTCCCTTGGGAAACATCGATACATGGTTCTGCCAGGGAATCTTGGTTCCTTAATTCAGTTTGTTTGACTGGACTTTGTTCCAGTATCAGTGTTGGTGTTTGTATTATTCTGTGCATCTCTTTTGGAGAAGGAAATGGCAACCCACTCCAGTATTCTTGCCTAGAGAATCCCATGGACAGAGGAGCCGGGTGGGCTGCTGTCCATAGGGTCGCACAGAGTCGGACACAACTGAAGCGACTTAGCATGCATGCATGCATTGGAAAAGGAAGTGGCCCCCCACTCCAGGTTCTTGCCTGGAGAATCCCAGGGACGGGGGAGCCTGGTGGGCTGCCGTCTCTGGGGTCGTACAGTTGGACACGACTGAAGCGACTTAGCAGCAGCAGCAATGCATCTCTTTGGGGTGGTGTCAGGGCTGGGATTGGGACCACGACTCTGGTGCTGTTGTAACAACCATTGCAAAGCGAGCCAACGGCAAGACAGTGACACTGTCCGTTATGTGGCTGAAGTCATGGCCATGCGTGTGATTTCATACAAATCTCTGTTGTGCATGGTGATGGCTGTTAGCGCCATCTAAGAATCAGCCACTGCTCTGTCCTCACCACAATCCCATATGGTAGATGCAGTTATTAAACTCATTTTACAATTAAGAAGCAAAGGCACAGAGAAGATACATAACTTGGCCTGGGTCACACAGTAAACAAATAAAGGAATTAGGATTTAAACCTAGGCAGTTGAGGCCCAGCCTCTGTGCTCTTGACCACTATGCTATCCTACCTCCCCTCTGCTATGCTTTATAGGAGATAAAGGGACAAAAAACACAGGACCTTCCCTCAAAGACTGTCTCATTGGCCTCATTTATTTGGATTTCGGTAGTCTTTGTGCTTATGTGAACTTGATGGACTTCTGGAAGAAACATAAAGTGTCATTTACAAGTAAGGCTTCAAGGTTTTATCTCAGGTAAATTTTCCAAAGGGTATTCTGTCTTCCCACAGAAGACAATGCTGAACCATTAGGGATTCAGATCATTTAGTCCCACTTTATTCTTTGCAGCTAATAATAATGGCCATTGTATATTGAGCACATCCTGTGAGCTGGGCGCTTTCTGAATCTTTACCTGGGCTTTCTCACTTTCTGTTCACAGCTGGTCTCCGGGAGTGCATTATGATTATCCCCATTTTAAGAGAGAGGAAATTGAGATTCAGGGATGTTACATAAACTGCTCGCAGTCACAGAGCTTGTAATGGGGCTGGTCTGGGAGCCCAGGCAGTCTGCCTCCACAGTCCATGTGTTTAATTAACCACCACTTTAGGGTGGAAAGATCGCTGGGGTTAGGACAGTCTTGCCAGCTCTGACAAAATGTCAACATGTGTAATGCTGGACAAGCCTCGCCTTTCTTCCAGTCTTTATCCATTCATTCAGCCACTGTTTATAGCACACCTACTGTGTGCCAGGCATGGTTAGTGCTGGGCAAATCCTGGTGAAGGAGATAGGCTTGGTCCATGCTCTTGTACAGTTTACAGTTGAATTCAGTTTCCTCATCTTTAAAAGTTAAGAATTAAAATATAGTAAAAAACATTTCTCGGCCTTTTGAAAACCCATGCCTCTTTTTATAAACATAAACATTACGCTTTCCCTAATGGTTTCTGAAATTTCCAAGTAATTGAGTTACCATGACTAAAAATAAAGCAATTATAATGTTGAGTAATTTTTGTTTTGAATCACACAGGCCCTCACCCTTACCCCTAGGGAGATTCTTACATGCCGAGCCCCCAATCCTCGGCATTCTTTCCTTGAAGAATCATCAGAATGGTGTCTCACTCTAACAACAAAGGGATCAACAGTTAAATTTCCAGTTGCTTTGAAATGCTGGCATTGTGTCTCATTTGTATTCTTTCTTTCACTAAATTTTGGCCCTTGGGTTTGTGTGGCATGTAAAACGTTACTCATGCCCTTTACTGAACACCCTTTTCCCTCACCAGGACATCGACGTGAGTCATGAGTTCTCTTACCACCTGACATTTTCCCATCCTGTTAATAGAGGGATCATTAAAGAACATGCCTGCGTATAGGAAAGAGAGGTCCACAGGCTCCTCCTTTCAGTGGCCTTGTGAGTTAGATGAAGCTTTTGTTCTAAGAAATGTCTGGGCTGTTTGTACTTTGAGATCTGTATGGGAAATTGTGCTTTACTGATCCCGTAGGAACACCTACTGGCTTACAAGTGCCTCCTGAGAACTGGGCTTCAGGAAAACGGGCTTCTCAAGCTCGCTTTACCTGGCACTTGCTTATGTGTTTCCCATGCTGTCCTTAATTATTTCAGGGACTCATATATAAACTCTGAGATGGTGTCAACCATGCGTAGTGAACAAGCATAATTTATCCACTGAAGGAGCAGAGAGCAGAATTCTCTGAATTAAAAAAAAAATTTTTTTTGACAAGACCATGAAATCTACCCTCTGATAAAATTTTAAGTATACACTACATTGTTGATGACTGTAGCTGCCATGTTGGACAGCACATCTCTGGAATGTCGTCCTATTTCTGAACTGAAACTTTATGCCTGTTGATTCATAACTCTCTATTTCCCTTCCCTACCTCCTCCAGCCTCTGGTAAACACCATTCTACGTTTTGATTTTATGATTATGACTATTGTGTATACTCTGTATAAAGGGAGTCACGTAGTGCTTGTCTTTCTGTGTTTGGCATTTCACTTATCAAAATGTCCAATTATAAAGAGAATTTATTTACTTGGGATTCTAAAGGGAGTGATAGGTATTGTGAAAAAATGCAATTTAATTCAATAAATGTTGAAGCAAGCACTGTGTTCAGTGACAAACGTATAGAGATGAATAAGACCTGCGTCTAGTGGCGTGCTGGTAAATGATTAACAACAGGTTGTGTGGGGAGGGAGGAGCCCTGATTTGTAGCATTTGCTGATTTCTGCAGTGTAAAAATACTCCGGTTGATTTAAAAAACACTGGTTAAAAAGTAAAATAAAATACCATGGTTGATTTCAAGCTACTGACATAATGTCAATGGGCTTGCAGAATTCTTAAAAATTTAAGTCAGCTCTCATGAGTCTATACAAGCTGGTCCTGTACTCTGTTGCCAGTGCCTGAAGGTTTCCAGAAGCTGTCAGTTTTGATTGGAACAAGATAAATTGCAATGCAGTATGCAAAAGGTGAGATAGAAGCATGCAGAAGGTAGAAAAGTGTCATGGAAGAGAGTGGTTAAATTCTGTGATGGGCACATCCCCTGAGCTGCAGGGGCGGAAAAGATGTGTAAGGAAGGCAGTTAGGTAGAGATGGGACCTTAAAGCATCCCCATTGTCTTCTGGTCAGAAGGAAACACCTTGGCCAATTTTAAGGTCCCTCTCAGCCTACTGTTATCTTCTCTGGCTAATCTTTTCTTCCGGTCTTAGGAACACATCTCTGCCTTGGCTGACACTACCCCTTCTTTTCCAAAACACTTTCCCTTTGTCTTCGTTTTTCTGCTTTCCCCATATCCTCCTTTATGAATTCTTCCAAGTCACAGAAAGCATGAACTGTAAAGGAAAAGATTGATAAAGAGAATTACATTAAAGTTAAGAATTTAGGTTCATCAAGAGGCAGTGTTAAGAAAGTGAAAGACAGATAATAGAATAAGGAAAACTATTTGCAGCTCTTAAAAACCAGTGAAGGGTTTGTATTCAGAATGTATTAGTAATCCTCCCAAGTCAATAAAACAAAGACAGCAGAATGGAAAGAGACTTGAACAGGAACTTCATAAGCATGGATCTCCAAATAGCAAATATGAATATATGCTTACCTTCACTAGTCATTGGGAAGGTGAAATACTCACAAACACCCACCAAGAAAATTAAATAGACTTACACTATGAAGTATTGTTGAGGATTTAGAGCAATGGAAAATAACATATGGAATACATTGCAGATGAGATTTGGAATTGATCCAATTATTTTGATCAATTTTTGGTTCAGTTCAGATCAGTTCAGTCACTCAGTTGTGTCCGACTCTTTGAGACCCCATGAATCGCAGCACGCCAGGCCTCCCTGTCCATCACCAACTCCCGGAGTTCACTCAGACTCACGTTCATCGAGTCAGTTGATGCCATCCAACCAGCTCATCCTCTGTTGTCCCCTTCTCCTCCTGCCCCTAATCCCTCCCAGCATCAGATCTTTTCCAATGAGTCAACTCTTCGCATGAGGTGGCCACAGTACTGGAGCTTCAGCTTCAGTATCATTCCCTCCAAAGAAAACCCAAGGCTGATCTCCTTTAGAATGGACTGGTTGGATCTCCTTGCAGTCTGAGGGACTCTCAAGAGTCTTCTCCAACACCACAGTTCAAGAGCATCAATTCTTCAGCACTCAGCCTTCTTCACAGTCCAACTCTCACATCCATACATGATCACTGGAAAAACCATAGCCTTGACTAGACGGACCTTAGAATTGAACATATACGTAACTCCATGCTGTTGCTGCTTAACTGCTTCAGTTGTGTCCAACTCTGTGCAACCCTGTGGACTGCAGCCTGTTAGGCTCCTCTGTGTATGGGGTTCTCCAGGCAAGAATACTAGAGTAGGTTGCCATGCCTTCCTCCAGGAGATCTTCCCAACCCAGGGATTGAACCTAGGTCTCCTGCCTTGCAGGCAGATTCTTTACTGTCTGAGCCACCAAGGAAGCCCAAGAATACTGGAGTGGGTAGCCTATCCTTTCTCAAGGGCATCTTCCCCACACAGGAATTGAACCAGGGTCTCCTCCATTGCAGGTGAATTCTTTATTAGCTGAGCTACCAGGGAAGCCCATATATACTCTATGACCCAGCACTTATTTTCCTAGACATATAGCCCACCCTTCCCACTCCCTCAAATACATGTGTTCACCTAAAGGTATATACTGGAATGTTCATAACAGCATCTGTAGTGATGGCTCCAAATTCAAAACACCCAGATGTTTGTTGATGGAAAATAAGTTGTGACCATTCACAAACTGGAATCCCATACAGCCACAAAAAAGGAAGAAAGTGTTGTTTCATATAACAATGTGGATGAATCTCACAAATCTAATATTAAGTGAAAGGGGCAAGACACAAAGAATACAAATGACGTTATTCCATTTATATTTATTAATAGTTGAAGAACAGGCAAAACTATTGATGGGGTTAGAAGTCAGTTTGCTGGTTACCTTTGGGGAGGTGCAGAGTGTTAGTGATTGGAGGGCCATGCTGGGGGCTCTGAGGATGTTTTATGTATTGTGCTGCCTGCTAGTAACATTTTGTTATGATTCCTCAAGTGGTATATTTACGATTTGTGTACCTTTCTGTATGTCTTATATTTTCATTGACTGAAAAACAAAGGAGCTTCTGAACCCGCGTGTTAGACGTAGAAGTGAATGTATATTTTCCTTGACCACTTCTGTGTTTTCTCTTTCAGTGTTTTCTGCCACTGTGAATTTAACCATTAAACATTAAAAGATATGTTGAGAGTAACCAGGAGCTATTTTAGATACTGTGGATAAATAAAGAACAAAATAGAAAAAAAAAATGCTTCTCTCATGGAGTGCATATTTTCATGTGGACAGAAGAGCAGTTGAGCAAATACATAAAATGTCAGGTGGTGATAAATGCTCTGGAGTACTATTAGGGGTTAAGAGAATAGAGAGTGATGGATGTGGGATGAAGATTTGGGTACTAAACTAAGTTCGGTTTATATAGGGTGAAGTAGACTCTTTGATAAGGTGGTAGTTGAGCAGGAACCTGAACGAGGTGAGAGATGAATCTAGAAGGTATATGGTAAAGAGTATTCCAGGCAGCGAGAACAGTAAGTGCAAAAGCCCTGGGGTAGGACCCCCAGCTTCCTAAGCCAGAAACTCAGGCCTTACTCTTGGCTTCTCTCTTTCTCTCCTTCACCTCTTATTCAAACCAAGCCATCAGTCCATTTAATTCCATATTGAAATATTTCTTAACCTTTTCACTTTTTCTCCGTCCTCACCATCCTTGCCTATTCGGACAATGGTTTCTTAACTCTGCCTTCTCATGTCCCATTTTTTAAATTGGGTGCTCTGATGGGGTGCCCCCTTTGCTCAGAGTAAATGCCCCCCACGTTGCCTGCTTTCCTCTCTGGTCTCGTTTCTTGCTGCCTGTTCCTTGAACTCCATGTTTATGGAGTACGTGTTGACTCCTGCTCGAGTCAACAACAAAAATGAGTCCACCTCCCCAGGTTCCTCTGGGCCTTTCTACCCTAGGGTGCTACTGCACGCAGCCTTCTTTCCCTGCCCCACCTACTTATTTCAGGCTTTGCACATCTTGCGGGTTTTGCTTTGATGTTGTTTATTTTGGGAAATTTTTTCTGCCCCTTAACTGTTGGCCAGGTATCCTCCCAAGGGCTCTCATTGCACTCTGCATCTCCCCATTATTGCTCTTTTACACCATTCTGTACTTGCTTTTTATTTTTCTGAACCTCTTGGTAAACTCTAAGACACAGGTGGGAAGTAGCTGTTTCTGTTTTGTGTCTCAGTTGTAAGCGCAGTTCCTGCATTTAGAAGTTGCACAATGAATACTAAATGAATGAATGTGTGTTGAACTAGAGCCCTATGGTATGATAACAGTCTAGTATTTTTGTTAGTCACTGATAGAAATATTTTCCATTCGAAACAATATTTATTAACTTAGAAAAGCCAGACCAGTTTTGTATTAAGTTCTTGTTCCAGGTAACTTAATTTCTCAAACACATAAATATTATATTTCAATGTTAAGATTATCTTGTTTCATTCAATACCATGTAAAACTTCAATTCAGGGAGTTTTGTATCTATTTGTGAAAAAATTCAAATGTTGAGACCAAATGTCTTGTTTTGGCTACAGAGCAATATCATTATTGTGACTTATTTCTAAAATGGAAAATTTCTAGAAAAAAATTTCCAAGGTAAACTTTATTAGTTTTGTGAATTAGGGGGCCTGGTAGGTGGATGTTCTTCTTAATTTATTACATATGGAAATGAAAGCTTTTAATATGAGAGAGTAAGAGAGACAAAAGAAAGGAAAAGAAACAGCAAAAGTAGCTCTTCTTATGCTGATCATTTGTACTTGGGTGACAAGTGATGCTGCTGACCCCCGGGGCATGAGAATTAGAAGCCGGCAGAGCAAGGGATGCAAAGTGGGGATGGCACACTGTGCTGGTCTCTCAAATTGACCTTTAAATGTTGCTTAACAGGATTATTTGGAGAATTATAAATATCTGTGCATAGGTGCGCTCATAGCTACTCTTTACTGTGTGTGCACATGAGTGCTAAATTACTTCAGTCGTATCCAACTCTCTGCGACCCTATGGACTGTAGCCCGCTGGGCTCCTCTGTCCAGGGGACTCTCCAGGCAAGAGTGGGTTGCCATTTTCTTCTCCAGGGAATCTTCCCTATGCAGGGATCAAACTGAGTCTCTTATGTCCCTTGTCTTGGTGAGTTCTTTACCACTAGTGCCGCCTGGAGCATTTGCTGTATGCCAAGCAGTATAACTTCTTTAAGGAGACAATCTTATTTAATTCTAATAACATTTGTGTGGAATCAAGCTATATCCTCATCTTCTAGATGAGAACGTCAGGCTCAGAGAGGCTGAGTGGTTTGCCCTAGGTTACACAGCAGGTCAGTGGTCACGCTGAGTTATAAACCCATTATCTCTGACTTGAAAGGTGCAGGTGTCCTCATTGCTGGGCTCTATTGTCTCCCATATCAGAAAACAAACCAGCTAACTTATACTACAGCTGCATGCATCTTACTGTAGGCTATCTATCCCCCTGGATTATCCATGGCATAGTCTGCCATTATGCTCCAGTTCTGGTTAAAGGGCAGGAGAGATGTGACAGCAAACTCCGTGCAAATGTGGGCATCGAACCTACAGGAGACACTGAAGCATTGTCTTTTTCACCAAAGAGAACTAGAAAAGCTTCACCAAGCAAGGATTCATAAAGGAAGTTCTCTAAATTGTGGACGAGGCAGGTAAGTATACTTTGTGAGCAAAAAGAGTCCCTCCTCTTTGAGGAAATATTGATCCTGGAGAGAAAGAACGAGAACTGCTGGCCATCTTTCCCTGAAAGGCCAGAGGCCCCCTCTCTGGCCTCTGGGCTCAGCGCTCTGGCTGAGGGTGTGTTTGTTTGGCTATGACTCTTTTCCTGCAGTTTCTCTCTCTCTAGGTGTCATATTTCCTGAGCTCCAGGGCCAGAGCCTGCCACAGAGCTCCAGGCTCCCTCCAGTTTCAGCCTGAGCCCCTGGCTTTATTCCTGCCTCCTTGGCTGAAGCGGGATGAGGGTTTGAAAAATGACACTGATTCGATGCACATTTGATGGGGGTGATCGCTGGAGAAGCACCTCACCCATCCCTGCCCAAAATGAAACTGACAGCTACACCCTCCTGGTTGGGGCCCAAACCACTGCCTTATTAAGAGAGGCCCTTTCCCTCTCCTCCCCACCCACACCCTTGCAGCTTGCCCAGCGCTTCCTGCTGAAATCAGAGGCAGGCCATGTGCTTCACAGCCTTCTTCTCTACTCAACCCTCCGCCCAGCACTAGTTTCCTCTGACACGGAAAGCCCCCACTTATTTAATTGGGCTACTCCTCTGCTTCAGGCTCCAAAATTCACTTCTGGATTTCTGGACCTTGCATCCGTGTACTTAGCTCCCTAGACTCTCCACATCCCTGCTGAGGTTTCCATAAGAGGCCTACCCAGGGCCCTCTCCTCTCACCTCCGTTCCTCCTTTTGCTGAATCCCCCAACACCCCTGGGGGGAGTTGGGGCAAGATTGGTGGAGACTCATGCATCTGGAGTCTGAGCGTCATCTTTAGGGGAAAGCACAGAAGAGAAGAAATGACACATTGATAAGCAACTCTTTCTCTGCTAATTTGTTTGGTAAACTTCATAGAATTCATGGATTAGGATCATTGGTTAGAGCATGTGTTTCCTAGAGGCAATCAAATTAGAGACTGTTTTAAAGAAGAACCAAGTACTGTTTTCCAGGTGTGCACAGAGGAGCTTAGCTATCAGAGCCTAAGTGGTCACCTAGGGAGGTTGGAGAACCAAGGTGATGAGATCTCTCCTGCTAAGAAGTTACTGAAACTGCAGAGACTCTCATAGTTATTTGCTGCAAGCTGAAGTATCCCAGTAACTTTATAACTAATGTAGCATTAGACACATTTGCAGAAATATGTTCCAGGGAGAGACTGAATCTGACAACTTTGCATGCTAACCTGGACTGCTTCTTGTTATGGCAAAGGAGGCAGAGCTTTTTGTTTGCTTTGCTATGTTGCTTTTGCTGCCAAGGGGTTGTAATGTCATGATTATTTATTATTATATGTATGAGCCCTAGCCATGCACTAGGGATAGTCAAAATATATTTACTATGAAATGAGACAAGCTTCAGTCATTTAAACAGCTCCAGTTGTAATAATAATAATAGCTAAGATTTGAAGCTGGGCACTGTTCTATTAGAATCCAGCAGTCCTTTTAGGCCATTCTGCTATTGGTATCCCATCTTTTGGAGGAAGAAACTGAGGCAGAATCATTCCATCACTTGCTTAAAATCACACAGCTCGTAGAAATCAGAGTTGAGATTTAAAGACAGGAGATCTGGTTGCAGGTCTTGCAGCTCGCCCATGGAGCTATCCTGCTTGTTGCGATTGGTGAAGAAGCAGTTATAGCATTAGGCGGTCTGCGGGAGTGACTGCTTGGTCGCTCAGTCGTGTCTGACTCTATGTGACCCCGTGGCCTGTAGCCCACCAGGCTCCTCTGTCTATGGGACTGTCCCAGCAAGAATACTGGAGTGTGTTGCTATTTCCTCCTCCTGGAGATCTTCCCTACCCAGGGACTGAGCCCATGTCTCCTGAGTCTCCTGCACTGGAGGCGGATTCTTTACTGCTGAGCCATTGGGGAAGCCCATTAGACAGTCTAAGGTTATCCATGCCTAACTCTGAGAATCTAGACTTATTGATCAGAAAGTTAGCAAATGCCAATTAAATAAATCCTCTCTGAGACTGAGAACAGAATGTAGGAATTTACTGGCGACTGATGTTTGTCATTTGTCTTCTCATCTATGTGCCTTAGAACTAACTGTCTTCTTAGAAGACCTGGTTAAAGGAAACCAATCACTGGGGTGGCTGACTGAGAGGAAGACTGAGAAGGGAGTGAGATCAGACGAATGGCAGAGCTCTGTGGGGTGCTGTGTCCAGGCAGAGCCATCCAGGGTTCAGGTCTAAGAAGCTTCCAGGTACATGCTCTGCTCACCATAGCGAACTGGCCCCTTGCTGTGTGCACACTTGAGGCTGTTCAAGCATAGGGAACTATATTTAACATCTTCTAATAACCTATAAGGGAAAATGAACTGAAAAAACATATATGCTACTGAACCACTTTGTTGTACATTTGAAACTAACACAATATTGTAAGTTAACTATATTAGAATTAAAAGATTTAAAAAATCAGGGGAGGTATTATCTGCGACTCATTTAAGGTGTCTAGTCCTGCTGCCCCCTTAGGCTTACCCCGTATGAGAATGTTTTAGTTTTTATTATTTTAAAAACTGTTTGCTTATTTGGCTGCACTGCATCTTAGTTGTGTCGTGTGGGTTCTCCAGTCTTTGCTGTGGCATGCAAGAACTTTAGCTGTGGCTTGTGAACTCTTCGTTGCACTGTGTGGGATCTAGCTTCCTAACCAACCATCGAACCTGGGCCCCCTGCACTGGGAGCATGGAATCTTAGCCACTGGACTACCACAGAAGCCCCTGAGGATGTTTTAATTTCCCTTCCATCTCCTTTATTTTCATTCTGGATGTGCCATGGTGATTATTCTTCAGGGGAGAAGGAAGACTAGTACCGATCTCAAGCTGGGTTGAGGGCCAGCCCTATGGTAAGGGTCAGGTTTTCCTCCTCTGGACTCTCCGCTGCCTCCTGCTGTGTGGGCACAGATTACGCATCTTCAGGACTGGAGAGGGTCATGGGAAGGAATGTGCCCACCAGCAGAAGCTGACCACTGGGAGGCTCACAGGCACCTTGTAATGCTCATCTTTCATCTTGAACTTCAAGGGAATCTGAGGAGCCTAGGGAGTCTGAGGAGCTTGTTCAGTGAGTTCCTCCCTAATTGTTCTCATTGCTAGCTTTGGAGGGCTTCTCCCACAAGTCATGGCCTCTTAAGAACGTGCTTTCTCCCTAAAGGCCTGTCTTGGGCTTTCAGAGGAAAAGGAAGAGAGATTAGTTGGTTTTCTCCAGCCTGAAATTGCTCTGATTCACAGGGCAAGGAGCTTTTAACCTATAATCCTTTGGGGTTTTGGAGAGGTGGTGTTGTGAGGGTACTTTCGGGCTCTCCATATCCTTTTTAAACCAAAATTATCTGCAACAGGATGCTCTCCTGGCAGGGAGTACAGGAGAGGACCAGCAAAGACTGCTAACTTATATCAGTGCCTCAAGAAGCCTGGGCCATGAGCAGAGGGCAAGGAGGTTTCTCAGTGCCATCTCAAAAGCTGTTTGCTGAACTGAATTGAAACATCTAATCATGCTAAATGCTGGCCTTCCTAGGCCATAGCAATTTAATGATTGCTTTCGTAAGATCTATGTCGGTTCTGGTTGCATTCATTACATCCTGTCGTTTTGATTCTGCATTAATTTTGGATACTTCCCTAATGTTAGTTGTTTAAAAAATACTGTTTGCTCTGTACTGCATTGCAAACTCAATTTCCGTGAAAACCTGACTGTCATAGTTGCTCTAACTTGGGATTGTTTACTTTTATGGATGTTGGCCTTCAAGACTATGGAGTGTTGTTGGAGAACAGTTGGAAGCTGAATGTGGCTGTGTGATCTGGTTCCTGCAAACTGTCAGGCTGGTGGCTGGACACATGATGCCTTTCTCTATTTCATATCTGATTCATTCAGAGCATGAGACAATAAAAGCCAAATGTGGAATATATTCAATGTGTTCAGCTTCTCTTAAGTTTATTTTTATTTCCTTTCTCTAAGAATTACTCATCATTTCTACAAATGCCATCAGTTTTACGGAGGTGAATACCCAATTTTAGTTTCCTAACACTATGGATATGAGCAGTTTTGGCTTCTATTTCAATGATACAATAATTCAGATAAATAATTCAAGATTTGGGGAGATCAGGACACTCTGAGAGGAGGAACTGAGAATCTGGTAATTTACCAATGTATATTTATAGATTAAAATGCTAAATGGCTAGGATTTTATGACCAACTACAATAAATCTAATTATTCTTTAGAACTGTCAAGTGGCATTAAATAGGTTGATTGTATGTTCTTGGAAGAGTGGTCAATTTTGCCCACTTCTGACTGAAGCTCAAAAGTTGCTGTAAACAATTTGATGTAGTGGAGTTGAGTCCTGATGATGCCGCTTTTGCCGCAGAATCTGGGCCATATGGCATGTGCATGAAAGGAAAGGGGACAATGATCAGCTCTGAAGCGTGCATGTGTGTGCGATGTGAACATGTGAGAGTCTATATGACTATGACTACAGGCTGTATGCTTCTTGGGCCAGAAGTTATTGCAACATGAGTCTTCTCATCTGTATCTGCATAAATAAGTCATTCTTTCAATTCACTCTGTCCTCTGTATCAGGCTGGTGTCAGCTTATCTTTTTACTTTAATATTTACTTATTTATTTGGCTGCTCTGAGTCTTAGTTGTAGCATGCAGGATCTTCGTGGGGACATGGGGAGCCTTCAGTTACCACATGTGGTGGTTTTTAGCTGCAGCGTGTGAACTCTTAGTTGAGGCAGGTGGGATCTAGCTCCCTGACAGGGAGTTGAACCTGGGCCCCCTGAACTGAGAGTCTTAGCTACTGGACCACCAGGGAAGTCCTTGTGTTAGGTTATCTTGTTTCTGCACTCTGGTGAACAGACATATAGACTCTTAAAGTTGGAAGGGAACTTTTAGAAGTTTGCTAGCTTAATCATAGAAAAGGACCTTTTCCTGCAGTCTCCTAATTAAAATGATTATTCAGCCTCTACTTGAATAAGCTGGAGAAGGAAATGGCAACCCACTCCAGTATTCTTGCCTGGAGGACCCTGTGGACGGAGGAGCCTGGAGGGCTGCTATCCATATGGTCACACAGAGTCGGACACGACTGGAGGGACTTAGCAGCCGCAGCAGCAGCACTTGAATAGGCACTTCCAGTAATGAGGAGCTCATAGCCTCACAAAGAAACACATACCAGTTTTGGGTGATTCTAATGTTTAGGTTGTTCTCCTTTAGTTTTGGTCAAAATCTTCCTCTCCAAAACTTCCTTAGCTATGACCATACAGGTCTGTTGCTTGGTCTGGATCCTTCCACTCCCAGTGGATTCTTCTTTTTTCCAGTTGAAATATTCCAAAGTCTCCTTCAGTGAAGCTCTTGGTTGCTTTGTAGAGAAATATCCTCTCCTCCCTTCCCACTTGTTGAATATTAAACTTTCTGAACCTGTGGATCCTGGAGTTTCTTCTTCCTTGGAATTCCACAAAGTCCGATACATCTTCTCTGAGGAAAGTCTCCATCTTCCTGTAAGTTCCAGTTGTACAATTCTGAGTTCTTTTCTTGCTCCTACTTTTCTTCCCAGCATCCTTGTATATCAAGTACTGAGACGTTTTCCTTATCTTTACTCCTTTACAATTATTGTCACTCTGTCTTCCTTCTTGGATTATTTCTTCCATTCTCCTTCGAAAACATTTAAATTCTTCCGTCATCTGGAAAAAAAAAAAAAGGAGACACTCTTTAGGTCCTTTTCTTTTCCCTCTTGCTCTGAAATCAAATTATAGTTGCAGCCCTTAGAACCAATGAGTGCAAAATGACCAAGAGCAACATAGAGTCTTATCAGTTCAGTTCAGTGGCTCAGTCCTGTCTGACTCTTTGCGACCCCATGGACTGCAGCACGCCAGGCTTGCCTGTCCATCAGTCATTTTGCCTGGATGATGTCAACCCAACTGGATTCATGTATGTGACTCTGAGTATAGATGATTCGTTGGGTGTGTATCACTGGTAAAGTCTCTGAGTATGCAGTTTGTTGATGTGGGCTTAAGGATAGTTACTGCCAATGGTAGTTTAAATTTTACCTGCAAATGATTTCAACCTTATGGCTCTCATTCTTCTCTCAATACTACAGAACTTTTCCTCTTTACCATAGAATGTAATCACATAAACTTTGGTACTGCTTATTGTCAAGAAGGAACAAAAATTCAGAGCGGGCATGTCCTTGGCGTTCCTCTCCTTTATTTTTCAGATTAATAGGATATCAGGGGGAATATTTAGTTCATCCAAGGTTACACTGTTAATGAGCAGTTGGTCAGATACTGTTTCCACTAGACCTAGTTACCAGCTAGGTAACTCTTTTGGCTTTAGTAGAGACGGAGGCTTAAACTGTGGCGTTTCTGATCTCAATGTATGTGGTCATTTTTCCTCTTTTACCACTTAGCACTGTGCTGGTATAGTTCTCAATAAAAGCTGGTTAATGAATATTTCAAGTTTTTTTTTCTTTTTTTCTTTTTGAAATTTGGAAAGCTATTTAAAGAGAAAAGACCTCTGTTTTGAGGTGGGTCATGGCTCAGACGGTAAAGTGTCTGCCTGCAAACAGGGAGACCCGGGTTTGATCCCTCGATTGGGAAGATCCCCTAGAGAAGGAAATGGCAACCCACTCCAGTACTCTTGCCTGGAAAATTCCGTGGACTGAGGAGCCTGGTAAACTACAGTCCATGGCGTCACAAAGAGTCGGACACAACTGAGCGACTTGACTTGACTTCACTTCACTCTTGTATACAACATATATAGGGGTCTTGGTTTTGTATCCATTCAGCCGGTCTTTGTCTTTTGGTTGGGGCATTCAACCCATTTACGTTTAAGGTAATTATTGATGAGTATGATCCCGTTGCCATTTACTTTACTGTTTTGGGTTCAGTTTATACATTCTTTTTGTGTTTCCTGTCTAGAGAATATCCTTTAGCAATTGTTGGAGAGCTGGTTTGGTGGTGCTGAATTCTCTCAGCTTTTGCTTGTCTGTAAAGCTTTTGATTTCTCTTTCATATTTGAATGAGATCCTTGCTGGGTACAGCAATCTGGGCTCTAGGTTATTTTATTTCAGCACTTTAAGTGTGTCTTGCCATTCCTTCCTGGCCTGAAGAGTTTCTATTGAAAGATCAGCTGTTATCCTTATGGGAATCCCCTTGTGTGTTATTTGTTGTTTTTCCCTTGCTGCTTTTAATATTTGTTCTTTGTGTTTGATCTTTGTTAATTTGATTAATGTGTATCTTGGGGTGTTTTGCCCTAGGTTTATCCTGTTTGGGACTCTCTGGGTTTCTTGGACTTGGGTGATTATTTCCTTCCCCATTTTAGGGAAGTTTTCAACTATTATCTCCTCAAGTATTTTCTCATTGTGTTTCTTTTTGTCTTCTGAGACTCCTATAATTGAATGTTGGGGTGCTTAACACTGTCCTAGAGGTCTCTGAGATTGTCCTCATTTCTTTTAATTCATTTTTCTTTTTTCCTCTCTGATTCATTTATTTCTACCATTCTATCTTCTACTTCACTAATCCTATATTCTGCCTCTGTTATTCTACTATTTGTTGCCTCCAGAGTGTTTCTGATCTCATTTATTGCATTATTCATTATATATTGACTCTTTTATTTCTTCTAGGTCCTTGTTAAACCTTTCTTGCATCTTCTCAATCCTTGTCTCCAGGCTATTTATCTGTGATTCCATTTTGATTTCAAGATTTTGGATCATTTTCACTATCATTATTCAGAATTCTTTCTCAGGTAGATTCCCTATCTCTTCCTCTTTTGTTTGGTGTGGTGGGCATTTATCCTGTTCCTTTACCTGCTGGGTATTCCTCTGTCTCTTCTTCTTGTTTATATTGCTGAGTTTGGGGTGGCCTTTCTGTATAATTGAAAGAGACACGTGTACCCCACTGTTCATCGGAGCACTGTTTATAATAGCCAGAACATGGAAGCAACCTAGATGTCCATCAGCAGATGAATGGATAAGAAAGCTCTGGTACATATACACAATGGAGTATTACTCAACCATTAAAAAGAATACATTTGAATCAGTTCTAATGAGGTGGATGAAACTTGAGCCTATTATATGGACTGAAGTAAGACAGAAAGAGAAATACCAATACAGTATACTAATGCACATATATGGAATTTAGAAAGATGGTAATGATAACCCTGTATGAGAGACAGCAAAAGAGACACAGATATATAGAACAGTCTTTTGGACTCTGTGGGAGAGTGAGACAGTGGGATGATTTGGGAGAATGGCATTGAAACATGTATAATATCATATATGAAATGAATCACCAGTCCAGGTTCGATGCAGGATACAGGATGCTTGGGGCTGGTGCACTGGGATGACCCAGAGGGATGGTACGGGGAGGGAGGAGGGAGGGGGGTTCAGGATGGGGAACACATGTATACCTGTGGCAATTCATGTTGATGTATGGCAAAACCAATACAATATTGTAAAGTAATTAATCTCCAATTAAAATAAATAAATTTATATTTTTAAAAAAGGGAAAAAATAATGAGAAAAGACCATATTGAGTAATGAGGAATTCAGTATAACTATGGAGGTCAGATCTTGGGAGAAAGAGAGTGTGAGGTTTGTTCAGAGATAGATAAAGCATCTTGCTGGTTGTCATGGTGCCGACAAGGATGTGGAACTCAGTCCAATCTCAGTGAGTTTATAATGGGATGAATATACTCGGCACTGTATAAATGGGATACAAATAGAGACAAGACTGCATCACATGAAAAAAATTAACTTCCAATCCAAGGGAGAATGTAATCAATGAGGAGCTCAGAGAAGGGAAGGTAATGGAAGGCTTGCTGTTATGTTGCAAAGGTGGTAAGTATAAGTGAGACACAGGTGTGCTCCAAAGCAGTATTGTTCATTGAGTTCCAGCCACAAGTGGCAAGGAGTTCACAAACCCACAGTTAGCTTAAGTTCCTGAGATGGAGGAGATTAAGAATGTAAAAAAGGGAACAAGAGTTTATTAGGCACATTTGTTGTTGTTGAGTTGCTAAGTCATGTCCCACTATTTGTGACCCCATGAACTACAGCACGCCAGGCTTCTCTGTCCTTCACTATTTCCTGGAGTTTGCTCAAACTCATGTCCACTGAGCTGGTGATGCCATCCACCTTATCCTCTGTCACCTCTTTCTCCTCCTGCCCTCAATCATTCCCAGCATCAAGGTCTTTTCCAATGAGTTGGCTCTTCACATCAGGTGGCCAAAGTATTGGAGCTTTAGCTTCAGCATTAGTTCTTCCAGTGAATATTCAGGGTTGATTTCCTTTAGGATTGACTGGTTCGATCTCCTTGCAGTCCAAAGGACTCTGAAGAGTCTTCTTCGGCACTCAGCCTTCTTTACTGGGCACCTTGTGTGTGCTTGTGCCTAGTCATTCCGTCCTGTCTGACTCTTTGTGACCCCATGGACTGTAGCCCACAGGCTCCTCTGTCCATGGGATTCTCCAGGGAGAATACTGGAGTTGCCATTTCCTTCTCCAGGGGATCTTCCCAACCCAGGGACTGAACCTGGGTCTTCTGCATTGCAGGCAGACTACTATACATTAATTCAATAGATTTCTTGAGCACTTGCTCCATGTCAGGCAGTGTGTTAGATACTGGGGATTCAGCAGAGATCAAGGATCAGTGCTATCTTTGTGCTGGAGTGTAAATTCAAGAGTAGGCCAGGCTGTGTGCTAGGAACCGGGTGTTCCAGGTCCTGGTTTCCCTGTTTAATGAATTTTACAGTAGTTTCTTCTGCTCCACCCAACACCAGCCTTCTTGAGTCTCTGTCTCCCTCCAGCCTAGTTCTGACCCCTGTGAGGAGGCTGGGATCCCCATGGATTGGTGATACCACCTGCCATTGGATGCTTAATGCACATTCCTGTAGTCACTGCTGAGCAGGGTCCCAGTGAAAGGAGCTCAGTCCTTCATTTGACTTCAGACTTTCCACTTCCCTTTTAAAATGTCTGGCTGACACAGTTATTTCTCAATAACTCAGCATCCTCAGCCTGAAAAGAACGCAAGGCTTAGGAAAGAGGTGCCCGCGTGTGTTTGCTGTTAAACACAGATCACTGGCAGCTCCCCTCGTCACTTCTTTCTCTGGTGGGAGCACCATGCATTAGAGGTTTGGGGACTGGGGTTGGCACAGTGCAGAAAGGGCACCTCCCTGGCCGCAACCCCCATGTGTTCTAAATGCCATGTTCCCTGGTCCCCAGGGCCAGCCTTGGAGCAGTGGAGTCACATGGCCTGAGAGCCGTGAGGGACAGGGGAGCCTGGTGTGCAGAGAGTGTGTGTGTGTGTCTCGTCCCTGTCTGTGGACAGTTGCTGTGGGCATGTCCTACTCTGCAGTTTGACACACGTCAACATCAAACAACTAACAGGACCTCTGATCTGTCATAGGCCATGTTACAGAACATGAGTTAACTAGGGCCTCTTTATGGTGAGCTGAACAGTTTAGTTATTCTTGCTTTAAGAATGAAACTTGTAGGGTCTGCCAGGTTCCCCTGAGGAGTTGTCCTTTGGCTTTGGGGAGCCCTGAGGGAGAAAGTCTCTTCCACGTCCCCACGGTTCCTTCCTTTCTGATGAATGCTTGCTCTTCTGCTCAGCGGATGCCTCCCAGGACCCGGGGGGAGATAAGCCTCCTTTTGCAGAGACCTTTGGCTGGACTTCTCTGGCTCTCCCAGAGGTGAGAGACCGCGGTTCCTGAAGGGTCGGGCTTGGCACCAGCTCAGCTGTGGTGGATCCAGGACCCTGACCTCCAGCCTCACTCCATCTAAAGGCCTCTGTGTCCCAGAGTGACCTTGTGGGCTCTCGCTCTGACTGGCTCTTCACAACCTCTGCCATGAGTGATTTTCGCTCTAGACACGGGCCAATGGATTCCTGAAAGGGGCTGTGTGGGCTCTGCTCTCCATCTCTGCCCTGGTGTTGGTCTGGCGGCACTCTCCTCTGTGGTCTGGGCAGGGAATGATGATGAACCAGGGATGCTGTTGTTTTTGTTTTGTGATATTTAAAGCAACCTAAGCTCTCATTACTGTAATACAGTATATGCTTTGGGCTGGAGGGAGGAGTAGCATCCCTCCCGGATCAGGGGCAGTTCTGTGATGTTGCAGGGAGCCTGGGAAAGTGTTTGGACCGTGGCTGATAGAGTTCAGAGTTCCAGGGCTGAGAGGGGCTGCAGAGCTCCCCAACTCTTTCTCCTCCCAGCCCCCTCATTTGAACCAGGAGGGAGCGTGATCCTGCTCAAGGAAAGGAGTTGCTCAGGCTGTAGCGTGGTAGTGGAAGGGTTGGGACTAGAATGCAGGCCCTGAGATGGATTTGTGATAGTAGGTACAGCTTCTGCTTCTGCCCTCCTCATTAATTCAAGATCCTTTTGAGGCCCCGAACTTCATTTTGTATCTGTAATCTTGTATTCTGTTTCTTAAGCGAAGGGGCCCTTCCAACTGTCTAAGTTTCAAGAGCCACAGAACCACCCATCCCTGCCCAACCTTTCTACTACATTGAACTGCCTGTGTTTGTGAGGAGAAGGGGCAGATGGGAACACTGAGCTGTCTCATGGCTGTGATGCCAAGTGCAGCTCTGAGGTCAGGTACCTGATGGGCTCCAGGTCAGCCAGTGGGAATCAAGGAGCACGAGGTGCAGGCAGGGGCATATGATCTTGAGTCTCACTCCTAGGCATGTGTCTGGAGAAGATTCTAAGGAAAAGAGATAAAGGCACCCCAATGTTCATAGCAGCATTGTTTACAATATCCAAGCTACCAGGGAAGCCCCAAAGACACAGGAGCCACCTTAAATGTTCATCGTCAGATGACTGGATAACGAAAATGTGGTACATTTACACAATGGAGTGTCACTCAGCCATAAAAAAGAATGAAATAATGCCATTTGCTGCAGCATGGATGAACCCAAAGATTATCATACTAAGAGAAGGAAGTCAGAAAGTGAAAGACAAATGCCATGATATCTCATGCATGTGCAATCTAACGTGTGATACAAATGAACTTGTTTACAAAACAGAAGCAGACTCACAGATATGGGAAGCGAACTTATGGTTACCAAATGGGAAAGGGTCTACGGGAGGGATAAATTAGGAGTTTGGGATTAACAGGTATACACTACTGTATATAAAATAAATAGCAAGGTCCTACTGTATAGCACAGGGAACTACATTCAATATCTTATGATAAACCAGAATGGGAAAGAACATGAAAAATATCCATATGTGTGTGTGTGTGTAAATCACTTTGAATATTAACTGAATCACTTTGTTATATACCAGAAACTGACACAACATTGTAAATTGATTATACTTCAATTTAAAGAAAAGGTGGAGGCCAGGGGGATGGCCTCTTGCAGGCAGATTCACTTGCTGGCCGTGTGATAGAAATCTTGCAAGTGTAGGCGAGCTGAACATGACTTTGTGCCCAGTGACAATGCACAGTTTGACTGGACTGGGTGGGGAGAGCATGGCAGAGTGCAGCCACCAGACCTCATGAGCCTTCCGGTGGTAACCGTATACTGAATGCTGCTGCACTTGCCACTTGTGTGATCTTGGACAAATTATCTGTTCTCTGTGTTTCTGTCTTCTCGTCTGCAAAATGAAGACAATAATAAAAACTTCAGAGTGTAGTTATGAGGGCTGAGAAAATTCATGTAAGACCGAGTGTATTGCCTACTGTGTAATACGTGCTCCAGAAATCTTTACTGTGGCTCTCATAAGTGCTGAGATAAGAAATATCCTTGTCCTTTGGAACTCACAGTTTTACTGAGGAGACAAGATTGTCCCACATATATACAAGCACAGTTAGGGACTATATCAGTCAGCGGATGGTATCTGCTATGTTACGGGGTATAGATGCAAAGGAGTCAAGAGAGGAGACTCTATTTTGACCTGGAAGTACTGCCAAAAAGGAGGGGAGAGACTAATTGAAGAAGCTGGTGCACTCCATCTTCTCAGTTGTCAGCAGGGAGATGGACAAGCCAACAGCCACTCCTGGATCCTAAGGACCCCTCTGGACACTTGTTCATCTGCCTATCACGTTTACTGATTGTCTCCAGACTATACTCTGAAAATTCAAAGAAGGCATGACAAGGTCCCTGCCTGCAAGCACTCACACAGCCTAGCGTAGTGGGGAGGAGTGTCCAGAGAAATATTGCTACTAACAAATGTTCTATTCATATCTACATATATTTCCAAGGCCATCATCTGAGGCCAAAGGTGGGATGGGGCAAGTCAGATAGGTGTTCAGAGCATGAGGTTGAACAAAAGCATGGATCTACTTGGTGAAAAGGGACAGCTCAAAAGCCATGAGGTCTCATTCAAAGGAACTGGAAGGTGTGAGTCTTTCTGCAGGAGAGGTGGAGTTGATTAGAACTTTCTGAGACTGAGAATCCCCATTCTCAGTCTTTGAGACCAGGATCTCAGGCTTTGAGACCAGGATCAGGCATGCTTTTGGTCTCTCACTTGTCCTTGGCAATGTAGGGGTTAGGAGCTGAGCTAGGAAGTGGGGAGGATTAGGCCTGGCAGGTTGAGAGAGGAGGCTCTTTACACATCAGGAGTAAGTGCCAGGCAATGGTGACGCACAGGGAAACTTCCTGAAGTCAGATGAAGTCTGCAGATGTTTCATAGCCTTAAATAAACTTATATTTTCTGGTTCAGAGGCTTCCAGTGAAAGTAACATAGAAGGGAATGCCAGCTAGCAATATGAAGGAAGTGTGAAATGCAAAGGGTTAGAGGCCAGACTTCTCATGATCAGTGACATTATTATTTTGGCAAGGATTGTAGGAACTGCAGGTGAGGAGGGAGTGACTTGCTTGAAGAGAAGGGTAGGAACCAGAAAAGGAGTCCCAGACATTTGGTCCCGACCCAGCTGCTGAATGAAACTTTTGGGCTCTGGGGTTTGGGCAGGGACTCTTGGGCTATATTTGTCTAAGGTGGTGGGGCCCACTTTACATTTAGTGTCTATATGTCCCCGTGACAAGAATTGCATAGTACCTCATCTTCTGCTTTGCTCTGCCACCCCTAAGTGAAGTCGCTCAATCGTGTCCGACTCTTTGTGACCCATGGACTCAAGCCCACCAAGCTCCTCCGTCCATGGGATTCTCCAGGCAAGAATACTGGAGTGGGTTGCCATTTCCTTCTCCAAGGGATCTTCCCAACCCAGGGATCGAACCCAGGTCTCCCACATTGCAGGCAGACGCTTTAACCTCTGCACCACCAGGGAAGCCCTTAAATATAAGAATCCAAGTACTAACATCAAAGATTTCAAGGGAGGAAAGGAAGCCAGGTTGAAATAAGAAAGGGGAGGAGGCAGGAGAGGGGGGCAAAAGGGGTGGCCTTACAGACATCTCCTGCCACCTACAGATACCCAGGCATTACAGGAGCTTTCCCTGGGCCTCCAGAGAAGGGAGGACTGGAACTTGGCCTTACCAGAAATCAGACCAGACCAGAACCAGAATTCGAGTTCTCTGCCAAGAGGAGGTGATCAGCCTCCAATCCTCAGCTCAGGCTGAGGGCCCTTCAACCAGATTCCTGTGTCCAGGGCCGGGGACAGAAAAACAGGGAAGGATAGGGAGGGTTAAGGAGAGGAAAGAGAGAGGGAAGGGAGAGAGGTCAGTAAAGTCTCTTGTTCCTTACTGGTTGGGGCACTCTGGCCAGTTGTCCACGTCAGGAGGAGACCAGGGACAAAGGGTCCCAGTTGCGGCTGCTGGGTCTAGTCCATTGGCAGGCAAGCTGGCCCCTGAGTACCCCGAGTGGTCAGGATGTCAGTCTCAGATGAGTGATCACACCATCATGATTATCTGGATCGTGACGCTCTTTTTTGTTCAGTTCTTCTGTGTATTCTTGCCACCTCTTCTTAATATCTTCTGCTTCTGTTAGATCCATACCATTTCTGTCCTTTATCGAGACCATCTTTGCATGAAATGTTCCCTTGGTATCTATAATTTTCTTGAAGAGATCTCTAGTCTTTCCCATTTCCAAATCCCATAAAACTAAGCAAAGCAACACTATTTATATTATACGGTATCTGAAACATGCTGATATCTGAGTGCTAGAAAAGCCATGTTATCAAGTAGTGTGTGACTTTTTAAATTAAGATGAATCAGTTGGATTTATACTCTAACTACATAATTATACTAACCTCAATCTTTCCTTCTTAAGTCAGCTCTATATAATCCACAAACTCACAAAAGCAAAGGATTCCCAGCTAATACTGCTGGTATCCTTAAAATAGCTATGGAGGCTCTATTTACTTTATGATTGTATTTAATTATATTTATTTATCTCACTGGGGCTCACCTGGTAGCTCAGCTGGTAAAGAATCTGTCTGCAGTACAGGAGACCCCAGTTCAATTCCTGGGTCGGGAAGATCCCCTTGAAAAAGGGATAGGCTACCCACTCTAGTATTCTTGGGCTCCCTGGTGGCTCAGATGGTAAAGAATCCATCTGCAATGTAGGAGACCTGCGTTTGATCCCTGGGTTGGGAAGATCCCCTGGAGGAGGGCATGGCAACCCACTCCAGTATTCTTGCCTGGAGAATCTCCATGGACAGAAGAGCCTGGTGGGCTACAGTCCACAGGGTAACAGAGTCAGACACAACTGAGCAACTAAGTACATGACATTTAACTCATTATGTTAAATCACTGGAAGTCATTGATCATACTTATTACTGGTTGATCATATTTATCTAAGAGATATCTTTAATTTATATCCTCTTCTAGAACATTTTCATGTATTTCTTCTCTCCAAATAGCAAAGTATTAATAAATACATATTAGTATCTAAGCATTTTATATCTTCCCCATTTTATAGTTTCTGGGATATTTACCTACAGTATAGTGTTAAAATACATTTTTTGTTTCTATTAGATTTAAAGTAATGCGTAAGGAATGTCACTGTGCAATACAAGAATAGTCATATAAATTCACACTAAAGTAAAATATTAAAGTCTATCAGTTAAGCTCTAAAATTAGGAAACTAGAAAAAAAAGAGGTTTAAATTCCACTCTGTAATCTCTTGATTTTGGAATATCTTAGCCATGGTCCTCTAGAACAGCTGGATCTCACTGCCAAGCATCAAGGTGAATGCTTCCTATAGTTAAAGACTAGCAAACAGAAAGAAATAGATTGAAAGCATTCACTACAAAGTTACAGGCAGTTTAATAAATATACTGTTTCTAACTTGACAAGAGAGCAACTCCCTCAGAAAGTAGGCAATCTTTTAGACCATTACATTCTTTTCAAATAGTAGGAGGAAAAATTGCAATACCTTCTGATAACTGAAACGGGTTATAAAGCACAAAATCAATCAGACCAAGAAGAGTCTGTTTTGCTACAAAATCCATTCCTACTTTCATCGATGTTATCAGAAAATTATTCCAATAGTAACATAATAAAAAACAGAAAGCATGGTATGTAACCATTATGTGATTTACCTATAGGATGCTAGCANGTCAGGACTAGGGGACTAGAAAAACAGGGAAGGATAGGATGGATTAAGGAGAAGAAAGAGAGAGGGGAGGGGAGAGAGGTCAATAAAGTCTCTTGTTCCTTACCGGTAGGGGCACTCTGGCCAGTTGTTCACGTCAGGAGGAGACCAGGGACAAAAGGGTCCCAGTTGCGGCCACTGGGTCTGGTCCCTTGGCAGGCGCTCCTGAGTATCCTGAGTGGTCAGGATGTCAGCCTTAGTGAAGAAGAGTCCCCTCCAGAGTCGCCATTTGTTGCAGGAAGGAGGACCCCTTCCAGGGCCCGAAACTGGGTTCTTGTCTAACACTCAGAAATGAATTGTCCGAGGAGACACATGTGCTGACAAAGCAAGAGATTTTATTGGGAAAGGGCACCCGGGTGGAGAGCAGTAGGGTAAGGGAACCCAGCAGAACTGCTCTGCCATGTGGCTCGCAATATCGGGTTTTAAACTCAGAGCAAAGTGAGAAAATTAAGTTTATCACTACTGCTCCATGTCCTTGCCTTGCTTGTTTTTTTTAAGACTCTTAAGTGTAGGAAGACCTTCAGACCCCTTCAGGTCTATGAGGTATCTGAGCTTGGTAGTGATGGCAAACAAGCTGGTCAGTGCTGAATTCCACTCTTTCTTTTTCTCAGCCTTGAAGGTCTTAGTAAGCCTTCACCTCTTTCATTGGCCAGACCCATCAAGCTTTGTGATTTTTCAGAATTCTTTACTTTTTCTTTCCTTCTTGGTCTTCCCTAAAGTCCATTATGCATCCAGGCCCACTGTGTCTCCTCTATCACAGCATCCTGGTAGCTATGACCCGCCATGAACTTGCCGGCCCGCTAGCTTTGTTTTTCCAAACGTTGGCGTGTGCCAGCCATGTAACTCTCCCGATGCTTTTTTGCTGTATTGCCTCCAGGTGACTCAACCTGTTCGGGGCTCACAACAGTTTTCAGTATATATGTATCACCTCAACTGCTGAGCTTTTTTTGCTCCTGTGCACCATTCTATTCATAGTAACGCTTGTCATCGTTTTCAGTCGCTAAGTCATGTGTGACAGAGCCCATGGACTGTAGCACACCAGGCCTCCCTGTCCCTTACCGTCTTCCGGAGTTCGCCCAATCTCATGTCCACTGAATTGGTGACGCTTTCTAACCATCTCATCTGCTGCTGCGCCCTTCTCCTTTGGCCATCAATCTTTCCCAGCATCAGGGTCTTTTCTGATGAGTCAGCTGTTTGCCTCAGGTAGTCAAAGTATCGGAGCTTCATAATAACAACTAAACGCTAACAGGTACTTACTATCTCCCAGACACTGGGCTATAAGTCCTTTACATACATCATCTCAGTTAACTTTAATTGTGACACCATTTTCTACTTTTATCCATATTTCATACTTTCCAGATCTATAGAAAAGTGTCCTTCAACCCAGAGATCAATTAGTATCTGGCTGAAGTGCCTGACCTGTATCATGGCTGAAGTGTTCACTACAGAATATGGTTGCAAAGGCCTAAGAGGTGAAATCCTTGCTTCCTTGTTCAGCTGATGGTCTCAGAGAAGGTGAGGGATCTCCATTCTTTTTGTGGCAAAAGCACTGGTGTTAACCCTTGTATTCGGGAGCCCCTGAATATGTTAAGGGAAAGACACCTAGGTCCTTTTGCTGAAAGGGGAGATGCTGGCTGGTGGGCCTCTTGCAGGGACCTGAAGCAGGGTTCATTGGCATCACATCTCCTCTCTTCTGAGGCTCAGGAGGGTTTCTTATGGATGGATGAGATCAAATTTACTTCACATTGATTGGGCCTCCGCAAATTAATAAGCAGCCTGATAGAGACATGTGTTCTTAAGAGGCCAGCACTACCATGGACCACAAGAATAAGGCAGTCCTCGTGGAAATGGCGTGTCTGGAACCTCGTGGCTTTGGGTGGCTGGATTGAAAGGTCTTTGGGACGTGTGCACGCTCACGTGGGAACAGAAAGCACTTGATCTAGCAGTGTGATCACATCACGCAGATGTGGCCTAGCCCTGCTCTCCTCAGCCCCAGGCTGCCTTGTGCTGTGCTGGTTCAGAGTGAAGTGCCCGAGTCTTTCACGACTTGTGAATGACTGTACGCGGAGGGTCAGGCCACTTTCTCCAGAGACAGCATCACTCATCGGATGTTCATAGGTTTAGTGTGCTTGTCAAAGGCAAGGAGCTTGTATTGGTGGCATTGCCTGTTTTATTACCATTGAAATGACCCGCCCACCTGCAAGTGTTCCTGAGCACCCACTCACATAGAGGGTGATGAATGGGGAGGCGTGTTTTTGCCTGTAACTTGCAAATTTATTAAGACAAGGAGATGTACATAGTAAAAATAAAGTAGAAATTTAAATATCTGTGAAAATTTATGAGCAGTCATTGTTCTAAGTACTTTCTATGTAATGACTCGTTCCATCCTCACGACACTCCTGCAGAGTCCAGGTTCAGGTATGGGGTCAGGGACATAACTGGTGCAGGATTCAGACCTGGGAAGTCTGGCTTTGGACCTGGTGGCTGGGAAGGAGTTGTTGGAGAGAGGGGTGGTCAAGCCTGGGGTGCAGGGACCCAGGGGCAATAGGAAGGGGTGATATAGTGAGTAAGGTGCTGCTTCCAGATTCACTACCAAGCCCTCAAGGGAAAGGCACTTTATATGTGGATGGTTAGTCTTTCAGCCCACCTCTGGGTTTGATGAGAGAGCTGTTTCTCTTGCTCACCATTGTTTCCATCTTACCCCTAGATTTTGAGGCAATGGACAGATTGCTGACGAATAATAACCAGGCAGTATTCAAAACCCAATCCTTGGGTCTGCAGGAAGCTGTGCCTTCCTCACCCAAGGAGGTTGTTCCAGTTATTTTTTGCCATGTGATGAATCACCTCACAACTTAGTGACTTAGCAGACGGCAATCATGTCTTTGTTGTTATCGCTTCTGTTTCTGGGGACTAGGCTCAGCTGAGCTGTCTTGCCCCGTTCTCTCCTGGGATGTAACAGTTGATGGCCGAGGCTGGAGTCATCTGGGTGCCTTCCTCACTCACAAGTGTGTGAGTTTCTGCTGCTGCCTGCAGGGACCTTGGCGATGGCATCCCCCCAAAGACCTGTGCCTGGCTTCTCCACGTGGCCTGGGCTCCCTTGCTGCCTGGCAGTGCATTCACAGGGCAAGTCTGTGAGAGAGCCCAGTGGATGTGGGTGACCTTCTGGGACCCAGCTCTGGAGGTTCACAGCCATCACTCCTCCTGTTTTAATTTTGTTGGAAGTGAGGCACCCTGTTGAGCTTGTATTCAGGAGGAGGGAAGTGATATGCCAGCTTTCCATGAACACATGGCTCCAGGTCACGGATTTGTGGACACATTTGAAAACCATCACAGAGATTTTCCAAATAACTTCACTCTGGTTTAAAGAGATCAGTTACTGAGACAGATGGGGTAAAGGAGGTGTGTGTGCTGAGTTTGAGGAAAGAAAAGCAGGAGGCTGGGCCACAGGAGGCAGTGTCATCAGAGAACCCATGCTCGCCTGGTGACCAGAGGCTTGGCCTGCCTCTGACCTGCTGTTGCCCCCACCGAGGCCTCTCTGCTTTGGGGGCTGGCTAACCTTCCTTACCTTTAACCACAGAGGATTGATACAGTTGAGTTTTCAGGTACCTTCAAGCTCTTGTGGCCGTGAGTCCATAATTTTGAGGACTAATATCTTTATTTCATAACCTCCAAAACCTTCTGACAGACTGCAAGTCATCCCTCCTGTTTACCTTCCTGTGCTCGAGAATGCCTCCAGGCAGCCCTCTGCTCCCCAGGACATGGCTCAGGGGCCCGAGGAGCCTGGGTAGAGGGTGGGATGGGGTGAGAAAGTGAAAGAGGCGGGGTGGGGAAGGTGCTCAAGTATGGGAGCCTGCAAGTCAGGGTAGGAGTGAGCCAGCCTGGTGGAGAGCCGAGGCTGCTAGAATTCAGTGAGGCCAAAGGCTCTGCCAGAGGGTTCAGCAGGCCAAGGGATGCTGAGCTTCTAACAGAGCCCTTGGGTTTAGAAAACACCCTGCTTTCACTTTATATCAATATTTTCCCTCCCTCTTCCTAATCTCATGAAGGCATTATAGCGATTATATCCTTAGAAAGGATGGCAGACAAATGATGTCACACCATGGATGTTCTGTGGTCCTCTCTGCCCTGGCAGGGGGATGTCTTCCACACAAGGATCTCACTCGGCGACCTCTAGTTGTCTCCATTTTACAGGTGACAAGGGTGAGGAAAGCAAAGTACTCTTCTAGCGAAGGCAGGAGCACAGCTGGCTGTGTCCTCCTCCTCTGAGCAGCGAGGGTCAGCTCGGGTCATCTGGGGAACATCCTGTGTGCTTAAACACTTACAGACCGGGCCAACTCAGGTCTTTGGCTCAGCTCTGAGCAGCTACATTTTGAGAAGCAAGAGACTGGGATTCCCAGAGGAAAGTTGGGAATGAGGAAGACATCAACAAATCTTTGGGAATCGGTATAAACCAGGAGGATGTTTGGTACAGTGAGGGGGGGTGTGTGTGTGTGTGTGTGTGTTAGCTCTTCTGCCAAAACTAAGCTCATTTCTGCATATTTGTTTGCTGAGTATTAAATACTCCAAAGATTGCGCTTTTTATTTGTTGAATCTGAAATGAAAAATGACTCAGCAGAGAAGAAAACAAGCCTTGAATGCCCTGAATGGCCCCCAAATGAAAATCTATGGCCATGAAGCATGTGGCTTTTCTTCTCCCCACCCACCCCCCCGCCGGCTC
>SJXQ01011661.1:0-98800 GCA_006408695.1 Aepyceros melampus
CATTCTTGCCTCCTTTGTCAAAGATAAGGAGTCCATAGGTGCGTGGATTTATCTCTGAGCTTTCTATTTTGTTCCATTGATCTATATTTCTCTCTTTGTGCCAGTACCATACTGTCTTGATGAGTGTGGCTTTATAGTAGAGCCTGAAGTCAGGCAGGCTGCTTCTTCCAGTTCCATTCTTCTTTCTCAAGATTGCTTTGGCTATTCAAAGTTTTCTATATTTCCACACAAATTGTGAAATTATTTGTTCTAGCTCTGTGAAAAGTACCATTGGTAGCTTGATAGGGATTTCATTGAATCTATACATTGCTTTGAGTAATCTATAGGTTACTCATTTTCACTATATTGATTCTTCCGATCCATGAACACGGTATATTTCTCCATTTACTACTGTCTTCTTTGATTTCTTTCACCATTGTTTTATAGTTTTCTATATATAGGTCTTTAGTTTCTTAAGGTAGATATGTTCCTAAGTATTTCATTCTTTTCGTTGCAAAGGTGAATGAAATTATTTCCTTAATTTCTCCTTCTATTTTCTCATTATTAGTGTATAGGAATGCAAGGGATTTCTGTGTGTTGACTGTATATCCTGCAACTTTACTATATTCATTGATTCAGTTCAGTTCAGTTCAATCACTCAGTCGTGTCTGACTCTTTGCGACCCCATGAATTGCAGCACACCAGGCCTCCCTGTCCATCACCAACTCCCAGAGTTTACTCAGACTCACGTCCATCGAGACAGTGATGCCATCCAGCCATATCATTCTTGGTTGTCCCCTTCTCCTCCTGCCCCTAGTCCCTCCCATCATCAGAGTCTTTTCCAATGAGTCAACTCTTCGCATGAGGTGGCCAAAGGACTGGAGCTTCAGCTTTAGCATCAGTCCTTCCAAAAAATTCCCAGAGTTGATCTCCCTCAGAATGGACTGGTTGGATCTCCTTGCAGTCCAAGGGACTCTCAGGAGTCTTCTTCAACACCACAGTTCAGAAGCATCAATTCTTCAGCACTCAGCCTTCTTCATAGTCAACTCTCACATCCATACATGACCACAGGAAAAACCATAGCCTTGACTAGATGCACCTTAGTCGGCCAAGTAATGTCTCTGCTTTGGAATATACTATCTAGGTTGGTCATAACTTTTCTTCCAAGGAGTAAGCATCTTTTAATTTCACGGCTGCAGTCACCGTCTGCAGTGATTTTGGAGCCCAAAATTATAAAGTGTGACACTGTTTCCACTCTTTCCCCATCTATTTCCCATGAAGTGATGGGACCAGATGCCATTATCTTCATTTTCTGAATGTTGAGCTTTAAGCCAACTTTTTCACTCTCCTCTTTCACTTTCATCAAGAGGATTTTTAGCTCCTCTTCACTTTCTGCCATAAAGGTGGTGTCATCTGCATATCTGAGGTTATTGATATTTCTCCTGACAATCTTGATTCCAGCTTGTGTTTCTTCCAGTCCAGCGTTTCTCATGATGTACTCTGCATAGAAGTTAAATAAGCAGGGTGACAATATACAGCTTTGATGTGCTCCTTTTCCTATTTGGAAACAGTCTGTTGTTCCATGACCAGGTCTAATTGTTGCTTCCTGACTTGCATAGAGATTTCTGAAGAGGCAGGTCTGGTGGTCTGGTATTCCCATCTCTCTCAGAATTTTCCACAGTTTATTGTGATCCCCGTAGTCAAAGGCTTTGGCATAGTCAATAAAGCAGAAATAGATGTTTGTTTTTCTTTTTTCTGGAACTCTCTTGCTTTTTCCATGATCCAGAATATGTTGGCAATTTGATCTCTGGTTCCTCTGCCTTTTCTGAAACCAGCTTGAGCATCAGGGAGTTCATGGTTCACGTATTGCTGAAGTCTGGCTTGGAGAATGTTGAGCATTAGCATGTGAGATGAGAGCAATTGTGTGGTACTTTGAGCATTCTTTTGCATTGCCTTTCTTTGGAATTAGAATAGCTCTAGTAATTTTCTGGTGGAGTCTTTAGGGTTTTCTATGTAGGGGATCATGTCACCTGCAAACAGTGAGTTTTTTACATCTTCTTTCCCATCGGGATTCCTTTTATTTCTTTTTTTGCTCTGATTGCTGTGGCCAAAACTTCCAAAACTATGCTGAATAGTAGTGATGAAAGTGCCCATCCTTGTCTTGTTCCTCACTTTAGGGGAAATGCTTTAAATTTTTCACCATTGAGGAAAATGTTTGCTGTGGGTTTGTCATATATACCTTTTATTATGTTGAGGTATGTTCTTCTATTCCTGCTTTCTGGGGTGTTTTTTTTTTTTAAATCATAAATGGATGTTGAATTTTGTCAAAGGCTTTCTCTGCCTCTATTAAGATAATCATATAGCTTTTATTTTTCAGTTCCTTAATGTGGTGTATTACATTGATTTGCAGATATTGAAGAATCCTTGCATCCCTGGGATAAAGCCCACTTGGTCATGGTGTATGATCTTTTTAATGTGTTGTTCAATTCTGATTGCTAGAATTTTGTTAAGGCTGTTTATATCTATGTTCATCAGTGATATTGGCCTGTAGCTTTCTTTTTTGTGTGTCATCTTTGACAGGTTTTGATGTTAGGGTGATGGTGGCCTCATAGAATGAGTTTGGATGTTTACCTTCCTTTGCAATTTTCTCAAGAGTTCGAGTAGGATAGATGTTAGGTCTTCTCGAAATTTTTGGTAGAATTCAGCTGTGAAGCCGTCTGGACCTTGGCTTTTGTTTGCCTGAAGATTTCTGATTACAGTTTCAATTTCCGTGCTTGTGATGGGTCTGTTAAGATTTTCTATTTCTTCCTGGTTCAGTTTTGGAAAGTTGTGCTTTTCTAAGAATTTGTCCATTTCTTCCACATTGTCGATTTTATTGGCATATAATTGCTGATGATAGTAGTCTCTTTTGATCTTTTGTATTTCTGTGTTGTCTTGTGTGAGCTCTCATTTTCATTTCTAATTTTATTGATTTGATTTTTCTCCCTTTGTTTCTTGATGAGTCTGGCTAATGGTTTGTCAATTTTATTTATCCATTCAAAGAACCAGGTTTTGGCTTTGTTGATTTTTGCTATGGTCTCTTTTGTTCTTTTCTGTTTATTTCTGCCCTAATTTTTAAGATCTCTTTCCTTCTACTAACCTTGGTGTTTTTAATTTCTTCCTTTTCTAGTTGCTTAGGTGTAGAGTTAGGTTATTTACTTGGCTGTTTTCTTGTTTCTTGAGGTATGCCTGTATTGTTATGAACTTTCCCTTTAGCACTGCTTTTATAGTGTCCTACAGATTTTGGGTTGTTGTGTTTTTATTTTCATTCGTTCCTATGTTAATTTTGATTTCTTTTTTGATTTCTTCTGTGATTTGTTGGTTATTCAGAAGCATGTTGTTCAGCCTCTATATTTTGGAATTTTTACTAGATTTTCTCCTGTAATTGAGACCTAATCTTACTGCATTGTGCTTAGAAAAGATGCTTGGAATGATTTCAATTTTTTTGAATTTACCAAGGCTAATTTTGTGGCCCAGGATGTGATCTGTCCTGGAGAAGGCTCCGTGTGTGCTTGAGAAAAAGGTGAAATTCATTGTTTTGGGGTGAAATATCCTATAGATTTTAATCAGGTCTAACTGGTCTATTGTATCATTTAAAGTGTGTGTTTCCTTGTTAATTTTCTGTTTAATTGATCTATCCATAGATGTGAGTGGGGTATTAAAATATCCCACTATTATTGTGTTATTGTTGATTTCCCCTTTTCATACTTGTTAGCTTTTGTCTTACATATTGAGGTGCTCCTATGTTGGGTGCATATATATTGGTATTTGTTATATCTTCTTCTTGGATTGATCCTTTGAACATTAGGTAGTGTCCTTCTTTGTCTCTTTTCACAGCCTTTGTTTTAAAGTCTATTTTATCGGATATAAGTATTGCTACTCCTGCTTTCTTTTGATCTCTACTTGCGTGGAATATCTTTTACCAGCCCTTCACTTTCAGTATGTATGTGTCCCCTGTTTTGAGGTGGGTCTCTTGTAGACAGCATATATAGGGGTCTTGTTTTTGTTTCCATTCAGCCAGTCTTTGTCTTTTGGTTGGGGCATTCAATCCATTTACGTTTAAGGTAATTCTGATAAGTTTGATCTCATTGTCATTTAATTTATTGTTTTGAGTTCAAGTTTATAGACCCTTTTTGTGTTTCCTGTCTAGAGAATATCCTTTAGCATTTGTTGGAGAGCTGGTTTAGTGGTGCTGAATTCTCTCATCTCTTGCTTGTCTGTAAAACTTTTGATTTCTCCCTCATATTTGAATAAGATCCTTGCTGGGTACAGTAATCTGGGCTATAAGTTATTTCCTTTCATCACTTTAAGTATGTCCTGCCATTCCCTCCTGGCCTGAAGAGTTTCTATTGAAAGATCAGCTGTTATCCTTATGGGATTCCCCTTGTGTGTTATTTGTTGTTTTTCCCTTGCTGCTTTTAATATTTGTTATTTGTGTTTGATCTTTGTTAATTTGATTAATATATTTCTTGGGATGTTTCGCCTTGGGTTTATCCTGTTTGGGACTCTCTGGTTTTCTTGGACTTGGGTGATTATTTCCTTCCCCATTTTAGGGACGTTTTCAACTATTATCTCCTCAAGTATTTTCTCATGGTCTTTCTTTTTGTCTTCTTCTTCTGGAACTCTTATGATTTGAATGTTAGGGTGTTTAACATTGTCCCAGAGGTCTCTTAGATTGTCCTCATTTCTTTTAATTTGCTTTTCTTTTTTCCACTCTGATTCATTTATTTCTACCATTCTATCTGTTACTTCACTAATATTATCTTCTCTTTCCATTGTTCTACTTTTGTTGCCTCCAGAGTCTTTTTGATCTTATTTATTGCATTACTCATTATATATTGACTCTTTTTTATTTCTTCTAGGTCCTTGTTAAACCTTTATTGCATCTTCTCAATCCTCATCTCCAGGCTATTTATCTGTGATTCCATTTTGATTTCAAGATTTTGGATCATTTTCACTATCATTTTTCAGAATTCTTTATCAGGTAGATTCTCTATCTCTTCCTCTTTTGTTTTGTTTGGTGGGCATTTATCCTGTTCCTTTACCTGCTGGGTATTCCCCTATCTCTTCATCTTGTTTATATTGCTGCGTTGGGGTGTCCTTTTTGTATTCTGGCAGTTTGTGGAGTTCTCTTTATTGTGGCATTTCCTCACTGTGGGTGGGGTTTTATAGGTGGCTTTTCAAGGTTTTTGGTTAGGGAAGCTTGTGTCGGTGTTCTGGTGGGTGGAGCTGGATTTCTTCTCTCTGGAGTGCAATGAAGTGTCAAGTAATGAGTTATGAGATGTCAGTGTGTTTGGAGTAACTTTGAGCAGCCTGTATATTGGAGCTCAGGGCTGTGTTCCTGTGTTGCTGGAGAATTTGGATAGTATGTCTTTCTCTGGAACTTGTTGGCCCTTGGGTGGTGCTTGGTTTCAGTGTAGGTATGGAGGCGTTTGATGAGCTCCTGTCAATTAGTGTTCACTGGAGTCAGGAGTTCTCTGGTGTTCTCAAAATTTTGACTTAAGCCTCCTGCTTCTGGTTTTCAGTCTTATTTTTACAGTAGTCTCAAGACTTCTCCTTCTATACAGCTCTGTTGATAAAACATCTAGGTTAAAGATGAAAAGTTTCTCCACAGTGAGGGACACACAGAGAGTTTCACAGAGTTACATGGAGAAGAGAAGAGGGAGGAGGGAGTTAGAGGTGACCTGAATGAGATGAGTTGGAATCAATAGAGGAGAGAGCAAGCTAGCTAGTAATCACTTCCTTATGTGCACTCCACAACTGGACCACTCAGAGATGTTCACGGAGCTATACAGAGAAGAGAAGAGGGAGGAAGGAGACAGATGTGATCAGGAGGATAAAAGGGGGGGGGGGAATCAAAAGTAGAGAGACAGATCCAGCCAGTAATCAGTTACCTGTGTTCTCCACCGTCTGGAACACACAGAGATTCACCGAGTTGGGTAGAGAAGAGAAGGGGTCGGGAGGAGGCAGAAGCGTCTTTGTGGAGAAAAAGGAGAGTCCAGTGGCTGAGAGAGCAGTCAAGCCAGTAATCTCGTTCCCAAGTAAAAATGGGTACTGAAGATTTGGTTCCTAAAGGTACAAAATTGATAACAAATACCAAAAAGCAAAGATTAAAATCTAGAGTTTGGAATTTCAAAAATACAATATTAAAGAAAAGAATTAAAAAAAAAAGAAAGAGAAAAAAATCACAAAAATAATAAAATATATGTATATATGAAGTTTGCTTTTAAAAACTAGAGTCTTTTTTTCTGCAAAGTAATAGTAGGTTCTGTTCTATTCAGTCGCTCAGTCGTGTCCAACTCTTTGCAACACCATGAATTGCAGCACGCCAGGCCTCCCTGTCCATCACCAACTCCCAGAGTTCACTCAGACTCACGTCCATGGAGTCTGTGATGCTATCTAGCCAGCTCATCCTCGGTCATCCCCTTCTCCTCCTGCCCCCAATCCCTCCCAGCATCAGGGTCTTTTCCAATGAGTCAACTCTTTGCATAAGGTGGCCAAAGTACTGGAGCTTCAGTTTTAGCATCATTCCTTCCAAAGAAATCCCAGGGCTGATATCCTTCAGAATGGACTGGTTGGATCTCCTTGCAGTCCAAGGGACTCTCAAGAGTCTTCTCCAACACCACAGTTCAAAAGCATCAATTCTTCAGCGCTCAGCCTTCTTCACAGTCCAACTCTCACATCCATACATGACCACAGGAAAAACCATAGCCTTGACTAGACGGACCTTAGTCGGCAAAGTAATGTCTCTGCTTTTGATAGTAGGTTAGAAAAGTGAAAATTAAAGGAGTAAGAGAGGACTTAAATTTTTTTAAAAAATTAAAAATAAAAGAATGACAATAATAATAGTAAAAATATATATAGGGATTTCTCTGCTGGTGTTTTGGTTATTGTGATGTCAGTTCATTTTTGGATACTTCCTTAGTCTGACTTATATTTCTTAAGATCTATAGGCCCCTCCCTATGTAGTTGGTACCAACGACAGGGTTTTAATCTATTGCACCTGTCACTTACAAGGTGATTCCCTCTGTTTTAGCTTCTTTTGTTTGCTGGTCTCTTCAGTGTCTAATTTCTGCCCTGACACAAGGGAGGTGGTGGTGGACACGTTTCTAGGCTCACTTGTTCAGTCGTGCTGTGGAAGGGAGGGACACTGAAAACGAATAATATTGGCATGTGCTCTTAGTGTCTCAGCCACACTGGGCCTGTCCCCTCTCACGGCACATGTGTCCTCCCTGCCCACACTGCTCAGGCTCTATGTTGTTCCACCAGGAACCATCCGAGGCTGGTCCTGGGCTGCATGCACCTCCCAGGTCTAAGCCGCTCATGTTCAGGCACTCGGGTAGTCCTCAGAGGCAAAGACTTGGTTGGGCCTGCATATTGTGCCCTTCCCAGGTCCGAGCAGCTCAGGTGATGTGTTTGGCGAGTGCGGTCCTTGTGACTTATCGCCTCCCCTATCCCCGCTACTCAGTTTTCTGGGTGTACAACCAATGCACCTTCTCAGGCGGATGTTGACTGTCCAGAACCCCAAGAAGTCTTAGTTAGCAAAGAAGCTTGCTTGCAGTTTGGTAGATCATGTCTCTCTGGGGCTGCGGTTGCCCCCTTCCAGCTCTGGCTGCCTGTCACTGGAAGGGGATGGTCTGCAGTCGGCTATTTCTGTTCAGTTCTTTGTTCTGTGCACAGGCCTGGCTGTATCTTAGGGCTTTTCATGTGGTAGCTATCCCACAGTCTGGTTTGCTAACCCAAGTTAGTTCTCTCAGATTGCCCTTGAGCATTCAAGCCAGATCTTTACTCTAAGCATTGCAGCCCATGCCTCCCTGCCCAGCCCCTGCTTGCTAGTGGCGGATGCAGGCGTCTGCACTGTTTCTCCACTGGGGGAGTTATCATTAAGCCTGTAGTCTGTGAGTTTAAATTATTTATTTATTTTTCCTCCCAGTTATGTTGCCCTCTCTGGTTCCAAGGCTCACCACAGACTCGGCAGGGAGAGTGTTTCCTGGTATTTGGAAAATTCTCTCTTTTTAAGACTCCCTTCCTGGGATGGAGCTCCATCCCTACCTCTTTTTTCTCTCTTTTTTTTCTTTCATATTTTTCCTACATCCTTTTGAAGACAATGGGCTGCTTTTCTGGGTGCCTGATGTCCTCTGCTGGCACTCAGAATTTGTTTGTGGAATTTACTCAGCGTTGAATGATGAATTTGTGGGGGAGAAAGTGGTCTCCCCATCCTATTCCTCCACCATCTTAGGACTGCCTCCTCGCCTGTACCATTTTTAATTTCCCCATTAATAAATGAGTTATATGGCATTTGCATTTGGGGGATTTTAATCATCCTAATAAATGTATAATGGTACTTCATTTCAATATGAAATTATCTAATGCCAAAAACTTTGAGTGCCTTTTTATATGCTTATTTTCTGTCTACTATATATCTTCTATTCAAATAGAAGATAGTCTAATAGTCTATTCAAATATTTTGTCCAGTTTTAAGATATTTCCCCCCTTTTTTAAATTACAAAAGTATGATAATACATTTCAGGAGATTTGGAAAATATAGAACAAATGTACTTGTAATTCCACTATATATTTCAATTATTTTTTTAAGTAGGTAAATTAAGATTTTTAGTTGGAGTTTCAATATCAAACTCAGAAAAAATATAGAATGAATAGACAGAAAGCAGAAGGATATATAGTAGGACTGAAAAGAATTATGAACCAATTCAACATAATTAATATATGTACAATTATCACATATTTGTGATAATTAAAATCTATTCAAGTTGCCATAGACTATAACTTAGGAGACACAGGAACATATTCAGGGACATAACATGAGGTGAAAAATTTCATGGTCTAAAGGTATTGAAAGCACACAGAATCTGTCCTCTTATCACTGTGGAAATATGTTAGAAACTGATATCAAAAGATATTTGAAAATGATCCTCATATTTTCAATTACAATGTGACATTTATCAAGAGAGATCCTTGACATAGCCACTGAAAGCTTTAATAGACTAAAAAAGCACAGAGGGTATTTTCAGAGAAGAAAGCATTTAAATGAGAAATTAATGTCAAAATAAGAAATTAATATCAAAGATACTTAAAAAAAAACCATGTATTTATAAATTAAATGCTCACTTTTAAATAATGGGTATATCTAAATAGCCATAACAAAAAATTGAAAATATCTTAACAGAATAAAAATGACAAGAGGGTTTATCAATTTGTTGTATGCAGCTAAAGATGCTCAATGCAATTAAATACAATGTGGAAACTTGAATAAAGTATGAAAAAAAATAAAGGAGACTGGCATAAAACTTTGTGAAATTTGAAAAAAATCTATACTATAGTTAGTAACACTGTATCATATTATGAGTATACTGAATCACAACAAACTGTGGAAAATTCTTTAAGAGATGGGAATGCCAGACAACCTTATCTGCCTCTTGAGAAATCTGTATGCATGTCAAAAAGTGAGAGTTAGAACTGGACATGGAAAAGCACACTGGTTCCAAACTGGGAAAGGAGTACATGAAGGCTATATATTGTCACCCTGCTTATTTAACTTATATGCAGAGTACATCATGAGAAATGCTGGACTGGATGAAGCACAAGCTGGAATCAAGATTGTTGGGAGAAATAGCAATAACCTCAGATATACAGATGACACTACCCTTATTGCAGAAAGTGATGAAGAACTAAACAGCTTCTTGATGAAAGTGAAAGAGGAGAGTGAAAAGTTGGCTTAAAGCTCAACATTCAGAAAACTAAGATCATGGTATCTGGTCCCATCACTTCTGGCAAGTAGATGGGGAAACAGTGGAAAGAGTGTCAGACTTTATTTTTTGCATTCCAAATCACTGCAGATGGTGACTGCAGCCATGAAATTAAAAGACATTTACTTCTTGGAAGAAAAGTTATGACCAACCTAGACAACATATTAAAAAGCCGAGACATTACTTTGTCATCAAAGGTTCATCTAGTCAAGGCTATGGTTTTTCCAGTAGTCGTGTGTGGATGTGAGAGTTGGACTATAAAGAAAGCAGAGAACTGAAGAATTGATGGTTTTGAACTGTGGTATTAGAGAAGAGACTTGAGGGTCCCTTGGACTTCATGGCGATCCACCCAGTCCATCCTAAAGGAAATCAGTCCTAAACGTTCATTGGAAGGACTTATGCTGAAGCTGAAACTCCAGTACTTTGGCCACCTGAGCAAAGAGCTGACTCACTTGAAAAGACCTTGATGTTGGGAAAGGTTGAATGTGGGAGGAGAAAGGGTTGACAGAGGATGAGATGGTTGGATGGCATCACCGACTCAATGGACATGAGATTGGTTGAACTCCTGGAGTTGGTGATGGACAGGGAGGCCTGGTGTGCTGAAGTCCATGGCGTTTCAAAGAGTCAGACATGACTGAGTGACTGAACTGACTGACTGACTGCAATCTGGTAGATAAGGATAAGAGGTTTATGGAAGCTTCCTGTCCAAAATCACTGCAGATGGTGACTGCAGCCATGAAATTAAAAGGCGCTTACTCCTTGGAAGAAAAGTTATGACCAACCTAGATAGTATATTCAAAAGCAGAGACATTACTTTGCCGACTAAGGTCCGTCTAGTCAAGGCTATGGTTTTTCCTGTGGTTATGTATGGATGTGAGAGTTGGACTGTGAAGAAAGCTGAGCACAGAAGAATTGATGCTTTTGAACTGTGGTGTTGGAGAAGACTCTTGAGAGTCCCTTGGACTGCAGAGAGATCCAACCAGTCCATTCTGAAGGAGATCAACCCTGGGATTTCTTTGGAAGGAATGATGCTAAAGCTGAAGCTCCAGTACTTTGGCCAACTTAGGCGAAGAGCTGACTCATTGGAAAAGACCCTGATGCTGGGAGGGATTGGGGGCAGGAGGAGAAGGGGACGACCGAGGATGAGATGGCTGGATGGCATCACGGACTCAGTGGACGTGAGTCTGAGTGAACTCTGGGAGTTGGTGATGGACAGGGAGGCCTGGTGTACTGCGATTCATGGGGTCGCAAAGAGTCGGACACGACTGAGCGACTGAACTGAACTGAGCTGAATCACACATTATTGCTGGGAGTACAAAACAGGTCCATATAACTCTTGGACTTCACCCATGTACATTTTTTTCCTTGATGATTTTAATCTGTATCCTTTCACTGCTATCAGCCATTACTATCGTTATAACATCTTTTCTGAATCCTGTATTCTTAGAAAATCAAGTTGAGGGTAATCTTAAGGGAACCCTGACACATTTACCTTTTAGCTTGCATTGTAATTTTCTTTTTACTAAAATTATTATTCAGTTGCAATTCATGAAAATGGTTTCATTATTATTATTTTCCTGTTTAAAAAGTTTAACAAGTTTTTGCCTTTGCTGTGTACTTAGAACAAACAGAAAGGCAGAAGGGGAGATTAAAATGTAAACTCACAACACTGTCTGACTAGGTTTGATTTCCTCTCTTATTTTCCTATTAATTATATTTTTTCTTGACTTTTAAAATTTATTCTTCTTTATACAATTTCTTTTTTCCTCTTCAGTTTAAAATTTTTATCTACTTGGAAATTATCCTTGTCTTTCCTTGCCAGGAGCCAGCGTGAGGAATCCCACCCATGACAGGGTCACACAGCAGAGATTTGATGGGCAAGGACAAGTCAGATCTCAGGTTTTCCCCCTGATGTTTCCCGAGCATGTACCCCAAAAATAAGAATCTGCCTGCTTTTCTACTCTTCTGACATTCTCTGAAAAAGTCAACTCAGGGCTTTAGTCTTCTGCATTTGAAAAGAGTGTTTCAGCTCAACTCCCTTTGAGAAAGCTCTAACTTAAATGCTCTAACTTGTCTAACAGGTTCCCTGGACCTTATGGCCCCCAACTGTGAGGGGCACAAAGCTTAAGTATCTTAAAGTTACAAAATCTTTTCTAAGAGCTAAAAATCCTATTGGTGACAGGATTTCACTGTTGACTCCATGATTGCTGCCAGACCTCCTTATTCTTTAGGCACCCGAGAGGATGTTAATCAATGTAAACGGGATATGGAAAAAGATATATAGTAGTTTTGATGTTAGCAACACTAGACTTTTGAATTAATTAACACAAATAAGTCTTCTGGTTAACAAACCCTTATCAGAAAAGAGCTGTAAAATGTTAATTGGCCTTTCGTCCAGAAGATGATGTAAATCACCTAAGGCTTGTGTATACAACTAGGTATGCAGAGAGAAAAGCCTGGTCAGGGCTGCTGATGCTGCTAATTTTATATATTATCCATTGATTTCTATGTAAGAAAAGGGTATAAAAGACCTTGAAGAACAAAGGGAGCCGAGGCCAGTTGCTGGACTGGTTTCCCTCGTGTCTTCTCTGTAAATCTGGCTGAATTCCCATCTGGGGTGCGGAGGCTCGCCATGTCTACTTACTTGTCCCGGCTCTTAAATTCTGCACAAAAGGGAGTCCAGGATGGGGCACCCTTAGAAATTCAAGTGGGTGCCGGTGGCCCCACATAGATGGTGCAAGCTCCTCATCTGGAACTTTATTGGCTTTCCACATAAACCAAGTTATTCAGCCTTCTTTTCTCCATCTAAATTTTCCTATTATACTATTTCCTAATCTTCTATTTCTAAATAAGTTTTTCTTGCCACGCCATCCCTGCTTCGAGTCACCCTGGATCCACCGGGGCTGGACCCCAGCACCTATTTTCCTTTCTGCCTGTATACCTTACTGCCCTTCTACTTTCTTGCTTTTCATAGTTATTTCTTATACTTTCCATACTTCTACTTTTCTATACTTCTATTTTCTACTTCTACTTTTTTCCATAGCTGCTATTTCTACTTTCTTGCCTTCCATAGCTACTGTTGTATTTCCAACATTCACACTTGACCCAGGCAACTCTATCATTAATTAATAATATCTACCAATTCTTGAATAAGACAGACATGGAGTGCTTGATTATTATTCTTTCATCTTATACATTTTATTATATTATTTCCATGACATTTAAATCTCTCAAATTATTAAGTATTACTATCATTGTTACTTGTTATAAATCACATGTAATTATTCAGCTCCGCCAATTTCTTCTCTCATTATTTTCCCCCATTATGATCTTTCCATTGAGACAAATTTCTTCTCAACTTCATATTTCATTTTATTGCTCTTTGCAGATATTGTTATTTTTACAGTTGAAAGTTTAAGGCAACCTTGCATGGTGCAAATCCATCAACATCATTTTCTCAACAGTGTTTGCTTTGTGTCTGTATGTTACGTTTTGGTAATTTTGCAATATTTCAAATTTTCATTATCGTTGTGTTTCTGATAATGGTCTGTGGTTAGTGATCTTTGATGTTACTTCTATGACTTAATGAAGATTTAAATGATGATTTTTTTAGCAATGAAGTTTTTTTAAATTAAAGTATATACATTATTTTTTAAAGAATATAATGTAATTGCACACTTAGTAGAATATGCTATGATGTAAACATAACTTTATATTCACTGGGAAAGCAAAATATTCATGTGACTTGCTTTGTTGTGGTGGTCAGAAATTGAGCCCACAATAACTCCAAGATATACCAGTATCCTGAAGAAGATAATGGCAACCCACTCCAGTATTCTTGCCTGAAGAATCCCATGGACAGAGGAGCCTGGTGGGCTACAGTCCATGGGGTGGCAAAGAGTCAGACATGACTGAAGTGACTTAGCATGCATACTGATATTCTGTAATTATTTTGATGAGAGTTGAGTAGTAACCTCTCAAAAATTGTTCAAAAGTATCTTAATTTTGCCCATATTCTTGAATAATAGCTTAGTTATGCATGTTACTTTAGTCTGACTATTACACTATTCTCTGTGAAAGAAAGTAAAAGTGAAAGTCACTCAGTCGTATCAAACTCTTTGCAACCTCATGGACTATACACGCCATGGATTCCTCTAGGCCAGAATACTGGAGTGGGTAGCATTTCCCTTCTCCAGGGGATCTTCCCAACTCAGGGGTCGGAACCAGGCCTCCCAACACTGCAGACAGATTCTTTACCAACTGAGCTACCAGGGAAGCCTATATTCTCTGTGCATTGAAGAAAAATGTACTCTATTGGATTTTCTTGCTACTGTTAAGTCTGCTGTCAGCCTAATTATTATTTCATTACAGGTAATATGATTTTTAAGGAAGCTAACATCTTTTAGGAGAAGGCAAAGGCAACTCACTCCAGTACTGTTGCCTGGAAAATCCCATGGACGGAGGAGCCTGGTAGGCTGCAGTCCATGGGGTCGCTAAGAATAAGACACGATTGAAGCGACTTACAGCAGCAGAAACATCTTTTAGGATCTCAATGCCTTTGGCATTTTTCAATTTTACTGTAATGTATTTATATATCATCTTTTTATTTAGTTGATTTGGAATCCATTTTATTTCTTAAATGTGAGAGAGTGTGCTTTGAATCATATTTGAGAAATCTAATCTATTTTCTCTTGAATTGTTGCTATTTGTTCATTCTATATTTCTGGAATTCATGTATGACATAAATTGGATCTTATAACTCTTAACATTTCAGTATGTTTTTGAAAATTGTTTTAATTTCTGGATTTTTAAGCAATTCTGGATATAGTTTTTCTTGATGTCTTATTTTTTATTATAATTTTTATTTTGATTATATGTTTAATAATTTTAAATAGACTAACATACTCATTATGTGAGATTTAGGGGATTCATTCTATTTATTTTGATCTTGAGGACCATGCAGCATCATTTTCCATTTCATTTTATTACTTTGGATTGTGAGTTCATTTTTAAATTTTCCTTTAGCTGTAGGAATCTTTTATGCCTGCATTTATGACTTTACTAGAAAACTTTTTAACTTGTTTTGCAAGTCACTATAGGAGAACCACTGGCCTGACACTGATTTTCATGATAATGTCTTGAGATCATGTATGATTCCAGGTTCTCCAGAAAAAAAGAACTGATAAGATAATTTATCATTTATATATCCATCTATCTATGTCATTATCATTATGTGCTATATACAAAGAGATGTATTATAAGAAATTAGTTACTACAAATATGAAAACTGGCAAAAACAGTGCAAACTCTGAAGAGACAATGTCCTCATTGAGTCTGAAGCCACTTCTGGAGAAGTTATCTTGCTTTGAACCCAAGAATAGGAGACTGCTGTAAAGCCAGGCAGAGCTAATGTCCAGTTTGAAGGCCATCAGACAGCAGAATTCTCTTACTTGAGAAAATGTTTATCTTTTGCTGTATTCAGGCATTTGAGTGATTGGATAGGCCTATCTACATTATGAAGGGGAATTGTTTTACTCACAAATACGATTTAAATATTAATCTCATCACAATAACAGAAACACACAGATTAATATTTCTGGCCCGGTCAAGTTAACACATAAAATTAATCATCACAGACAGTGATGACAGAGTAAATTCAAATCTCAATTAACAAGAGTGAAAGAGCTTATATTATGTATTCTTAGAGGATAATTCTTTAGTCTTATATTCTGAAAAGGTAAAATGAGCTAAGTTTTGTTGTTCTTTTTTTTTTCCTCTCTTTAATCTTATGCTCATGGGTGAAATATTTCAAATTAAATAATATACTAATTATGCAGATTATATATATATTATATATATATATTATATATATAATAGTCTTAGTTCCAATTCCCTATCCAATACTCCCCTAAGATGTTTTTTATTATCACTGAGTGCCAAAGTATTGATGCTTTTGAACTGTGGTGTTGGAGAAGACTCTTGAGAGTCCCTTGGACTGCAAGGAGATCCAACCAGTCCATTCTAAAGGAGATCATTCCTGGGTGTTCATTGGAATGACTTATGTTCAAGCTGAAACTCCAATACTTTGGCCACCTGATGTGGAGAGCTGACTCATTTGAAAAGACCCTGATGCTGCGAAAGACTGAGGTCAGGAGGAGAAGGGGCTGACAGAGGATGAGATGGTTGGATGGCATCACTGACTCAATGGACATAGATAGGTTTGGGTAGACTCTGGGAGTTGGTGATGGACAGGGAGGTCTTGCGTGCTGCAGTTCATGGGATCGCAAAGAGTCAGACATGACTGAACAACTGAAATGAACTGAGAAGACATTAAATTCTAGTTCTTCAGTTGCAGATACTGGGAACCCTCTTAGCCTATCCCTCTCCTAGGGTGGTTGCTGCGTGACCTCTTATATTTATTGGTCTTTGTTTCATTTCTATTCTCTTGGAATCTGAGGATTTCTCCATTAGTCACATTCTTTTATACAAGCTAAATTTTGCATTTAATGTAATGTTTATTAAATATTCTAGCATTCATAAAGTTTTGTAGTAAGAAATTTCCAGTATTTGTGTCCTATTATGCTAATGCCCAGAAGTCAAATCAATCATTGTTATTTTACAGTTTTGAGAGCCAGTCTACACAAATATAATATTATTGTATTCTAAAACTAGCAGAATAGAATTGGTAGTTTCTGAAAATACCTGAGGTAAATTATGGTCATTTCATTCAATTAAATTCCTTTTTTTATTGTAACATTTTTGAATTCTATACATCCAAACTTGATTGATTTAAGCTCAGTTCAATTTTTTTTATTAAATTGCACATGAATAAATGGGAAAAATAGCTTCCCTTTGTTTATCCTCATATATATAATTATGATTAGAAGAGCAATCTTTTTAGTTTGTTCAAAGATATTTCCTATTTTATTGTATTTACTGGAAAACATAAAATCACAACCTTTAATGAAACCTCTTGCTACATGCTCCATGTACCAGTTTGTGTTTGAAAACCAATAGGATAAATGAGCTTTTATTCCCACTGATGATATATTATTCTCTGTATGGTCACTCTGGACACATAATGAAAAAATATTCTTGCCTCAAGTCCTGCTGAGTCATTTGCATTTTTAATTAGATTCTGGTACTGGTTTGATCTTCTGTAGAGAGAAAGGATTGCTGAATGCAGATATTCACTGCAGAGTTATCTCAGAGCAGCTGCGAGATCCAACTGGGAAATTGTAGAAATATGGATTCCAACCTATATTTTCAGAAAAGGCAGTTATTTCAGATCTAATGTGAATTATTTGGGATGCTCAGGAAATTTAAAATAAAGCTACATTTTTTAAAATTGTTGAGAGACTATTTTATAATAAATTTATTAAATATAACATTATAAATTTAATTTTATGATAGATGTTATCTTACAGAAAACTTGAAAGAGGCTACATACATTTTCCATATAATATAGACCCAGTTTTCCTATGATTAATATTTACATTGGTATGGCAAACTTTCACAGCAAGTGAATTATTACTGATATATTATTATGAACTAGAATCCATATTTTATTCAGAATTCTTTGATTTTCCTTACTCTTCTAGGATTTCACCCAGAATAACACATTATATGGAATCATCAAGTCACTTCAAGATACTCTTGGCTGTGATAGATTTTCAGACATACTTATTTTTTATGACATTGAGAGATTTTAGAAATACAGGCCATGTACTTGTTAATTGGGACTTTTTGGGTATTTTTCTCATATTAGGATGAAGTTATGAAATTGTGAAGGGATAACTACAGATGTAAAATATCATTTTAATCATATCAAGACTGTATACTATCAATAAGATAATCAGTTAACTGAAGCTAATCTTGATCACCAGGCTAGAAGAGTTGTAGAGCTATTCTCCTTCATCTTTCTTTCTAAAATACTTATTTTTATTTATTTGGCTGCACTGAGTCCTAGTTGCAGCATGCAGGATCTTCAGTTGCAGCATGTGGGATCCAGTTTCCTGACTAGGCATAGAACCTGGGCACCTTGCCTTGGGAACATGGGGTCTTAACTACTGTACCACCAAAGTCCCTTCTCCCTTTCAATACAATACTCTTTGGAAGAAAGTCACTATGCAGAGCCTACATGTAAAAGATAGAGAGCTATGCATCACATATGCCTTCAATTGAAGGCATACTATCTACAGAAATTATTTGGAAATCTTCTGCTTGAGAGATTTGTCTACAACCTCCCTCTTAATTTATTAATTTAATTTATGTCAATATAGCAGAGAAGGCAATGGCAGCCCACTCCAGTACTCTTGCCTGGAAAATCCCATGGACAGAGGAGCCTGGTGGGCTGCAGTCTATGGGGTCACGAAGAGTTGGACATGACTGAGCGACTTCCCTTTCACTTTTCACTTTCATGCATTGGAGAAGGAAATGGCAACCCACTCCAGTGTTCTTGCCTGGAGAATCCCAGGGACGGGGGAGCCTGGTGGGCTCCTGTCTGTGAGGTCACACAGAGTTGGACAAGACTGAAGTGACTTAGCAGCTGCAGTATGTCAATATAGACTCATGGATGTTAATGCTATGTTATATTTGAGTTATAATAGAAATTTACCTTGTTTATTTTTTTCCCCTCAATTTACTCCAGCTTTGGTTATTGGAAACTGATAGGGCCCACATGGGGGCTCATGGTAGAAATGGCTCATTATGTTCTATCAAAGAATAAAATCACAGTGATCCTTGTAAAGGACCAAATTGCCCAAACGACTTCATTTTTTCACTGGCACCTACCTTCTCAAGGCTAGGAGACCGCCAGATTCAAGACCTCTGGTTATGTGACCACAGGACTCAACTACAGGCTAAAAATTAATCATCACTTTGGAGAATTTTTCGTTGGTGGGGTATAAGAAAGATCCAGTAAGAAAGGGAAGACACTGTTTCTCCTTTAGGGCCAGTCATCTTCTCATTTCCCTCTAGTAAATTTCCCTTTTGCCTGATTACCTGGCTTGCTCTCTTTTCCTCTGCACTCACCTCATATTCTGGTGCCAAAACCCAGGAGGGAAGACCCACTGCAACTGGGTGGGCTCCTCTCACAAGCCCACCTCTGGTGGTCCCCTCCCTTGGACCTTGCCGAGAAACTGAGATGAGTTCTAGGACGGGACTCTTTTCACTTGCCTTGCTGGACTGACATCCACACACTGGCCCACATTGCATCCATTGCTTACAAGGTTGAGTGAAATCCCATTATCTCGGACCCTCTCTCTCTTGCCTCATTTCCACAATGGCACCCACTCCAGTACTCTTGCCTAGAAAATCCCATGGACGGAGGAGTCTGGAAGGCTGCAGTCCATGGGGTTGCTGAGGGTCAGACATGACTGAGCGACTTCACTTTCACTTTTCACTTTCATGCATTGGAGAAGGAAATGGCAGTGTTTTTGCCTGGAGAATCCCAGGGACAGGAGAGCCTGGTGGGCTGCCATCTATGGCATCACACAGAGTCGGACACAACTGAAGTGACTTAGCAGTAGCAGCGATAGGCAGGGAGGACACCCACGGCCCTTGGGCCCTCAGCCTTGTGCCTAATCTGACTTTGAAATAAAGGATGCCCATTTCAAAACAGACTATTATTACCTCTGAGAAAGTCCTGAGAACAGGGATGCCTATTCTCTTGGATCTTTCTCCTAGCTTTCCCACAGGCTTGTCTAAGCTTGCCATTCAGCCGCAATGAAATACTCAATTCCAGTCCTCAAAATCTACTCCTCTAGGATGCCTTCTCCAAAACCTTAAAGCCTTGGGCTTCCAAGAGGAGATAAGACTACAAAGACTTACTTACTATTCTAACACTCTCTGGCCACAATACAGACTTGATAATAGGTCCCAATAGCCAGAAAACAGAATTATCGATTATCATACTCTATGGGACCTCAATATCTTCTGCTGCCCCAATGGCATGTGGTTAGAAATCTCTTATGTTCAGGCTTTCTTCCCTCTTTGCTCTCAACCTTCTCTCTGTGAATCGTGTTCTACTTCTCAAATACTCTTAGCCCACTCTAGGCCACATCCTTCTAATACAATTTCTCCCAATCCCAGTTCAGACTTTTCTTCTTCTTTCGACTCTTCTGACCACAGCCCACTCCCTATTGCTCCCAATCCCATTGCAGCAGCTCCAGAACCAGTTCCAAAACCTCCACTTTATGCTCCCTCCTCCTTCCCGCCTTCTGCAGCTCCCAGCCCCCCTCCCCTGCCTGTGCCAGAGGCGAGCTCTGAGACCTCATCCCCACCCTCTACCCCAAGGGTCCCAGGGCTCTATCCTGACCTCCCTAGATCCCCTCCCTATACCCAGCCCCAAACATTAAAACAGGAAACTTCACAGCAGGACCCTGCTCCGTTCCCTGTTCCATTCCTCCCTTTACAGGAAGTAGCTGGAGCAGAAGGCATTGTTTGGGTTCATGTCCCATTCCCCCTCACCATCTGTCACAAATTGAAAAGCTGCATCTCCTCAGACCCTAATAATTATCTAAAATAATTCAAGTATCTTTTCCAGTCTTTGACTTAATCTGGCATATTTACATCATATTTTCCTCCATTCTTCTCCTGGAAGAGAAGGAATGAATATGGCAAGCCTCTCAGGCACATGCTGATGAGATACCTAGCCTGAGGACACTAAGCCTCAATGAGTGCCCCCCAAGATGATCCCAACTGGGATTATCAGCCAGGGAGACCTGGATGAGCAGCTGGTAATCATATGGTTGCTTGCCTCATTGTTGGCCTTCAAAAGGCAGGGTATAAAGCTGTCAACTTTGATAAGCTCTGGGAAATAACCCAAAGACTAGATGAAAACCCAGCACAATTTCTAGCCAGGTTAACGGAAGCCCTACAAAAATATACAAAATTAGACTCTACTTCAGCAGAGGGCACCATTGTCCTTAACACCTATTTTATCTCCAAATCATCCCCAGATATCCAAAAGAAACTAAAAAAAGGAAGTAAAAGGTCCTCAAACCCCTCAACAAGACCTTTTAAATTTAGCCTTGAAGATTTTCAATAACTGGGAAAAACAAGTGAAGCTAGAGAAGGCCCAATGAGATCAGGCCAAATACCACCTTTTAGTCACTGCCCTCCATGGCTCCAAGCCTCCATCAAACAAAGAAAAGAAGTCACCTGGGCCCTGATTCAAATGTGGCAAAGAAGGCCACTAGGCCTGCTCATGCCTAAAGCCAAGGCCCCTTCTAGGTCCAGGTCCCAACTGTGGCATAAAAGGACATTTGAAGGTCAACTGCCCAAATTCCCCTCTAGGGATCTGGACATCCCCTCCTGGTCCAAGCAGGAGTACTCCCACCCAGCTCTGTCCTGCCTCCTTGGACTTGCTACTGAAGACTGAAGGTGCCCAGGGCCCCAGAACCCAACACTCATCAGCTCTACGGAGCCCAGGGTAACTCTTACAGTGCCAGGTAAGCCGATATCTTTTCTCATCGACACGGAGGCCATTTATTCTGCTGTGCCTGCCTGCTCTGGAAAAACCAAGGTCTCTCAGGTCTCTGTTATGGAGGGTGATGGTTTAATATCTACACCAAGAATAACTGAGCTTCTACCTTGCACACTTCAAGATACCCCACTCCCCATTCTTTTCTCATAATCCAAAAATGCCCCACTCCTATTTTTGGGAGCGACCTTCCTCAAAATTCAAAGCCTCTATTACTATCCCAAGTTCACCTTCTGATCCAAACTGGCTACTGCTCCTCAATCCCACATCTCCTTCCCCCACCTCATTGCCCTTCTTATCTGTAAACTCCATAGCTTGGGATACACACACCTCTCATCATGCTCCAATTCATATCTATCTCACATGCCCCTCTAAATTCTCCAATCAATTATAATACCCCATCTCCCAAAAACATCAACAAAGGTTAAATCCTATCATCACTAAAATCCTACATCAGGGCCACTTGAGTCCAACTCTCTCTCCCTATAACACCCCTGTCCTACCCATCAAAAAGCCAAATGGCTTCTATTGCCTGGTCCAGGACCTGAGACTTATCAATGTGGCTGTTATCCCCATACATCCAATAGTTCCAAATCCTTATACTTTTCTCTCTTTCATTCCCTCTTCCACTATCCACTTCACTGTTCTAGACCTCGAGGATGCCGTCTTTACCATCCTTTTACACCCAGACTCTCAAGACCTCTTTGCCTTTACCTGGACTGATCCAGACAATTGTTGCTTCCAACAGCTGACACAAACAGTTCTCCCACAAGGCTTTCATGATAGCCCTCATTTCTTTGGCCAAGCTCAAGAATCAGACCTAACATCTCCTGACCTTACTCCAAGTACTGTCCTCAAATATGTGAATGATCTCCTCCTTTGTAGTCCTTCATTTACACACTGTCAACAACATACTATACAACTCCTCAATTTTCTAGCTGATAGATTCTATTGAGTATCTCCCACCAAGGTCCAGCTGTCTCTTCCTAGAGTCACCTATCTCAGAGTCCTTTTAACACCAAGAAAAAAAAGAAAATATATATTAGTACTGATTGAAAATCCTTTATATCCATCCTACCACTCCCTACATCAAAAGGACAGAGATCCTGTCCTTTTTGTGGTTAGCTGGATAACCATATCTCTCTATTCCTAGTTTCACCTTCTTGGCACAAGCTCTATATCAAGCCACCTGAGGAGGTATTTCAGAACCCTTAAGCTAAAATAAAATTTCCATTTAACCTTTAACACTCATAAGCAAGCCATTCTCTCAGCCCCAGCTCTAACTCTTCCTGACCTTTCTCTTCCCTTTATACACTACACTACTGAGGGACACTAGACCATTCAGGTATGACCTAAATCAAATCCCTTATGATTATACAGTGGAAGTGAGAAATAGATTTAAGGGACTAGATCTGATAGATAGAGTGCCTGATGAACTATGGACGGAGGTTCGTGAATTGCACAAGAGACAGGGATCAAGACCATCCCCATGGAAAAGAAATGCAAAAAAGCAAAATGGCTGTCTGATTAGGCCTTACAAATAGCTGTGAAAAGAAGAGAAGCAAAAAGCAAAGGAGAAAAGAAATGATATAAGCATCTGAATGCAGAGTTCCAAAGAATAGCAAGAAGAGATAAGAAAGCCTTCCTCAGCGATCAATGCAAAGAAATAGAGGAAAACAACAGAATGGGAAAGACTAGAGATCTCTTCAAGAAAATTAGAGATACCAAGGGAACATTTCTTGCAAAGATGGCTAGATATAGGACAGAAATGGTATGGACCTAACAGAGCAGAAGATATTAAGAAGAGGTGGCAAGAATACACAGAAGAACTGTACAAAAAAGATCTTCACAATCCAGATAATTACGATGGTGGGATCACTCACCTAGAGCCAGACATCCTGGAATGTGAAGTCAAGTGAGCCTTACAAACCATCACTACAAACAAAGCTAGTGGAGGTGATGGAATTCCAGTTGAGCTGTTTCAAATCCTGAAAGATGATGCCGTGAAAGTGCTGTACTCAATATGCCAGCAAATTTGGAAAACTCAGTAGTGGCCACAGGACTGGAAAAGGTCAGTTTTCATTCCAATTCCAAAGAAAGGCAATGCCAAAGAATGCTCAGACTACCACACAATGGCACTCATCTCAAACGCTAGTAAAATAATGCTCAAAATTCTCCAAGCCAGGTTTCTGCAATATGTGAACCATGAACTTCCAGATGTTCAAGCTGGTTTTAGAAAAGGCAGAGAAACCAGAGATCAAATTGCCAACATCCACTGGATCATGGAAAAAGCAAGAGAGTTCCAGAAAAACATCTATGTCAGCTTTATTGACTATGCCAAAGCCTTTGACTGTGTGGATCACAATAAACTGTGGAAAATTCTGAAAGAGGTGGGAATACCAGACCACCCAACTTGCCTCTTGAGAAACCTGTATGCAGGTCAGGAAGCAACAGTTGGAACTGGACATAGAACAACAGACTGGTTTCAAATAGGAAAAGGTGTACGTCAAGGCTGTATATTGTCACCCTGGTTATTTAACTTATTTAACTTCTATGCAGAGTACATCATGAGAAACATGCCTTGGCATAACCTAGAAACTACATATTCTTTATATATCCCAATTCTCAGGAAAACTAGGAAAGGCAAATTCTGTTCTTAAAACACACCTAACCAAACTCTCTGTAGAACTACAAAGGCTATGGACCAAACCCCTTCCCATGGCTTTGGCTTGCACTAGGGCTAGTCCATAGGCCCCATCTTTCTTCAGTTCTTTTGAACGCATGTATGGATGCCCTCAGATCAGTTCCCTACTGGGAGGTTATCTTCCCACCCTTAACCTTATTAGACACCTCATGAGAGAATGTAAAGGTCACTCTGTCCCAAAGACTCATAAAAAAAAAAAAAATCCAGCTGATTTAACACTCATACCTGGGGAACAAGTCCTTCTAAATACCTTACACCATAAGGATCTCCACCCTCAATGGACTGGTCTGTTTGAGCTTGTTCTAACTACACCAAAAGCTGCTCAACTAGCAGGTCATTCCTCTGGTTTCATATCTCTAGATTAAAACGGGCCCCAGGAGAATCTCCATCTCTGCCAAGAAACATTCTTCACTCGAATGCTCCTCATTTGGTATACCTCAGTGGTATACCACTGTTCTGCGACCCACCAGGCTTTGACTGGATCGAATTCCTAAAGAAATAGAATAGTCAAAAACAAATATCAATATGTAAAACAAAAGCAGATGTATTGGTTGCTAACTGGATTGGGATTTCCCCTACTTACCCTATTCATAATAGAGTAATTTAAATAGTATTTACTCTGTGTATCCCCCTAGTGGACTATCATTCAAAAGCTTTCCCTCTGTTTTACCTACTTCTCCATAGTTCTTGTTTTTTTGTGGTTCGGTCCTCCTCTTACTGTGATCAGCCTAGATGAATCTATTATCCACTTTCCTTCACATAGTAACACAAGCCTTTACCTTTCCTAGAAACACCACTGTTACTGGTCTCTCTTTACTCCTTGACTTTATAACTGATCTTTGGCTCTATGGAGATTTCATAGAGTTCACACCAACCAAATTTATTTCTACACCTGGATTCTTATTTTACCATTTTCTCCCCTTAGGCATGAGATACTATATCATGATTTTACTCTTACTTTTCTTTTACAGTCCAAACTTCACATTAATACTTTTCCTATAACTCATCTAGAGCCAGACATCCTGGAATGTGAAGTCAAGTGGGCCTTAGAAAGCATCACTATGAACAAAGCTAGTGGACATGATGGACTTCCAGTTGAGCTGTTTCAAATCCTGAAGGATGATGCTGTGAAAGTGCTGCACTCAATATGCCAGCAAATTTGGAAAACTCAGTAGTGGCCACAGGACTGGAAAAGGTCAGGTTTCATTCCAATCTCAAAGAAAGGCAATGCCAAAGAATGCTCAAACTACCGCACAATTGCACTCATCTCACATGCTAGTAAAGTAATGCTCAAAAATCTCCAAGCCAGGCTTCAGCAATACGTGAACTGTGAATTTCCAGATGTTCAAGCTGGTTTTAGAAAAGCAGAGGAACTATACATCAAATTACCAACATCTGCTGGATCATCAAAAAAGGAAGAGAGTCCCAGAAAAACATCTACCTCTGCTGTATTGACTATTCCAAAGCCTTTGACTCTGTGGATCACAGTAAACTGTGGAAAATTCTGAAAGAAATGGGAATACCAGACACCTAACCTGCCTTTTGAGAAACCTATATGCAGGTCAGGAAGCAAGAGTTCGAACTGGACATGGAACATCAGACTGGTTCCAAAGAGAAAAAGGAGTATGCCAAGGCTGTATATTGTCACCCTGCTTATTTAACTTCTATGCAGAGTACATCATGAGAAACGCTGGACTGGAAGAAACACAAGCTGGAATCAAGATTGCCGGCAGAAATATCAATAACCTCAAATATGCAGATGACACCACCCTTATGGCAGAAAGTGAAGAGGCGCTAAAAGACCTCTTGATGAAAGTGAAAGAGGAGAGTGAAAAAGTTGGCTTAAATCTCAACATTCAGAAAACGAAGACCATGGCATCTGGTCCCATTACCTCATGGGAAACATATGGGGAAATAGTGGAAACAGTGTCAGACTTTTTATTTATTTATTTATTTATTTTGACTCCAAAATCACTGCAGATGGTGATTGCAGCCATGAAATTAAAAGATGCTTCCTCTTTGGAAGAAAAGTTATGACCAACCTAGATATCATATTCAAAAGCAGAGACATTACTTTTCCAACAAAGGTTCGTCTAGTCAAGGCTATGGTTTTTCCTGTGGTCATGTATGGATGTGAGAGTTGGATTGTGAAGAAGGCTGAGCACTGAAGAATTGATCCTTTTGAACTGTGGTGTTGGAGAAGACTCTTGAGAGTCCCCTGGACTGCAAGGAGATCCAATCAATTCATTCTAAAGGAGATCAGCCTTGGGTGTTTTTTTGGAAGGAATGATGCTAAAGCTGAAACTCTAATACTTTGGCCACCTCATGTGAAGAGTTGACTCATTGGAAAAGACTCTGATGCTGGGAGGGGTTGGGGGCAGGAGGAGAGAGGATGACAGAAGATGAGATGGCTGGATGGCATCACCGACTCGATGGACATTCGTTTGAATTAACTCCGGGATTTGGTGATGGACAGGGAGACTTGGCGTGCTGCGATTCATGGGGTCACAAAGAGTTGGACATGACTGAGTGACTGAACTGAACTGAACTGCACTCACCCTGCCCCAAACCTTGTGTGCCTATTCAGAACTCTGAATCTGACCCATTGTTTACTCAGCGCCTCAAACCGGACCCTGATCAGTGATTACTGGATTTGCTCATCCATCTCCTCATCCAGATCCACAGATCTGGACTCCCCAGATCCACAGATCAATGGACTTACATAAACATTTTTTTTCACACATATAGAGGATAATCTCTCTCTCTCTCTCTCTCTCTTTCTCTCTCTCTCTCTCTCTTTTTTTTTAATTGTACATATGTTCAGTTCAGTCGCTCAGTCATGTTATACTCTGTGACCCCATGAATTGCAGCATGCCAGGTCTCCCTATCACCATCTCCCAGAGTTCACCCAAAGTCATATCCATTGAGTCGGTGATGCCACCCAGCCTCTGTCATCCCCTTCTCCTCCTGCCCCCAATCCCTCCCAGCATCAGAGTCTTTTCCAATGAGTCAACTCTTCGCATGAAGTGGCCAAAGGATTGGAGTTTCGTCTTTAGCATCAGTCTTTCCAAAAAAACACCCAGGACTGATCTCTTTCAGAATGGACTGGTTGGGTCTCCTTGCAGTCCAAGGAACTTTCAAGAGTCTTCGTCAACACCACAGTTCAAAAGCATCAATTCTTCGGTGCTCAGCTTTCTTTACAGTCCAACTTTCACATCCATACATGAACACTGGAAAAAGCCTTGACAGACTGACCTTTGTTGGGAAAATAATGTCTCTGCCTTTGAATATGCTATTTAGGTTGGTCATAACTTTCCTTAATGTTATTTATAATCAATTAATAAAATTCACAATTCTGACAAGATACTGACCTCCTTCCTTACAGATCTCACTTCTACTCATAAAGGGCAGCTATAGGAGTGCCCACCGCCTCTGATGTTGATCTACAACAACAGGCTCCTTTCTGCTTTTCCAGAAGAAACTATAAACAAGTCTAACCCCCAGTTAGGAACTATACTGCCACACCTCTGTGATCATAATTCATATCTCTCCTTCCCTTCAGGCCAATCTATCTACCATGTCTCTGGAACTGTGGGACATTCTGTTACTTTCTCAGTGAGACTCCCTTTTATGCATATGCCATAAATACTCGCATAGGGGCTACACTGGAGAGTACATTGTCCATTTCAGAGACTACTAACCTGCTCCCAGAAAGACTCCTATTGCTATTTATTTCAGCTGTTGTCTTCTTACTCCTGGAATATTTTTCTTATATGGAGCCACCACCTATCTATGTCTCCTCACTAACTGAACGGGAACATGCACTCTGGTGTATCTGGCCCCAGTTATTTCTATTGCTCCTAACAATCAGACCCTCCTTATCCCACTAACTCATAACAAGCTCAGATGGGCAATTCAGTTCATTCCTCTATTAATCAGTTTTGGAAGGATGGCTGGGATTGGGACAGGGATAGCAGGAATCACAACCTCTTTAAATACTATCAAAGCCTTTCTAAAAACCTCACTGAGAGCCTAGAAGAAATAGATAACAGCCTTATCACTATCCAAAACCAGCTAGATTCCCTGGCAGCCATGGTCCTCCAAACAGAAGAGGATTAGACCTCCTCACAGCAGAAAAAGGAGGCCTATGTCTATTTTTGGAGGAAGCCTGCTGCTTCTACCCCAATAAATCAGGCATTGTAAAGGAAGCAGCAAGAAATCTGACAAACAGGGCCTTAAGAATACATCAACACCTCAGTAATTCATTGGAGAATTGGTTAAGCAATTGGAATTGGATGTCCTGGGTCCTACCTTTTCTAGGCTCCCTCCTTCTACTTACCCTCATTCTAATTTTCAGTTCATGTTTAATGTATCTTTTTTCAAAACTTCTTCAGGACTACTTACAAGCCTTCACCAATCAACTATCCATGACTACTTCTAACTCACTCAAATTATCAAAAACTTTGACCCCACACAAATCCCCTTGGCCCACATTCCAGCCTTTTTTTATCTCACCCCCATGGCACCCATGTCTCAGAGGGAGCAGTTACAGAAGATTGACCTTCAGCCCTCATCCTAAATTACAAAGGCTTGAATGATAGGGCCCACATGGGGGTTCGGGTAGAAATGGCTCTTTATGTTGTTGACTTTGCAAACAAAGATTAAAATTACAGTGATCCTTGAGACTGACCAAATTGCCCAAATGACATTCTGTTTTCTTATTTGCACCTACCTTCTCAAGGCTACGAGACAACCAGATTCCAGACCTCTGGTTATGTGACCACAGGACTCAACTACAGCCTAAAAATTAACCATCCCTTCAGAGAAGTTTTCATTGCCAGGGTATAAGAAAGACCCCATCAGAAAGGGAGGACACTGGTTCTCCTTAAGGACGAGTCATCCACTCATTTCCCTCTAATAAATTTCCCTTTTGCCTGACTGCCCAGCTGACTCTCTTTTTCTGTGCACTTGCCTTACATTTCCCACTTCTGAAAATCTTATTGACAGAGGAACCTGGCAGACTACAGTCTGTGGAGTCATAAAGAGTCAGATGCAATTGAGTGACTAATACTTTTCTGTTGGCTACTTTGTCCCTTTGACATATCCCTATCATTGTAGTTTGAGCACTTTCTCGATTTTGAATTCTTCATATACACCTTATGTATTTCCTAATTTGTTCCTAGAACCATCCATTTTCCCAAGGATCCCTAGTTTCTTTTATTGGAGATTGATATTAGAAACCAAGATCTGAGCACTAGGTGTGCTCATTACTTCTGATATGTTCTTATTTCTAGGCTCTCTCAGCTGACAGAGAAAGGAAATATGTGTGCATGTGTATTAATCTGTGTATATACCCATATCAATACATATATCTGTTTTATGATATATATCTGTATAAAAATAAACATGAGTTCATTAATGTCTTCAACTCCATTTCATTACTGTATGAATCATCTACCCTTCTCCCACTGCTTATCTGTAACTTTCCTCTTCAACAGTGAGAAACTTGGCTCTCCTTATCTTCTGTAAATTTATTTAATTTTTCAGTTCCAGTACATATTTATAGAGGTTATTGTGAAATGAAAATATCTCCTGTCATATCAATAAACAAGAAATGTCACAGCCATCAGTGATTTCTGACCTCAAATGTGAATGAACCTTCCCAAAACTGCCATCCAGCAGATGCTGCCACCCCTCACGGTGATTGCTGAGGAGCTGGGGGAATACAAGGAGCAACCATCTGCCACTCCTTAAGGTGAACAAAGAAATAGGATTTGGCCCCAGAGAGCTAAGGTGTATATGAAAGGAATGTGTTCAGTGAGCCCAGAGGCTTGCATCTTCCCATACACAAAATGCTGAATTCTTTAACTTGATACCTTATCTTTAGGCTCAGATTGCCTACTCCCTTTGTTACAAACTTGTGTATAGCATGTTTGTATATACACGCTTCCTTGGAGCAGTCTCCCAGAGCTAACTGATGTGCCATCTCCCAGGCTGCAGTCCTCATTTTGCCCCAAATACAACTTAACATGCAACTCTCAAGTTGTGCATATGTTTAGTTGACATTACAAAATCATTTAATCCATACCTGATATGAAGCTACTTTATCAATTACTTTGTTTTAATGTGCAGATTCTTTTACCTTCAGTTTATAGACCCCACATTGCCAGAGTTACACAGGTCAGTAATTTTTCTCACAGTCTTTTCTATAATAGAAGTTAGTTTATTTTGTCATGCTCTGAATTTCATTTTGGAGTCTGATGGCCTAACTGTTAACATTTGCATACATAAATATTCATGTTTCCAGTTGTAGAATTTTATGGGTTCACATGTCCATCACTATAATGTCATTCAAAATTGTTTCACCACTCTAATCAAATTCCTTGTGCATCTCCTATTGAACCTTTATCTCCCTGAATCTGTGGTAAACACTGATAGCCTCTCTGTAGTTTTTCATTTTGCCATATAAAGAGTCTGCATTATGTGACCTTTTTCAGAGTGAGTTCTTTCACTTTAACAATATGTATTGAATTTATCATGTCCTTGCAAGACTTGATAGCTCATCTTTTAAATCACTGCATAGTATCCGATTATGAATATCCACCATTTGTCTATCTACTCCCATACTGAATATTGGTTGCTTCCAGGGCTTTTTTTTATGATTATGAATAAGGTTTCTATATACATTAAGTTGCAGATTATTGTATGGACATAGTTTTCAAATCAACTGGGTAGATATGTAGGCACAAAATTACTGGATTGTATGGTGTGGAAGACTGAATGATATCTGACAAAGATAACGAGGGGTTACTCCCTAGAACTCAAAATAATACCTTATACAGAAAAATTGACTTTTTATATGTGATCAAGCTAGAATTCTGAAGTGAGATTATCTGGGATTATTTGGGTGAATCCTAAGTGTAATCTTATGTGTCTTACAAGAGAAAGAAAGAAAATTAACTATAGTGTAGAAAGTGACATAAAAGCAGAGAGAGGTTTGAAGATGTTACACTGCTAGTTTTGAAGATGGAAGAAGATTTCAAAAGCCAAGGAATAGAAGGAATGCAGCTCTAGAAGCTGGAAAAGGCAAGAAATTAATTGTATTGAAAATAAAGTGGATATTGATTCATTACTACTATTATGCTATTTCTGTTTTAAATTGCTTATATTTGTTTAATATATTTAGATGTTCTGATGTTGCTTGCATATATACCTACAGGTGTATGATTTGATGATTTGATCATGTTTTGATTTGATCTCTTTATCATTCTATGCTGTTGCTGTCTGTTCAGTCACTAAGTTGTGTTCAACTCTTTGTGACCTCATGGACTGTAGCATGCCAGGTTCCTCTGTGCTCCACTATCTTCCAGAGTTTGCTCAAATTCATGTCCATTGAGTCAGTGATGCCATCCAACTGTCTCATCCTCTGCTGTCCTCTTATTCTTTCATCTTAGATCTTTCCCAGAATCAGGATCTTTTCCAACGTGTTGGCTCTTTCATTAGGTCGCCAAAGTATTGGAGCTTCAGCTTTAGCATCAGTCCTTCCAATGAATATTCAGGGTTAATTTCCTTTATGATTAACTGGTTTGATCTTGCAGTCCAAGGGATTCTCAAGAGTCTTCTCCAGCACCACAATTTGAAAGCATCAGTTCTTTGGCACTCAACCTTCTTCACAGACCAGCTCTCACATCTGTACATGACTACTGGCAAAACCATATCTTTGACTGGACAGACCTTTGTTGGCAAAGTGATGCCTCTGTTTTTTAATATACTGTCTAGGTTTGTCATAAGTTTCTTCCAAGGAGCAAGCGTCTTTTAATTTCAATGCTGCAGTCACCATCCACAGTGATTTTGGAGACTAAGAAAATAAAATCTGTCACTGTGGCCATTGTTTCCCCTTCTATATGTCATGAAGTGACAGGACTGGATGCCATGATCTTAGTATTTTGAATGTTGAGTTTTAAGCCAACCTTTTCACTCTTCTCTTTCACCCTCATCAAGAGGCTCTTAGTTCTTTTTTACTTTTTTGCCATTAGAGTGGTTTCATCTGCATATTTGAAGTTGTTGATATTTCTCCCAAAAATCTTGATTCCAGCTTGTAATTCACCAAATCCAGCGTTTCACATGACATACTCTGCATAGAAGTTAAATAAGCAGGGTGACAATACACTGCCTTGATGTACTCTTTTCCCAATTTTGAACCAGTCATTTGTTCCGTGTCCACTTCTAACTGTTGCTTCTTGGCCCGCAAACAGTTTTTTTTTGGAGACATGTAAGGTGATCTGATAATTCAAACTTTTTAAGAATTTTCCAGTTTGTTGTGATCCACGCAGCCAAAGGCTTTAACATAGTCAGTGAAGCAGAAGTAGATGTGTTTCTGGAACTCTCTTGCTTTCTCCATGACCCAGCAAATGTTGAAAATTTGATCTCTGGCTCCTCTGCCTTTTTGAAACCAATTTTGTACATCTGGAAGTACTTCTTCTTTCATACTACTGAAGTTTATCTTGAAAGATTTTGATATACCTTTCTAGCACATGAAATGAGCACATTTGTATGATAATATGAATGTTCTTAGGGACTTCCCTGGTGGCTCAGAGGTTAAAGCGTCTGCCTTCAATGCGGGAAACCCAGGTTCGATCCCTGCGTTGGGAAGATCGCCTGGAGAAGGAAATGGCAACCCACTCCAGTATTCTTGCTTGGAGAATCTCATGGACTGAGGAGCCTGGTGGGCTGCAGTCCATGGGGTCACAAAGAGTCGGACTCGACTGAGTGACTTTACTTACTTATGAATGTTCTTTGGCATTGCCTTTCTTTGGGACTAGAATGAAAGCTGACCTTTCCAGTCCTGTGACCACTGCTGAGTTTTCCAAATTTGCTGACATACTGAGTGCAGCACATTAACAGAATCATCTTTTAGGATTTTAAATAACTCAGCTTGAATTCTGTCACCTCCAATAGTTTTCTTCCTAAATAGTAATACTTCCTAAGTCTCATGACTTTACACCACAGGATGTATGGTTCTAGGTTAGTGACCACACCATCATGGTTGTCTGGGATATTAAGACTCTTTTGAATAGTTCTTCTGTGTATTATTGCTACCTCTTCTTAATATCTTTCACTTCTGTTAGGTCCTTACTGTTTCTATTTTTATCATGCCCATCCATGTAATGTTCTCTTGACATCTCCCGCTTTCTTGAAGAGATCTCTAGTGTTTCCCATTCTACTGTTTTCCTCTATTTATTTGCATTGTTCGTTTAAGAAGGCCTTCTTATCTCTCCTTTCGTTTCTCTGGAACTCTGCATTCCATTGGGTATATCTTTCCCTTGCTATTCACTTCTTTTGTTTCCTCAGATATTTAGAAAGACTCCACAGACAAAAAAAAAAAAAAAAATTGCCTTCCCGCATTTCTTTTTCTATAGGATGGTGTGGTCACTGTCTCTTATACAATATTATGAACTTCTGTTGATTTTTATTCAGGCATTCTGTCTAACCCCTTGAATCTATTCAACACCTCCACCATATAACCATAAGGGGTTTGATTAGGTCATACATGAATGGCCTAGTGATTTTCCTCACTTTTTTGAATTTAAGCCTAAATTTTGCAATAAGGAGCTCAAGATCCTTAAGCTCAAGATCTGAGTCACAACTCACATTTTTACTGACTGTATAGAGCTTTTACTGATATCTTTGTTGCCTTTTACATCCCCCCACCCCCAACCCCGTAGAGTCTATTTTGTCGGATCTTAGTATAGCCATGGGCTTCCCAGATGGCGCTAGTGGTAAAGAACCTGCCTGCCGGTACAGGAGACATAAGAGACACAGGTTTGATCCCTGAGTTGGGAAGATCCCCTGGAGAAGGAAATGGCAATCCACTCCATTATTCCTGCCTGAAGAATCCCATATACAGAGAATCTGGCAGGCTGAAGTCCATAGGGTTATAAAGAGTCAGACATGACTGAAGCGACTTAGCAGGTACACACTCCTGTTCTCTCTCTCTCTCTCTTTTTTTTCCACTTGGATGGAATATCTTTTTTGGATCTCTTCACTTTGAGCTTTGTGTGTCCTTGAAGCTGAAGTGAGCTTCTTATAGGCAGTATGTGTTGAGTCTTTGTTTTTTCAATCCATTCAACCACTCTATAACTTTGAATTGTCTAATTTAATCCATTTAATTTAAAGTAATTATTGATAGGTGAGGACTTTCTATTTCCATTTTATCATTTTATATTTTGTAGTTCCTTTATTTCTTATTTTCTCTATAGCTGCCTTTCTTTGTGGTGTGATTAAAGCATAGCACTCCATTATGAAAAATCATCACATCACAAAGAAAGGCAGCTATAGAGAAAAGAAGAAATAAAGGAACTACAAAATAGAAAATGATAAAATGGAAATAGAAAGTGCTCACCTATCAATAATTACTGAATGAAGCAGGGAAAAGACTAATAGAGCTTTGCCAAAAAAATGCACTGGTCATAGCAAACACCCTCTTCCAACAACACAAGAGAAGACTCTACACATGGACATGAACAGATGGTCAACACCAAAATCAGATTGATTATATTCTTTCAGCCAAAGATGGAGAAGCTCTATACAGTCAAGAAAAACAAGACCAGGAACTGACTGTCACTCAGATCAGGAACACCTTATTGCCAAATTCAGACTTAAATTGAAGAAAGTAGGGAAAACCACTAGACCATTCAGGTAGGACCTAAATCAAATCCCTTATGATTGTACAGTGGAAGTGGGAAATAGATTTAAGAGACTAGATCTGATAGATAGAGTGCCTGATGAACTATGGAATGAGGTTTGTGACATTGTACAGGAGACAGGGATCAAGATCATCCCCATGGAAAAGAAATGTTAAAAAGCAAAATGGTTGTCTTGGGAGGGCTTACAAATAGCTGTGAAAAGAAGAGAAATGAAAAGCAAAGGAGAAAAGGAAAGATATAAGCATATGAATGCAGAGTTCCAAAGAATAGCAAGAAGAGATAAGAAAGCCTTCTTCAGCAATCAGTGCAAAGAAATAGAGGAAAAGAACAGAATGAGAAAGACTAGAGATCTCTTCAAGAAAATTAGAGATAGCAAGGGAACATTTCATGCTAATATGGGCTCGATAAAGGACAGAAATGGTCTGGACCTAACAGAAGCAGAAGATATTAAGAAGACGTGGCAAGAATACACAGAAGAACTGTACAAAAAAGATCTTCATGACCCAGATAATCATGATGAACTTTGTTTATCTGTATTTAGCTTACTGCTGCTGCTGCTGCTAAGTCTCTTCAGTCGTGTCCGACTCTGCGTGACCCCATAGATGGCAGCCCACCAGGCTCCCCAGTCCCTGGGATTCTTCAGGCAAGAACATTGGAGTGGGTTGCCATTTCCTTCTCCAATGCATGAAAGTGAAAAGTGAAAGTGAAGTCACTCAGTTGTGCCCAACTCTTAGCAACCCCATGGACTGCAGCCTACCAGGCTCCTCCATCCATGGGATTTTCCAGGCAAGAGTACTGGAGTGGGGTGCCATTGCCTTCTCCAATTTAGCTTACTACAAGTTTTCATAAATAAATCTGTGGTATGAGTGAGGCTCACTAAAACTATACCAATTTCCATTAAGAAGTTTCCATATCTGTGCAAAAGATCAAAGATTTTTTAAAACAATTTTAGTGAGATAAAAGTAAATTAAAATAAACTGCATATGTTGAAAGACTACAACTTGATGAATTAACATGCATATACATCAATCAAACTATCACCACAACCAAGAAAACTAATTTATGTAGAACACCAAAGTGTTGCTTTTGTAATCTCTCCCTTCCCTTCATCCCAGTCCCTCCTTCCCAGATAATCACCTCATCTTAGTTTCTGTACCTGCAGATTATTTTACATATTCTATACTTTTAGATAAATGAATCCATATAATATGTACTCCTTTTTGGTCTAGCTTCCTTTGCCCAGTATGCGTATCCCTGTTGTTTCACGTATCAAGACGTAACTCCTTTTTATTGCTGTGTAGCATTCCATTGTATGGATACACCATAATTTATTTATCCATGCACATTTGAGTTTCCAGTTTGGGCTGTTATACTAGGAACATTTGTGTATAAGCCCTTGCATTAGTATATGCTTTCATGTTTCTTGAGTAAACACCTATAACGTGGAATAGTTGGATCTTATGGAAAGTGGAGAGTGAAAAAGTTGGCTTAAAGCTCAACATTCAGAAAACAAAGATCATGGCATCCGGTCCCATCACTTCATGGGAAATAGATGGGGAAACAGTGGAAACAGTGTCAGACTTTATTTTGGGGGGCTCCAAAATCACTGCAGATGGTGACTGCAGCCATGAAATCAAAAGACGCTTACTCCTTGGAAGAAAAGTTATGACCAACCTAAATAGCACATTCAAAAGAAGAGATATTACTTTGCCGACTAAGGTCCGTCTAGTCAAGGCTATGATTTTTCCAGGAGTCATGTATGGATGTGAGAGTTGGACTGTGAAGAAGGCTGAGCACTGAAGAATTGATGCTTTTGAACTGTGGTGTTGGAGAAGACTCTTGAGAGCCCCTTGGACTGCAAGGAGATCCAACCAGTCCATTCTAAAGGAGATCAGCCCTGGGATTTCTTTGGAAGGAATGATGCTAAAGCTGAAACCCCANAAACAAAGATCATGGCATCCGGTCCCATCACTTCATGGGAAATAGATGGGGAAACAGTGGAAACAGTGTCAGACTTTATTTTGGGGGGCTCTAAAATCACTGCAGATGGTGACTGCAGCCATGAAATTAAAAGACGCTTACTCCTTTGCCGGGGTCCAGCCCTGGTGGATCCAGGGTAATTCGAAGGGGAGATGGAGTAGGCGTCCTAGGAAAGAACTTATTTAATTACAGATATAAAGAGATTAGAAAAGGATAGTGTAGTAGGAAATATTAGTGGAGAAAAAGAGGTTGAATAACTTGGTTTACATGGGATACCAATAAAGGTTCGAGACAAGAAGCTTGCACCAACTATGTAGGCCACAGGCGTCTTTCCGTTCTCCCGAAGGAGAGGAAGCACTGAGGCCCGGTATGATCTTAGAAGCCCAGGCAAAATTAGCAAGTTTGTTGAGTACCCACATTCCAGATGGGAATTTGGCCAGAAAAACGGAGAAGAAGAAAGAAACGACACGGGGGAATCAGTCTTTCCAGAAACTGATCCGTTTTCTTTATTTTCAGGTTTGCTTATGTACTTTTTGTTATACATAGGGATGAATACAGAGTCACGCGGGGTCAGCAGACCTGACCCTTGTCAAAATCAGGTGCTTCATATAAAATTATACAGAGGTCTTAGGGCTTTTACATCATCTTCTGGCCATGAGGCCTGCTGACATTTTATGGCCCTTTCTGATAACGGTCAGTCAACCAGAAAACTTATTTTTCCAGGGGTGATTTTTTCTTAAAGCAGGCGCCACCCTTTAAATAAAGTTGCATTCCTATAGGGTGAGGGTTTAGGGGGTTATAATCAAGAAAGGAATTTACTTAGCCTAAGGTTTAACATGATTAATCTTAAAAGTTAATACTTGTTTTTCCTATATACTAGTTATATTCATTATAAGGGCAGGGAATATGGAGACTTAGCAGCAAATATTGGCCCAACAAATGAAAAACCCTTCACCAATATAATTCCTAATCAACCCACTATACTATACTAATAATTTTCTAACTTATCAAAAGAGTCTGTATATAGAAAGTTTAAAGCATCTCATGCCTTCACAGTTGGGAGGCTGTAAACAATCACATGTGGCCAGACGAACCTGTACAGGCAGGCTAGAGAGACTTCAGAGGAGTTTGTAAGTTGAAACACTCTTGTCACGCCCAGGAATTTTTATTGACTGGAGCTGTAGGTTAACTCCTTCTCTGAGAGAGGTGATGGGGTAGAGCCCCCTGTAAAGTCAGAGGTGTAGGTGAGAGCATAAAACAGTAAAGTAGGCAGACTTTGGTTTTGGGGGTAGATACACAGGAACAGGGGCTTTCCTGAGGCTCGATCCCGCCTTTGTGTATGCCAAAGCCTCCTTCCTCATGACCTTTGCCATGGACAGAGTTCCTCACGCTGGCTCCCGGCACTCCTTGGAAGAAAAGTTATGACCAACCTAGATAGTATATTCAAAAGCAGAGACATTACCTTGCCGACTAAGGTCTGTCTAGTCAAGGCTGTGGTTTTTCCTGTGGTCATGTATGGATGTGAGAGTTGAACTGTGAAGAAGACAGAGCTCTGAAGAATTGATGCTTTTGAGCTGTGGTGTTGGAGAAGACTCTTGCGGGTCCCTTGGACTGCAAGGAGATCCAACCAGTCCATTCTAAAGGAGATCAGTCCTGGGTGTTCTTTGGAAGGAGTGATGCTAAAGCTGAAACTCCAGTACATTGGCCACCTCATGCGAAGAGTTGACTCATTGGAAAAGACTCTGATGCTGGGAGGGATTGGGGGCAGGAGGAGAAGGGGACGACCAAGGATGAGATGGCTGGATGGCATCACCACCTCACTGGACGTGAGTCTGAGTGAACTCTGGGAGTTGGTGATGGACAGAGAGGCCTGGCGTGCTGCGATTCATGGGGTCGCAAAGAGTCGGACACGACTGAGCGACTGAACTGAACTGAACTGTATTTGTGTTTCCTTATTAGGCTATAGACTTCTTAAAGGCAAGAACTGTGTGAGACTTGCCCATCCTTGAGTTTTTGACCCCAGGTGCCAAACACATTACTGCTGCTGCTGCTAAGTCACTTCAGTCGTGTCCACTCTGTGTGACCCCATAGACGGCAGCCCACCAGGCTCCGCCATCCCTGGGATTCTCCAGGCAAGAACACTGGAGTGGGTTGCCATTTCCTTCTCCAGTGCATGAAAGTGAGAAGTGAAAGTGAAGTCACTGAGTCGTGTCCAACTCTCAGTGACCCCGTGGACTGCAGCCTACCAGGCTCCTCCGTCCACGGGAGTTTCCAGGCAAGAGTACTGGAGTGGGGTGCCGTTGCCTTCTCCGAAACACATTACTAGTATTCTATAAATATTTGGGAAGGAATGAATAAATGATACTTCTTAGGCCGTTATGCCTTGGTTTCCCATTTTTCCTTGTCTTTCATGAAGCTTTTTCCTCCATGAAACTGACATTCCATGTTGACTCCGCCTTGACAAACCTGTCTGATTTGATGATTTCCTCCTGTGCCTCCCCTTTCTTTCATGAACTGAGTTCTTCCGAGATACCATACCAGTGTTTCTAAAAGTTTGCAACCAGAAACCTGATGTCATCAAACATTCTTTTTCATGAGACGCCTTTTCCACTTCAAACCAGATAGTCCATTCATTGATTCAACAAATATTTGAAGGTGCCCCCCATATGCCAGGCACTGTGCTGAATAAGATACAATGCCTTATCATTAAGAACTTACTGTTTAGCAGGAAAAACAGAAATGGTCATTATTCAATTGAGTGGTTTCATCTTCATAAAGCAGTTCTGAGTATTTACAAATGTATCTGGGGACCCAGGGGCTTTGCAGGTGGCACCAGTGGTAAAGAAACTGCCTGCCAATGCAGGTGAGGCTAAAGATGCCGGTTAGATCCCTGGGTGGGGAAGATACCCTGGAGTAGGAACTGGCACCCCACTCCAATATTCTTGCCTGGAAAATTCCATGGGCAGAGAAACCTGATGGGCTGCAAAGAGTTGGACACGACTGAGCACACCGCAAATGATGGGGACCCGACTGGTTTAGCCTACTAGGGAAAGCTGCTACCATTGGAAAGGTGTAATCTGTGTTAAGAAGGGAGCGAGCTCTGCAAGCAGAGAGAATAGCATGACCTACAGCCTTGAGGTAGAGATGAAAAACAAGTAAGATAAGAATGCAGAGAACTTCAGATGAGACTAGTACGGAAGCCAAGAATCAATACTGAAAGGATCTTTCAGCAAATGAAGGGTTTTAATTAAAGAGGCTGATATAATCAGATTTGGTGTTTAAAGGATCTCTCTGGCTATAATTTGAAAAATGTATTGGAGAAAGATAATACTGTTTCAATTTATTTAGAATCAGCCAATAAAGAAACCTTATGTTTTTTATAAAATGTCTTCATCCTTGCCTCTAAGGATGTATTCTGTACTTCTCTCCACATTCCTGCTCTCAGAGTCTTTGGATATTCATGAGTTGTTCCAGAATTTGGAAGAGACTTCATTTTCAAGGGACCCTTTCCATTGTCCATGCTGAATTTTTAATATTGAATTGAAATTTACCTCTCACTGCCTACAATAAATTGTTCCTCATTCAACCTTCACAACATGTATATAATCTCTATTCTCTGTGAAGCATCTTTATATTAACACATGTGAAGAAAGTTGTGTGATCTTCTTTAAGCCTTCTCTTTTCAGTATAGCCAATCATTTCAACCGCTGTTCAAATAATATGGATCCCATATCATTTAGTGTCTTCCCTGATGGCTCAGAGGTTAAAGCGTCTGCCTCCAATGCGGGAGACCCAGGTTCAATCCCTGGGTCGGGAAGATCCCCTGGAGAAGGAAATGGTAACCCACTCCAGTATTCTTGCCTGGAGAATCCCATGGATGGAGAAGCCTGGTAGGCTGCAGTCCATGGGGTTGCAAAGAGTCGGACACGACTGAGTGACTTCACTTACATATCATTTAATAGCTTAATCATCTTTGAATCTAAACACAGTAGTTTGTAGTCATCACTGAAAAACAATGAAAACTTTATTGTGAAATAATTTGTCTAAAATTAAAATAATTTTCCAGTTTTAGCTTATGGTGTGGTCTAAGGAATGTTCACAGATTGCAATAAGTCATTTGGCACAATTTTGAGCACAAAGTAGGGAAATATAGATGTAAATTGTGGCAGGTTGGTCATGGCCCTTCAAAGATATCATGTTTGAATACCTTGTCCCTGGAAATGTTACCCTGTTTGGACATTGTCAGATTTTGTGCTACAAATGTAATCCAGTGAGACATGACTTCTGCCCTCATTGAGTTTACAGCCTAATGGGAACCACAGATAACTGAAGCAGTTACAGTAAACTTTGGTAAGTGCTCTATAGGACAAGCACATGGAGCTATGGAACCACAGGAACATCAACTAACCCAGCTGTCCCACAAGATAAGTCAGATCAAAGGGGCACATCCTTTATCCTCCGTTTTCTCAATATTTCGGTAGTTTGACTCATCTGGCCACTCTCTTTTTTGTGGCACTTGTGCGCCCTGTGTCTTCCGGGTTATCACAATCTTCCAGTTTCCCCTCGTTTATTAGCTGCACCTTCTCCATCCTTTCGCTTGCTTCTCCACCTATGCGCGAGTGCATGCTCTCACTTCAGTGTGTCTGACTCTCGGCGCCGGTCTCTAAATGTTAGTGGGCTCCAGACTCAGTTCTCACCAATAAGACTCTCTCTCTAGTGACCTCACCCAGGCCTTTGGCTTGAAATATCTACTACATATTCATTAATCTTCCATGTACATCTATCACTCCTGATCACTCCCTTGTGCGCTTGACATGTATATAGGCAACTCCCATTTAACATTGTCACTCAAATGTCAAATAGACGTATCAAACACCATATGTTTAAAATAGATCCCTCAATTTCTCTCCAAAAGTTGTTTCTTCCCTGGTTTTTCCTGTCTTGGTAAATAGTTTTATTTACTACAGCGAAAAGCTAGCTAATATCTTTCTGTTTTCTTTTAATCTTCACATCCATCCACTATACCTCGAAAAACAGATTTTTTGCTTCTTTTTTTTTTTTAATTGGAGGGATAATTTCTTTATGACGTTGTATTGGTTTCTGCCATACAACAACATGAATCAGTCTATATATATAGGTCCCTCTAGAGCCTTCCTCCCTATCCCACCCTTCTAGGTCATCACAGAGCATCTGGCTGGGCTTCCTGTGTGAAACAGGTCTTGCATTCATCAATTCTCCATCTCTACCACCCTAGTGAAACCGATAATCAACTTTTGTGTGTGTGTATGTGACTACTACAATAGCCCTCTAACATGTCTCCCTGCTTCTGGTTGTTGTTTTTTAGTATGTTCGACCTCATGGACTGAAGCATGCCAGCCTCCTCTGTCCATGAGGTTTCCCAAGCAGGAATACTGGAGTGGGTTGACCTTTCCTTCTCCAGGGGATCTTTCCAACCCAGGGATCGAACCCACAGCTCCTGCATTTGTGAAACAGGTCTTGCATTCATCAATTCTCCATCTCTACCACCCTAGTGAAACCGATAATCAACTTTTGTGTGTGTGTATGTGACTACTACAATAGCCCTCTAACATGTCTCCCTGCTTCTGGTTGTTGTTTTTTAGTATGTTCGACCTCATGGACTGAAGCATGCCAGCCTCCTCTGTCCATGAGGTTTCCCAAGCAGGAATACTGGAGTGGGTTGACCTTTCCTTCTCCAGGGGATCTTTCCAACCCAGGGATCGAACCCACAGCTCCTGCATTGGCAGGTGGTTTCTTTAGCACTGAGCCACCCAGGAAGCCCCTCCCTGCCACTGCTTTCTGTCCTGTTACCCACTGCAATATATTCTTCAAACAGCTGCCAGAGTAATTTGAAAAATAAACTGAGACTTCCCTAGGGGCACCGTGGAGAAGAGTCCACCTGCCAATTCCGGGGACAAGGTTCAGGGCCTGGGCTGCGGAGACTCCACAGGCCTGGGCAGCTAAGCCTGTGTGCCGCACTGCAGAGTCTGTGCTCTAGAGCCCACGTGCCGCAGCCACTGCACCCGGGGCCCCTGGAGCCTGTGCTCCGCAAGAGAAGCCACTGCGATGAGAAGCCTTCGTCCTGCAACTAGAGAGCAGCCCCGCTCGCCGCAGCTGGAGAGAGCCTGCGTGCAGCAACAGAGACCCAGTGCAGCAAAAATAAACAAAACCTGCCCTTGACTGAAAAACTTACAAAACTTAAAAATAAACCGACTCAAATTCTTTACCATGACCTATAAAGTCCCCACGTGATCAGGATGTTGCCTGACTTTCCACCTTCATCTCATGCCATCTTCTCTTCCTAATATCATTATGGCAGGAGGGTCTCACGTGCTTCCATTCTGATCTTACGGCCCTAGTCCTCATCTGCCTCCAGGTTCTCGTTTGGAGCAGAGAAAGAATTATTGCAGAGCTGAGCAAGGAGAATGGTTGGCTCATGGTCAAAACCCCCCAAACTCCCCAGTGGTTTTCAGGGAAGTGTTTATAGGCAAATTTGGAGTAAGGGCTGCAGGATGTGTGACTTTCTTCTGATTGGTTGACGAGGTAACAGGGCACTACTTCAGGAAAAACCTCGAAAAAACTACTCAATAAACATTCACTGCATGAATTGAGGTAGGATAAAATTGTGATACTTTAATCTGTGGGAATTTCCCCCTAGTATTTCCATGAGCCATGAGGCATCCTATGTACCAAGGAAAGATACAGACAGCAGAACATAGTACAACAAAGATTTTCATGTTAAAAAGCATTTATTTATTTGATGATTTTTGGCTGTGTGGAGTTTTCTTTGCTGCATGCAGGCTTTCTCCAGTTGCGGTGGGTTGGGTCTACTCTTTGTAGTGTTAGGGCTTATTGTAGTGGCCTCTTTTGTTGTAAAGCATAGGCATGTGTGCCCTGCATTACGGGTGGATTCTTATCTACTGTATCACCAAGGAACTTTGATTTTCATTTTTAGATTTTGATTTTCAGAAGACCGAGCCACTGTTATTTAAAGAGATTTTTTTAGTAGAATATATAAGCAATTAGAGTAACTGCTTGCATTTGTTGCTCAGTTGTGTCCAACTATTTGCAACCCCATGGATTCCAGCCCACCAGCTCCTCTGTCCATGGGGATGGTCCAGGCAAGAATACTGGAATGGGGAAAAAAAGAATACTAGAATGGGTCGCCATGTCCTCCTCCAGGGGATCTTCCCAACCCAGGGACTGAACCCAGGTCTCCCACACTGCAGGCAGATTCTTTACTATCTGAGTCACCAGGGAAAGCCAGGAATATTGGAGAGGATAGCCTATCCCTTCTCCAGAAGATTCCAACCCAGGAATCAAACCGGGGTCTCCTGCATTGCAGGTGGATTCTTTACTAGCTGAGCTACCAGGGAAGCCCAGAGTAACAGCTTGATTAGTAATTATTAGTCAAGGAGAATCAGAGGAAAAGCAAGGGAGTTAGACATTGGTGAGTATTCCTGTGGCAGATACCGATGTTTCTCAAATATCCCAACCCCTTCTGTCTTCCTTCCTCTACTATAGATATAAAAGAGAAACACTTGAATTAATAGTCTTCGAGTTATAATAGTTATACTTCACCTATGAGACTCAAAATCATATACTAAAAATTGCAGAGCAGTAAGTTAGAAAGAGTCTTGAATAAGCATTCTGATCTTGAATTTCCTATCTCTGGACTTCTTCTTGCAGAAGACAAATACCTAATTTATATAATCCACTGTAGTATCATTGTTATTTTGTGGCTCAATATATTCATAAGGATAGCATCCCAAAGAGTTTTGGGAAATCCAAGAGCAAAGAAAACAAATTTCTCCCTTCCTAAAAAAAGCCAAGAAGGTAACAAGCTTTTTAAAGTTCACCTGTGTCTAGGATGGACCAGGAGCTGTAGAGTAGAGGTGGCTGTATCCAGTGTCTAGACAGAAAGCCTGAAATAGACTTACAGTTTTCTTAATGCCAAATGTTTCTATGAGCTATAGAGAAAAATTGACAAAGAATTGGACTTGGAGACAGGGCGATTGGTCATCCCAGTTTGCCCCAGATTCTCCTGATTTAAGCACCAAGAGTCCCACATCCTGGGAAACCCCTTACTCCTGGACCAACTGGAATGGTTGGTCACCCTACTTGAAGATACCCTGTGGCTAAGACAAGGAGGGCACAGCAGCACTTGAGGGCCAAGTGGCTATGAGAATGCGGACGGGTGACAAATGGCTGCATGGCTGGCTGATGATAACTGAGACCCTGATGCCCAGCATCTCCAGAGTTCATAGTGTTACCGAAGCTGTTGCCCAGAACCATACCCTGCCTCTCCCTTGAATGGAATTACTCTTACCTAAATTTCAGGAGGAGCCTACAAAAAGAAAAACAAGGATTGGTTACAACCAATGACAGAAGATTTGACTTCCGGTAGACCTTGATCTTCATTATACACTCACTGTAATAGCATGCTAAATGACACACCCACCAGCACCATGACAGTTGACAATTATAACAATAACCAGAAAAGTCCAAACAAAGACTGAAAAGGAGTGTTCACCAGATCCAGATGCCGACCACACCTAACAAGGATTGGTTACAACCAATGACAGAAGATTTGACTTCCGGTAGACCTTGATCTTCATTATACACTCACTGTAATAGCATGCTAAATGACACACCCACCAGCACCATGACAGTTGACAATTATAACAATAACCAGAAAAGTCCAAACAAAGACTGAAAAGGAGTGTTGCACCAGATCCAGATGCCGACCACACCTGTGTTCTCGGATAAGTCATGAATATTCCTCCCTCTCTTTCCAATACACTCCCTTTTACCTCAACACTCCTGTACAGACGGTGTCTCTGCCCACATCGGGTTGAGAATTTGATTTGCAAACTAAGTCCCTGCTTCTCCATTCTTTGGCTATAGCATAAAGCTTCTGCTGCTCCAGTCTCAGCATGAGTTTTTTATTTTGGCTAGACTGGGTCTTTGTTGCTATGCACAGACTTTCTGTATTTCAGCATCAGTTTCTTTGTTGGCTATGCAAACCCGAGCAGAAAAAGAAGCCAAGACAGTGGCTCTCAGCTTGGGCTTGTTGTTGTTGTTCAGTCACTCAGTCGAATCCAACTCTTTGCGACCCCATGGGCTACAGCATACCAGGCCTCCCTGTCCAGCACCAACTCCAGGAACTTGCTCAAACTCATGTCCATTGAGTCGGTGATGCCATCCAACCATCTCATCCTCTGTTGTCCCCTTCTCCCACCTTCAATCTTACCCAGCATCAGGGCCTTTTTAAGTGAGTCAGTTCTTTGCATAAGGTAGCCAAAGTATCAGAGTATCAGCTTCAGCATCAGTCCTTCCAATGAATATTCAGGACTGATCTCCTTTAGGATGGACTGGTTGGATCTCCTTGCAGTTCAAGGGACTCTCAAGAGTCTTCTCCAACACCGCAGTTCAAAAGCATCAATTCTTTGGCACTCAGCCTTCTTTATGGTCCAACTCTCACATCACTATGGGAAAAACCATAGCTTTGACTATATGGACCTTTGTTGACAAAATAATGTTTCTGCTTTTTAACATGCTGTCCAGGTTTGTCAAAGATTTTCTTCCAAGGAGCAAGTGCTTAATTTCATGGCTGCAGTCACTATCTGCTTTGATTTTGGAGCCCAAGAAAATAAAGTCTGCCACTGTTTCCATTGTTTCCCCAACAATTTGCAATGAAGTGATGAGTGCCATGATCTTCATTTTCTTAATGTTGAGTTTTAAGCCAGTTTTTTCACTCTCATCAAGAGCCTCTTCAGCTCCTCTTCACTTTCTGCCATAAGGGTGGTGTCATTTGTGTATCTGAAGTTATTGATATATTCTCCCTGCAATCTTGATTCCACCTTGTGCTTCATCCAGCCTAGAACTTCACACGATGTACTCTGCAAATAAGTTAAATAAACAGGGTGACAATATACAGCCTTGACGCACTCCTTTCCCTATTTGGAACCATCTGTTGCTCCATGTCCGATTCTAACTGTTGCTTCTTGATGTGCATAGAAGTTTCACAGGAGGCAGGTTGGGTGGTCTGGTATTCCCATCTCTAAGAATTTTTCACACTTTGCTGTGATCCATACAGCCAAAGGCTTTAATGTAGTCAATGAAGCAGAAGTAGATGTTTTTCTGGAATTCTCTTGCTTTTTCTATGATCCAACAGATGTTGGAAATTTGAGCTCTGGTTCCTCTGCCTTTTCTAAATCCAGCTTGAACATCTGGAGGTTCACAGTTCACATACTGTTGAAGTCTGGCTTGGAGAATTTTGAGCATTACTTTACTAGCATGTGAGATGAGTACAACCGTGTGGTAGTTTGAGCATTCTTTGGCATTGCCTTTCTTTGGAATTGGAAAGAAAACTGACCTTTTCCAGTCCTGTGGCCACTGCTGAGTTTTCCAAATTTGCTGGCATATTGAGAGCAGCTCTTACACAGCATCATCTTTTAGGATTTGAAATAACTCAGCTGAAATTCCATCACCTCCACTAGCTTTGTTCATAGTGATGCTTCCTAAGGCCCCTTGACTTTGCACTCCAGGATGTCTGGCTCTAGGTGAGGGATCAACCCATTGTGGTTATCTGGGTTATTCAGATCTTTTTGTATAGTTTTTCTGTGTATTCTTACCACCTCTTCTTAGTATCTTCTTCTTCTGTTAGGTCTATATTGTTTCTGTCCTTTATTGTGCCCATCTTTGCATGGAATGTTCACTTGGTATCTCTAATTTTCTTGAAGACATCTCTAATCTTTCCCATTCTATTATTTTCCTCTATTTCTTTGAACTGATCACTTAGGAAGGCTTTCTTATCTCTCCTTGCTATTCTTTGGAACTCTGCATTCAGATGGGTACATCTTCCTTTTCTTCTTTGCCTTTAGCTTCTCTTCTCAGGTATTTGTAAGGCCTTCTCAGACAACCATTTTACCTTTTTGCATTTCTTTTTCTTGGGGATGGTTTTGATCCACCTCCTGTACAGTGTTACGAATCTCCATCCATAGTTCTTCAGGCACTCTATCAGATCTAATTCTTTGAATCTATTTGTCACTTGAATCTATTTGTCAATCCCTGTATAATTATAAGGGATTTGATTTAGGCCATACCTTAATAGCCTAGTGGTTTTCCCTACTTTCTTCAATTTAAGTCTGAATTTGGCAATAATGAGTTCATGACCTGAGCCACAGTCAAATCTGACTACAAATCTGAGTGGAAAAAAGCTGAGACAATGGATCTCAACCTGGGTTAGGTCCCCAGTATTGGCCCAGTCAATGAATTTGGTAAAAATAGGCCCCCTGAAATACTGATACAACCCAGGCAACCCAGGCAGAATATGAAGGACATCCTGAATTGATTAAGATTACTAATAGGGATATTCCATTTCTATTATCTAGAAGTCAAGTAAGTTCAATTTTAGAAAAATAAAATTTCTTGTTTGTGGGCAAAAACTTTGTACCCTCTGTAGAACAAATGAGTAATCTGAATACTGAGAGAGGAGTAAGAATCAGCCAAGGAACGAGATAAATATTCAGATTTCAAGACACAGCATCCCATTAAANAGTAAGTTCAATTTTAGAAAAATAAAATTTCTTGTTTGTGGGCAAAAACTTTGTACCCTCTGTAGAACAAATAAGTAATCTGAATACTGAGAGAGGAGTAAGAATCAGCCAAGGAACGAGATAAATATTCAGATTTCAAGACACAGCATCCCATTAAACAAGCACCAAGAATCAGATGAGCATGGTGAGAAATGAATGTAAAGAACTAAATAAAATCATATAGAACCTGGAACGTTATGCTAAAAATTTGGGGCTTTATCATAAAAAACAGTGAGAAGGTCTTTAGGACAATGTGACACAAAATGCAGTCTGCAGACCATCAGGGGCATCTGGAAGCCTGTTAGAAATGCAGATTCTCAGATTTTTCAGTCCCTACTTTTGCGACCCCGTGGACTGTACAGTCCATGGAATCCTCCAGGCCAGAATACTGGAGTGGGTAGCCTTCTCCAGGGGATCTTCCCAACCTAGGGATCAAATCCAGCTCTCCTGCACTGCAGGCGAATTCTTTACCAGCTGAGCTATCAGGGAAACCCAGAGCATGCTAAACCATTGCTCACTCCCACCCCCAACCCCAGAATTTCCCCAGAATTTCTGGGGGAATCTGAGTTTTAACAAATCCTCCTTGTGATTCTTATTCATACTAAAGTTTATACAGCACTGATTTTAGGAGACAAGGTTAAGCAAAGTGAAAGAGACAAGAAGCAATTGAAGTCTTGTATTTCTGGCTTAGGCAATTGGAAAATGGTGATGCCTTTCATTGAAATAAGGAACATACTAGAAGAAAAAATATGTCATATTCTTTTGGTTTGGGGCATTTTTATTTTGAAGGCTTGAGAAGTTCCCAAATAGAAATACCCCTACCTGCTAGCATAGGAGAGAGATCTGGGCCTGAGGCAAGGATGAGAGAGTCATCAATACAAACAGGGAAATTGACCCCAGGGGAGAGTGTGTACAAATCAGCAGCCCCAGGGCCTAGGACCAAACCCTGAAATCACAGACTTTTTTTTTTTTTGGCTGCACTGGGTCTTCTTTGCTGCTCACGAGCTGTCTCTAGTTGCAACGAATGGAGGTCCTCTCTAGTTGCGGTGCTCAGGCCTCTCATTGCAGTGGCTTCTCATGGTACAGAGCATGAGCTTTGGGGCACACAGACTTCAGCAGGTGTGGCACATAGGGCTTAGTTGCACGTGGAATCTTCCCAGACCAGGGGTTGAACCCATGTCCCCTGCACTGGCAGGAAGATTCTGAACCACTGGACCACTGGGAAAGTCCTGAGAGTATTGACTTTTTTTTTTTTTTTTAAGAGCTTGGGCTCAGTAGTTGTGATACACAAGCTTAGTTGCCCCATAGCATGTGGGATCTTCCTGATGTGCGTGTGTGCCAAGTCACTTCAGTCATGTCCGACTCTGTGCGACTCCATGAACTGTAGTCTGCCAGGCTCCTCTGTCCATGGGATTCCTCAGGCAAGAATGGAGTGGGTTGCCATGCCCTCCTTCAGAGGATCTTCCTGACCCAGGGATCGATCCCACGTCTCTTTACTTCTCCTGCATTGGCAGGCAGGTTCTTTACCACTAGCACCACTGGGAAGCCCTGAAAGTATTGACTTTTAAGGGGTGGGCAAAGGACTTCCCAGGTGGCTTAGTGGTGAAAAATCAGCCTGCAGTTCAGGAGACACAGGTTTGATCCCTGGGTCGGGAAGATCCCCTGGAGAAGAAAATGGCAACCCACTCCAGTATTCTTGCCTGGAGAATCCCATGGACAGAGGAGCCTGGTAGGCTACAGTCCATGGGGTTGTGAAGAGTCGGACATTACTCAGCAACTAAAAAACAACAAAGAGGAGCCTGAAGGGATAGCCAAAGGAGTAAAAGGCAAACTAGGAGTCAATGTTAAGAAGAAGAGAATGTCTTAAGAAAGAAAGAATCTTTAAATGCTTTGGAGAATTCAAGTTAAATAAGGACCTGCAAATGTCTACTGGTTTCTGTGCGTGTGTGTGCGCGCGCGCGCGTCACTAGCTCCCAGGTAGCAATTAGAGATCTTGGTTTAACAGTTTCAGTAGAATGGTAGGGGTTGAATTAAACTTGTAATGCTCAGGTACAACTAAAAATGGGGGACGTAGTTCAGCAGTTCTCAACCAGAGGTAATTATGCTCTCCAGGGGACATTGGCAACATCTGGTGACATTTTCGCTACTGGTATTTGATGAGAAGAGGCTAGAAATGAGACTAAACCTTCTAAAATGCACAACTCCCCTCCCCTGCCTCAATGAAGAATTATCCTGCCGAGGTTAATTGGCAGGATAATTATAATAATGCCAAAGGTCGAGAAACCATGCTTTAGCTTAATAAAGTCTATACACTTTTGTGGCCTATCATAATTAGAAATCTCCTGGGTGTATGAGGGACTTCCTAGGTGGCGCTAGTCATAAAGGATCCACCTGCCAACGTAGGAGATGCAGGTTTAATCTTGGGTCTGGCAGGTCCTCTGCAGTAGGAAATGGCAACCCGCTCCAGTAACCATGCCCAGAAAATTCCATGGACAGAGGAGCCTGGTGGGCTACAGTCCTCGGGGTCACAAGCAGTCAGACGCAACTGAGCACACACACATACATGAACGCTGGGTGTATTAATATTATTGAGGCAAACACAGCATTCCTGAACAAGCAGTAAAAGGATGAGAAGCTTGGGACCTTCCTAGTGATCCAGTGGTTAAGACTGTGTGCTTCCAGTGCAAGGGGCATGGGTTCAATCCCTGGGCAGCAAATCAGGGATTCCAAATGCCCTGTGGCCAAAAAAAAAAAAGAGAGAGAGAAACTCAAGAGTTCAGAAAACTCTTTCCAATGTTGCCACTATTATCTATTGTCTTTTAAATCATCATTTAAGTGTTTTCTCAGCTCCATTTCTTCATGTAGAATCATCTTATATTCCCAAAGTATTTGTAATCCTCCATGAACATATTTTCCTTTAAGCAAGTGATAGAGGGACTACATTCTTATTCTAATGAGGTTTCTCCTTAGGGACAAAAAGGGAATTCAAACACACCTTTATAACCGATTATAGAAATTCTGGTATAGATGCATGTTTCTATATAGCTGAATTTCTACAAGTGCAAAAAATCTGAGTTACTGTGCAATCATTTGACAAAGAATAAGTTGAGTATGAGGAAATAAAGTGGAGAGAAAACAGGAATACAGTTAGAAAATAAAGAAAATGGAGGAAACAAAGTAGAGATATTATTCCTGCAGCTGCCAGAGCTGAGGGAGCTGAAATTTGGACCGTGGCAGTAAGATAGGGATTTTCAATATAACCATCTGACGTCCTCTCCTCTAGGGGTTAGAATTGTGTTTATCACATTTTTTTATCTCCAGATCCTGGAATGTAGTGCTCAATTCATATTTACTGATTAAAACAAATGAATAAAAAAAGCTAAGCCTATAAAATACTGAGGTTGGGAAATGCTCTTGGACATATGAGGATTTGTTAAATAAAACTGTCAAAAAAATTTTCATTTTAAGAATCTGTTAAGAATAATCAGGGCTTACCTGATGGCTCAGCAGTAAAGGATCTACCTGCCATGCAGGAGATACCAGTTCAATGCCTGGGTCAGGAAGATCCTCTGGAGAAGGAAATGGCAAGTCACTCTAGTAGTCTTGCCTGGGAAATCCCATGGACAGAGGAGCCTGTCAGGCTACAGTCCATAGGTTCACAAAGAGTTGGACAGGACTTAGCGACTAAACAAAAACAACAAAGAATAATTAATCATACAAAGAAAAATAGCTATCATCTACTGCGAAATTTCTGTGAATTAAACCCATTTGTTTCTCTCCTTGCTCAGTCATTAAACAACATTTGTTGAATGCCAGGCAAGCGTTTTTGCCTTCATAGCACTTGTATGCGTGGCAGGCAACACAGAAAACTACCATAAGGTGTAGTGGCTAGCTCGGCATTCACACTTTCTTCTCCTTTTAATGAGAGTCTGTTCCTTGCTCTTGTATCCACTCTCTCCTGTGCAGCCTATGTGCCTCTAGCTTCCAGTTGGTCCTCATCTCATTTCTCTATGGTTCTTTCTAGCTTTTAGAGGCCATAGTTCATATATGTAAAGCAGCAGTTCACATGCCTCTTCCTAGCAAACAGAAACTGAGCTGTATTGTAAGCACTGGGCACAAGGGGGCTCTAGCAGCTCAGTGAGATTTACCAGGTTGGCTGAGGACTGTCAAGACTGATTTTGAAGTCAATTTTCTCCTGAGTTGTAGAAAACAAGAAAATTCCAAAGGACATATGAGCTAGGGGAGGGAGAAGAAACAGTTTCCAAGCCATTTATCCCTCAGATGCCAATGGTGAGTAAAAGTGTCAAGAAATTTTACATATTCCTGTCAAAGAAGGAATTTAAACCAAAACTTGCAGATTCTCAGAACTTATCAGTTTATAGGAAAAATATGCAATCTCAATAGTGAAAAAGGGAGGGCAAAGAAGCCAAACAATTTAAAAGTAATGTGCTTTTTATTTTTCCATTTATAAATTGTACATGTATTTTGAAATAAACAGAGCATGCTGCTGCTGCTAAGTCACTTCAGTCGTGTCCGACTCTGTGCGACGCCATAGACGACAGCCCACCAACTCCCCCGTCCCTGGGATTCTCCAGGCAAGAACGCTGGAGTGGGTTTCCATTTCCTTCTCCAATGCGTGAAAGTGAAACGTGAAAGTGAAGTCGCTCAATCGTGTCCAACTCTTAGCCACCCCATGGACTGCAGCCCACCAGGCTTCTCTGTCCATGGGATTTTCCAGGCAAGAGTACTGGAGTGGGGTGCCATTGCCTTCTCCAAACAGAGCATGAGGTTGTATCAAATGGAAATTCATGTTCAACATACTTGGCAATAGAACTGTGTTCTAGCAATGTGTACGAAGGTATCCAACTGAAAAGGTTCAGTTAGAATGGTAGCAGTTTGAGTCAGTCTCACTTTTTAAAACTAAATATCAGTAGTTAAATGGAACTGGAAATTCTAGAGATTTGTCCACTTGAACTAGGCCTGAATGACTATTCTATCTTGAGAAATAAATCAGTGTAGAGATAGAAAAGCCTCTTAGAGAAATTGTTTTGTCCTGGTGAAATAATTTGGCTGAGAGTTCTTACGGGAGATTTGTGTTGTTGAGTTTGGAGAGCTTTTTGAAGCTGTGGACTGTCTAATAGGAAGTTTGTAAGTGGTACAGATGTATACTGAGGATTATAGCACTCAGTACTACTTGCTTGAGTGTTTTCTCCTCTTGGCCATTCATTCCTGCCTTGTATGATCTCATTTAAAATTTTATCATTCCTCCATACCATTTCTAAATGCTTCCTAGTGTGTATCATTGAATATCACAATTGCCCATTTACCTATCAGCATTTAAGCTATAAGCTCTATGGTAGTAAATACCTGTCTGTCTTGCTCGCCATTATCTTTTGTGACCAGATTAATGTCTGGAACATGAGAGATACAAAGAAAACCTGACCAAATCTCCCAAATACCAACTCTCTCAGGCCTTCCTTTTCAATATATATATTTTTCCCATTTGCACAAACCTCTAACTCCTTGAACCTCTGTCTGCTGCCAGCCCCCCACCTCCGTTTGCATAGAGGTCTCTCTCTTAAATCTTTTAGATTAAATTCCAATCGTGTGGGTGAAGGGTAGGATTCCATGAGAGAGGGCAAAGAACAACTACAGGAGGGAACATTTCCAGAGAAGCTGTACTGTAGAAAACTCACCCTCATCCCCTAGGCTATCTCTCTGTCTCTTCATCCCCCTACTTCTAACTCCCTCTTGTCCCCAGACTCCTCCAATACGTTTGGACTTCTCTTTGAGCATCTAGATTCTCTCTGACCAGCATTCTTGGTTCTCTTATATCCTTATTTTGGGTTGGCAAAGAAGTTCGTTCGAGTCTTCTGTAACATCTTACAAAAAACAGGAAAGAACTTTTTGGCCAATTCAGTATTTCCACTGCATTACCAGAGAACACCAACCTTCAAGTTAACTTCTGGAAAAATTTTCTGAGCCACCTAGACTTTGTGCATCAATACAAAATCATAGTCATCAAGTTCATCTTGGGCTACCTGTCAGTTTCTTTGCTTTTCTGGATTCAGCTTCTTCCCATCCCCTTTTACTACTGTTGCAAACTCTCCTCAGGCTGCCTCTGGCTTTAATTTAAATTGTCCCAGCATCTCCTTAATATCTTTTTAGTATTAATGGATACGTAGTGATCTCTCTTCTTTTATTCCTGATACTGGTTATTGTATATATATATTTTTTTCTTGGTCAGTCTGGCAAGAAATGTATTAATTATTTATTTATCTTTCTAAAAATCAGTTTTTATCTCATTGATTTTCTCAGTTATTTTTCAGTTCTTAATTTTACTGAATTCTAGTCTTTGTTATTTCCTGCCTTCTGCTTAATTTGCTCTTTTTTCTCCAGTTTCTTAAGGTAGAAGCTGATTACTGATTTAAGATCTTTATTTTTTTCTTTCTTTTTCAGAATTTTGGTTGTGCTAGGTCTTCTTTGCAGTATACGGACTTCTCTAGTTGAGGAGCTCGAGTTTACTTGTCCCAAAGCATGTGAGAACCAACTAGCTCCTTGACCAGGGATTGAACTCACGTCCCGTGTATAGCAGGGTAGATTCTTAACCACTGGACCACCAGAAAAATCTCTTTATTCTTTTCTAAGTATTTGTTATAGCCACATTCACAAATTTTAACACCATATATTTTCACTTTCACTCTGTTAAAATATATGCTGTGCTGTGCTTAGTCGCTCAGGTGTATCTGTCTCTTTTGCGACCTCATGGACTGTAGTCCACCAGGCTCCTCTGTCCATGGGCATTCTCCAGGCAAGAATACTGGAGTGGGTTGTCCTGCCCTCCTCCAGGGGATCTTTCCAAGTCAGGGATTGAACCCAGGTCTCCCACATTGCAGGCAGATTCTTTACCAGCTGAGATACCAGGGAAGCCGCATTAAATATATATATATATATATATATATATATATATATAATTTTTTTTTCCTTGTGAGATTTCCTCTTTGACTCATAGGCTATTGTGGAAGGCAGAATAATGTCCAACTTCTCCCTGTCCCCAAGCTTCAAGATGCCTATATCCTAATTTCTGGATCCTATGAATATCTTAGGTTACATGACAAAGGGGAATTAAAGTTGCAGATGGAACTAAGGTTGCTAAATATCTGACTTAAAATAATGAGATTATTCTGAATTATCCAGGGAGGCCCAGGGTAACCACTGTGCTGTGCTTAGTCCTTCAGTTGTGTCCACCTCTTTGTGACCCAACAGACTGTAGGCTCCTCTGTCCATGGGATTTCCTAGGCAAGAACACTGGAGTGGGTTGCCTGCCCTTCTCCAGGGGATCTTCCCAACCCAGGGATCAAACCCAGGTGTTCCGCATTGCAGGTGGATTCTTTACTGTCTGAGCCACCAGGGAGCCCTGTAACCACAATTCTTAAAAGCTTCTTAAATTCTTAAAACTGTAACCACAACAAATCTTAGAAGTGGAAACAGGAAGCAGAAAAGGAGATGTGAGGAGAAAAACAAGATCACAGTGATATGACCCACCATTACCAGCTTTAAGATGTAGGAAGGGGGATCAAGAATCAAGGAATACACCCAGTACCTCCTTGCCATGCTCCCATGGTGCTCCGTTTGCATTCTTAATTTTGTGGTTGCATAAGGTATGGACCTAACAGAAGCAGAAGATATTAAGAAGAGGTGGCAAGAAACACAAAAGAACTGTATTATCCATGACCTAGATAATCACAATGATGTGATCACTCACCTAGAGCCAGATATCCTGGAATGTGAAGTCAAGTGGGCCTTAGAAAGTATCACTACGAACAAAGCTAGTGGAGGTGATGGAATTCCAGTGGAGCTATTTCAAATCCTGAAAGATGATGCTGTGAAAATGCTGCACTCAATATACTAGCAAATTTGGAAAACTCAGCAGTAGCCACAGGACTGGAAAATGTCACTTTTCATTCCAATCCCAAGGAAAGGCAATGCCAAAGAATGCTCAAAGTACCGCACAATTGCACTCATCTCACACGCTAGTAAATTAATGCTCAAAACTCTCCAAGCCAGGCTTCAGCAGTACGTGAACCGTGAACTTCCAGATGTTCAAACTGGTTTTAGAAAAGGCAGAGGAACCAGAGATCAAATTGCCAACATCCACTGGATCATGCAAAAAGCAAGAGAGTTCCAAAAAACATCTATTTCTGCTTTATTGATTATGCCAAAGCTTTTGACTGTGTGGATCACAAGAAACTGTGGAAAATTCTTCAAGAGATGGGAATACCAGACCACCTGATCTGCCTCTTGAGAAACCTATATGCAGATCAGAAAGCAACAGTTACAACTGGACATGGAACAACAGACTAAATAGGAAAAGGAGTACGTCAAGGCTGTATATTGTCACCCTGCTTACTTAGCTTATATGCAGAGTACATCATGAGAAACGCTGGGCTGGAAGAAGAACAAGCTGGAATCAAGATTGCTGGGAGAAATATCAATAACCTCAGATATGCAGATGACACCACCCTTATGGCAGAAAGTGAAGAGGAACTAAAAAGCCTCTTGATGAAAGTGAAAGAGGAGAGTGAAAAAGTTGGCTTAAAGCTCAACATTCAGAAAACGAAGATCATGGCATCTGATCCCATCACTTCATGGGAAATAGATGGGGAAACAGTGGAAACAGTGTCGGACTTTATTTTTTGGGGCTCCAAAATCACTGCAGATGGTGACTGCAGCCATGAAATTAAAAGGCGCTTACTCCTTGGAAGAGAAGTTATGACCAAGCTAGATAGCATATTCAAAAGGAGAGATATTACTTTGCCAACAAAGGTCCATCTAGTCAAGTCCATGGTTTTTCCTGTGGTCATGTATGGATGTGAGAGTTGGACTGTGAAGAAAGCTGAGCGCCGAAGAATTGATGCTTTTGAACTGTGGTGTTGGAGAAGACTCTTGAGAGTCCCTTGGACTGCAAGGAGATCCAACCAGTCCATCCTGAAGGAGATCGGTCCTGGGTGTTCATTGGAAGGACTGATGCTGAAGCTGAAACTCCAGTACTTTGGCCACCTCATGTGAAGAGTTGACTCATTGGAAAAGACCCTGATGCTGGGCGGGATTGGGGGCAGGAGAAGGTGATGACAGAGGATGAGATGGCTGGATGGCATCACCGACTCGATGGACATGAGTTTGAGTAAACTCTGGGCGTTGGTGATGGACAGGGAGGCCTGGTGTGCTGTGATTCATGGAGTGGCAAAGAGTCAGACACGACTGAGCGACTGAACTGAACTGAACTGAAGGTACCATAATTAAATGCTCAGAAGCTTGTCTACTCACTATCCTATAAGCCTCCTGACATCAGAGGCTGTTTCTTATTTATTTTGTACATCCACTGACTACCATAGTGCCTGGCACACTGTAGGCATTTAAAACTATCTTGTTAAATCAACAAATAATTGAAAACCATTTACTGATAATGAGTATATTATTTGTTTCACCTCTTCACGGGGAGCCAAAAATCTTTCACAGGCACAGATTTTACGAGCTACATTAGTTATTATGATTGAATAAGAAGGAGGTGAATCTTGGCTCAAAGTTAACCATTCTCTTTTTCAGTGGGATCCCTTAGGATGCTCTAAAGACATCCTAAAAAGATCTGTCCTTTTCATGTACCTATAATTGATCCCAGTGTGGTTTTCATTAGGAAAACAACTTGAAGTGAAGTAAGGACTTGATATCATTAATAGAATCTTTACTTCTTCCATCCTTGTGTGCTTTTTCCACATTTAGGATTAAAGGAACTTTTATCAACTATTTTCAAATGTTGTAACTGTTAAGTTTTAAGAACATCAGGGACTGTTACAAAGAATCTGGTTACTAAGTCAAGGCTGTCTTTCTGCTGTTGTGGAACTCCCCTTCCCTAACTGAAACAACTAGAAAAAGTAGCTGGAGAAGTAGGGGAAATAGGAAACAACTAGACAACAGTCAGCGCAGGACTGTGATCCTTCAGCAAAGGGAAACAAGCTAAGTGAGCACGAGGAAGGCCTCGACTTTCTCCCTAAGGACAGTTTTCATCACAGTGCCAGAAAGCCTCATTAAAATGAGAAGTTATAAAGTTCAGGGAGGCCAAGATAGCTAAAGAGTCGGACACGACTGAGCGACTGAACTGAACTGAAGATAGCTAAAATATGTGGGACGGTGACTCAGAGAGGAAGGTACTAGAAAGAGAACCCCAGAAATGTTCACAGATGTCCCTCCCTTGATTCTTTTAGACTGATTTCTAGTCTTGCGTGTGAAAAGGAAAACTGCATGAGATTGGGCAAACACTGCTGAGGAGAGAATGTTTACAGAGGACCTGTAATGCAAGAAAATTCCTGGAGCTTGCCCAAGCCTTGAGAGGATTCTAGTGCCCATCAGACAGAGTGAAGAGACCTCACTGAATAGATGGGTCATTAAGTAGAGATCTCAGAGGTTCCGTCTCAGCAGTGGAGCTAAACTGGTTCTAAATAAAGGCTTCAGTTCAGTTCAGTCGCCCAGTCGTGTCAGACTCTTTGCGACCCACGAACCGCAGCACGCCAGGCCTCCCTGTCCATCACCAACTCCCGGAGTTCACCCAGACTCATGTCCATTGAGTCAGTGATGCCAGCCAAGTGTCTCGTCCTCTGTCTCTCCCTTCTCCTCCTGCCCTCAATCTTTCCCAGCATCAGGGTCTTTTCTAATGAGTCAGCTCTTTGCATCAGGTGGCCAAAATATTGGAGAGGCTACACACACACATACCTAAAACACACTTAAATTCAAACCTCAAAAAGATGAGGTTGGGGACTTCCCTGGTGGTCCAGTGGCTAAGAGTCCATGCTCCCAATGCAGGGGGCGTGGGTTCGATCCCTGGTCAGAAAACTAGATTCCACATGCTGCAACTAAAGATCTCCATGCTGCAACAAAACTGCAGATCTGGTGTAGGGCAACTAAGACACGTTGCCGCCAAATAAATAAATATTTTTTTAAAAAAGATAAAGTTGACCTCAAAGTAACTTAACTTTCTGCCAGAACAAAATCTAACACTCATCAAGAAATACTGTAAAACTTTTAAAGGAATATAATTTTAAAAATTGGGGATGCAGATATGGGAGTTTGGGGAGGTGGAAGCTGCTAGAATTTCTGAGATAGAACTTGAGAGTAGGGCATAGCACAAAGAGAGATGTCTGGAGAACTGTAGAGGGCTCGCCTCAAATATCCGAGTACTGATATGCACATGAGTGAGAGGAGTCTTAGAAACAGCAACGGAAAAGGAGTTCACACAGGGCAGAGACTAGTTTGTGCTCACACCGATCACAGACCTTGTCATATACAGGGCATTAGGTACAGCCCTCAAGAGAGTCAGGCCTTAGGAGTAAGAATATAAAGCCCAGAGCAAAGTCTTCTCTGAATCCCCTGTGGCAAAGCTTAATACTAAGCCTCACAAGGATCAAGTTGATCCTCAAGTAGATTGAACAAAATCAGTACTCTAAAAGGATGACTCTTGTGCACTTTTGGTGGGAATGTAAAATGGTACAAAATCTATCCTCACTCCAGGTAATCTATCATCTTTGTGACTCTTAAATTCAATATATATAAAGTATTTTCTCTGTTCTAGTTCATCGACCTTTTTGTCTTTTCCTATTACATCACATTGATTTGATAGCATATTTATATTAAATATTCAAAATTTAATGACTTTATTGCTCTTATTTCTTATAATTTTCTTGGCTCCCCAATAGCATTTACTCTTTCATATAAATGTTAGGAGCATTTTACCCAGTTATATAATAAACATGGTTGGAATGATAATAATATATTAATTGGGGAAGAAATACTATTTTTATGCTAATTTTGCCATCTACAAATATAGTATATTTCCCACTTCTTTAGGTCTAATGTTTTTATATTATTTTATAAGTTTCTTTTCATATTTTTGACCAATTTATTCTAAGAATTCTATAGTTTTTCAACTATTATGAATAAAATGTGGAATATTTTTCTCATTCTTCATTCCTGCATGCTTGTTACCAGAAATTAAAAACCTAATTAATTTAATATATTGTCTTGATATGTAGCCACCTTACTAATTTCTCTAATAGTATAATTGATTAGTATTTTATTGGTTAATAAAATAAGTATTATTTTATTACTTAATTGTTTATCACTTTATCATTATTTTTGAATAAAATAAAATAATTAGTTACTTAAATTAATTAATAAATGTTTCACTGGATCTCTTAGGCACTCTTTAACTATTCTAGGCACTCTTGAATTGTCATAGTAATGAATTACATTGGTACATTTCCTGATGTTCAGATACATTGCATTCCTGAAACAAATCTTGTTTGAACCTAATTTTTATTTTTTTGATATATATATATGTAGATTCTATTTACTAAATTTTGGAAGAGAATTATACATTTGTAGTTGTGAGATAGGACTATAGTTTTTGCCTCCATAAAATAATATATTTAAAATTTATTCTCATGTCTTAAAATAAATTGGAAAATTTCTTATATAAACAATAACTTAAAAAAATGGAACAGAATTATCTGTTCTTAAAAGTTGTGACTCCATCTCATACTGGAGTCTTTAAGTAGTAAATTAAAAAAAAATCATCTTTAATATCTCTTTTGTAAAGACTGTAATTTTATATAAAATACACATATTTGATAATTTATATTTTGCTAGGAAATTATCCATTTCACTCAAGGCTTTCAAATGTTTTTTTTTTTTTTTTCAGATTTATTTAATTTATTTATTTGGCTGCACAAGGCCTCAGTTACGGTGTGTGGGATCTAGTTCCCTGGTCTAATTAACAATGTCATGATAGTGTGAAGAGCAAAGGGACTCAGCCATACATATACATGTATCTTGTTGTTATAGAATTGCTACTAGTATTCTCATAATGCTTTTAGTCTTTGCTGAATACACTGTATGCCTTTCTTCTCATACCTAATTGTTGCTCCTCTCACTTAAGCAGACCTATAACTTTATCTAGTTTATTTTCAAAGAGCCAGCTTATTTGTTTCTTCTATTTATTTTTGTTTCCTGTTTCCTCAGTTTCAGCATTTTTTAAAAAAATTTAATGTTATAGTACACTTTCTTAATTTTGTAATTTCTTAAGATAAAGACTTAGTTCCTTTATTTTTATTTGTTTCTTATCTAGTACATTTATTTAGAGAGAACGATTTCCTTCTAAGTTCGGCTTTTAAACGTTCCCTACATTTTGATGTGAAGTCTTCTCCTTTTCATTGCTTCATAGTTTATAAATTATCTTTGATTTACTCTTTGATCCAAAGGTACGGAAATTAGTGTATTTCTTAATTTCAGTGAAGTTCCATTTTGTGTCATTTCTATATATTTTTCTCTAATTTTTATTGGGTTATGATTAGAAAAAAAGTAGGCAGTGATATCTATATTTGTTTTTTTAATTTGTTAAACTTTTCTCTGTGGGCAAGTATGTGATAAATGTAAAATTTCCAAGGAAACAAAATGAATATTGTGTATTAGAGGAACATAAGATCCTTTGCATAGGCTCCCCAGTGGCTCAGCGGTAAAGAATCTACCTGCAATGCAGGAGACACAGGAAATGCAGTTTTGATCCGGGGCTCAGGCAGATCCCCTGGAGGAGGAAATTGCAACCTACTCCAGTATTCTTGCCTGAAAAATCCTGTGTGGACAGAGGAGGCGTGCTACAATCCAAGGGGTCAAAAAGAGTTAGACACTGAGCACTTAAGCATGAAGATCCTATATATAGCTATTTAATTAAGTTAATTGATTTATTTAGCTTTCCTAGGATTTCTAAGAGGGATATAGTTAAGTCTTTAACTAAATATATTTTTTATCATGCATTTCTAATAGTTTTGATTTACATATCTGATCACTCTGATGCTGAGTGCATAAACATTTTTAATTATATCTTTTTCATAAACTGTGTCTTTAAAAATTATGTAATGTCAATACTTTTCACTTCAAATTCCATTTAGTTTGAGTCTTCCCTGGTGTTCCAGTGGTTAAGACTACGCTTTCAACTAGGGGGCTGCAGGTTTGATCTCTGATCTGGGAACTAAGACACCATATGCCACGTAGCCAAAAAAAGAAGAAAAAAATTCCAGTCTGCGTGTTTTTTTTTTTTTGACTCGCCGCATGTGGGATCGTAATTCCCCATCCGGGGATCCCCTTCCCTGGAGTGGAAGTGCTATTAACCACTGGAACACTGAAGAAGTCTCCTCTGCTTTCATTCTGTTTGAATTTTCTTGATATCTTTTGCCTATTCCCTTAATTGTCAGTTCTATCAGTTTGATTATGCTTCTTTTAAACAGTTTTTTATCTTTTAATGTGAATGTTGTCTTTTTGTTTATTCTTATTTATTTGGCTGCACCAATCTTAGTTCCACCACTCAGGATTCTGGGGTGGATTTAGTTCCCTGACCAGGGATCAAGGCTACCTGCATTGGGAGTGTGCAGTCTTAGCTGCTGAACCACCAGGGAAGTCCCTGGGTATTGTTTTTTTAAACTTAGTGTAATGATTGGGCTTCCCAGGTGGTGCTAGTAGTAAAGAACCCATCTGCCAATGTGGCAGACTTAAGAGAAGAGAGTTGGATTTGACCCCTGGGTTGGGAAGATAATCTGGAGAAAGAAAGTGAAATTGCTCAGTTGTGTCCAACTCTTCGAGAGCCCATGGACTATAACCTGTCACGTTCCTCCGTCCATGGGATTTTCCAGGTAAGAATACTAGAGTGGGTTGCCATTTCCTTTTCCAGAGGATCTTCCCAACCCAGGGATCGAACCCAGGTCTCCCTTATTGCAGGCAGACGCTTTACCGTCTGAGCCACCAGGGAAATCACCCTAGAGAAGGCCATGGCAACCCACTCCAGTCTTCTTGCCTGGGAAATCAGAGGAGCCTGGCGGGCCAGGGTCCATGGGGTTGCAGAGAGTTGAATTCGACTGAATTGGCACCTTGAATAATGATCTCTGTATTTTATTCCTTCCCTCATACTTTGTATGTAAACTTATGTTTTACTTTTTTACATATACTTTTCCATATTTCAGCTGTTTCGATCATGTTAATATTTCACTCTCCCCTCTCTTCAACAGTTCTATTAAAACGGAACTTCCGTTACATTTCTTAATCAGACACACATTTTTCTACTATTATTTGAAAACAAAACACAAAAGATTGCCCTATCTAGACACACAATTTCCTCCACTGAGGAACTCTGTTTCTCCTCCACTTCTCATTACCAATATGTTAACATCTTTAGAGTAATTTTGCCTTGCCTGCTTCTTCCCTCTATCCATGAGGTCTTAGAAACTTTTAATTCCTCTCTTCTTATACTGTCCCTCCGAGTTTCATACTTTCATTTCTAGACACTTAGATTTTCCTTTCAAGTTTTCCTGTTTCTATTATACACGTCTTCTCCGCATGCCCAGTTCATCCTCATCTATTTGTATGGAACTGTGCATTTGCCCAGCAATGCGTATTGTTCATTCTGTTTCTTCCGCTTCTGTTTTGAAGTATTTGTGCACCTTAATTTGTTGCCTTTTCTTTAATATTTTTCTAGTCAAGGCAGGGGAATCATCTTAGTGATAGTGAAGTCGCTCAGTCGTGTCCGACTTTGCGACCCCATGGACTGTAGCCTACCAGGCTCCTCTGTGCATGGGATTTTCCAGGCACTAGTCCTGGAGTGGATTGCCATTTTCTTCTCCGGGGGCTCTTCCCAACCCAGGGGTCGAACCCGGGTCTCCCGCATTGTAGACAGACACTTTACCGTCTGAGCCACCAGGGAAGTCGGGAATGATCTTCAGTTCAGTTCAGTCACTTAGTCGTGCGACCCCATGAATCGCAGCACGCCAGGCCTCCCTGTCCATCACCCTTACATCATAGCTAACTTGCTCTCTCTCTCTCTAAAGATGCTAATCTCCTGCCTTCAAGCTATTAGTGTTACAGAGGTAATGCAAAGGTGCTGCTTTTTTCCCCAGCAGCTTATTCTTCTAAATGGTAGCATTAATAATATTTGTTCTTTAGAATTAAGGATTTTACCAGGTTGTGCATGTCAGTAATCTTTTTATGTATAACCACGTGTAACTAGCCAAAAAATTCACATGTATACTGTCTCTTGCCCTACTTCATTGGAGCAATTTCCTAGAACTCCTGAGAGAATGGGCTTCCCAGCTGCCGCTAGTGGTAAAGAAACTGCCTGCCAGTGCAGGTTAGACATAAGGTTCGAGCCCTGGGTCCGGGGAGATCCCCTGGAGAAGGGAATGGCAATCCATTCCAGTATTCTTGCCTGGAGAATCCCATGGACAGAGGAGCCTGGTGGGCTACAGTTTATAATGTTGCACAGAGTCGGACACAACTGAAGCGACTTAGCACAGCACTGAGAGAATATTTCCTGGGTTATAGGCCTCAGTATGATGTTGAATAAAACTTAACCCACTGCTTTTATGTTGCGTGGTTTTCTTTCAGTTGACACTGGCAGTGTAGAAAGCATGCAAGCTGTCTCCTCTCTTCTGAATTCACACAGGTCTTACAACAAAGCAGATAAGAATATGTATTTTGGAGCCAGATGCCTCGGTTCAAGTACTAGCTCTGCATTTACCAGTGATGTGACCTTGGGCAAATCATTCACACCCTGTGCTTCAATTTCCTTATTTAGCCAATGGGGAAATAGTGAGTATTCTTATGAGTTTATTGTGAGAGTTACGAGTCTACTTTTGTGAAGTCCTACTTTTTCAAAGTCTACGTTTGTGAGAACGGTGCCTGGCAAACATATGGGCTCTTTAAAAGAAGACAACAACAACTCGTGCTGAAATTAGATGCATATGTGGTGAACACAAATTGCTAAAACTTTGAGCTTTCTAGCTTTCCCTCCAAATTGTTCTTAATTTTGTCTGCACATTAGAATCACAGAGAATCTTTTAGAAACTCTCTTGCTATGTACCTCAGGCTGCTGCTGCTGCTAAGTCTCGTTAGTCGTGTCTCTGTGTGATCCCATAGACGGCAGCCCCCCAGGCTCCCCCTGGGATTCTCCAGGCAAGAACACTGGAGTGGTTGCCATTTCCTTCTCCAATGCATGAAAGTGAAAAGTGAAAGTGAAGTCGCTCAGTCGTGTCCAACTCTTAGGGACTCCATGGCTAGTTAGATTAAATTTCCCCAAAGGAGATACAAAGCAATGGGAATTATCAAAACTTCCCAGGTGATTTCATTCTGCAACCAACACTGAAAACATTGCCTTAACTCCTTCGTACACCAAAGAAAACTGAGCTTTTGTAGATTGAGCTTCTTTTGTATTAGTCACTGCAGATGAGTTTCCTCAAAAAGATTATTTTGCTTTGCAGAATGCAGATATTACAGAGAGGAATAGAGTGAGGCTAAATCTCAGATTCAGGGAAATTTGGAAAAACTTGGCAGTTGTTCTCTGTGGCACTGAGATAGAACCCAGAGTCTGAGAAGGCAGAGCTCTGTCAGAGTTTAGTCCTGTCTGTCTGAGGATCCGTCCATGCTCTTTGAATGACTCCCCCGCCGCACACCGCCACCCCCCCACCCCGTTCACTATGCTCAAGCCTGACAGCCACCTTTGCCTTCCTTTAACGGGCCAAGCTCTTTTCTGCTTCAAGGCTTTTCTGCTGGCTCTTTCTTATTTCAGGAATGCTCTCTACTCCTTACCCACCCACTCCCCTTTAAAAAAAAAAAAACAACAAAAACCTGGCCATTTGCCTACTATTGTTTCCTCAGAAAAATAGTTCTTGACTTTCCAACACAATTAGTCCTTGCAGGTCCCACTACTGTAATCATCCACCAACATTATATTTGCCTTCACAACTCCTAGCACGTCCTTCACAATGTGTCATTATGTGTTTGTCGTGGGATTATTGGCTTAATGCCTAACTCCTGGCTAGAATATAAGATTTATGTTTATTTTGTCTGACTCCCAGTGCTTCATGCCTAATACTGTATACTACAGATAGTCCCTACTTATAGTGGTTCGGCTTATGATTTTTTGACTTTACAATGGTGTGAAAGTGAAACACATTCAGTAGAAATCATACTTCAGATTTTGAGTTTTGATCTTTCCCAGCCTAGTGATATTCACTAGGATGCTCTTTCATGTCACCAGGCAGTAGCAGGGAGCTGGATTTCCCAGGGAGCTACGTGACTGTGAGGGTAAACAACTGATACACTTACAACCATTCTGCACCCAGATAACTATTCTGCTTTCACTTTCAGTATTGGAGAAGGCAATGGCACCCCACTCCAGTACTCTTGCCTGGAAAATCCCATGGGTGGAGGAGCCTGGAGGGGTGCAGTCCATGGGGTCATGAAGAGTCGGACACGACTGAGTGACTTCACTTTCATTTTTCACTTTCATGCATTGGAGAAGGAAATGGCAACCCACTCCAGTGTTCTTGCCTGGAGAATCCCAGGGACGGGGGAGCCTGGTGGGCTGCCGTCTTATGGGGTCGCACAGAGTTGGACACGACTGGGGCGATTTAGCAGCAGCAGAAGCAGCATAGTACTCAATAAATTACATGAACTATTCAACATTTTATTATAAAATAGGCTTTGTGTTATATGATTTCACCCAACTATAGGCAATGTTAGTGTTCTGAGACCTTTTAAGCTAGGCTAGGCTAAGCTATGATATTCAGTAGGTGTATTAAATGCATTTTAACTCAGGATATTTTCAGTTTTCAATGGGTTTATCAGGATGAACACCATCATAAATCAGAGAAGATCTGTATATCCAATAGATCATGAATAAATATTGAAGAAATGAATAAATGAAATTTAGCCCTGAAAGGGGGTTTTGATTCTCTAGTTCAAATAGGTTGTGGTTTGGATGAAGAAACTGGTACTCAGGTATTACTGTGATTTGCCCAAAATCATTCAGCTAATTAGTGCTAGAATTAGGACTCAGTCTCATTTTTCCCATCTCTCAGTCCAGTGAACTTTCTAGTATAAATGATTTGCTGTACTGATATAAAACAAGAGGATCAAGAAAGTAATTTACATATATGGAATGAATGAAAGTTTATCACAGTCATTACTCAGAAAAACAATTTTTACTATACAGTACTGTAAGGTGAGTGCTAGAACACAGGAAACTGAACCCAGCTTCAGTTTCCAAGTGAAAGCAGAGGTGAAGAAAGGCTTAGTTTAACTTTTTTGAAAGTTAATGTTTAGTTCAGACTGGATTACTATTTGGAACATACCCAGTCCCTTAGAAAGTGTGCCATTAATCAATAATTAACCTACCAGTCATTAAGTTCCCCTACAAGTGATTTGCATACATGAACTCCAAATCTCTGTGCAACTTTGCAAAGTATATATGACTATTCACTGATAAGAAAATTAGGCTTATTATTGCACAGTTTATAATCAGTTAACATAAGGATTAAAATCACATTGGTGAATTCAAGTTTCTCATCCAACAACAAGGCAAAAGCTGAACACACAAAGTTAACGACTCTGCTTTCCCAGAGAACTGAGGTCACAGAGCAAACTGCTTACCCCCCCAGACTGGAGAGAGACAGATGGATACAGAGAATCACAGCTATTAGAACAGGGAGCAGAAGCCCAGGAGCAAAATCCAGCAGCTGGAACCAGTACGGAGCCAGTATCAGTAGAAGGACTTTAAACTATAATTGAGGAATTGCTGGAAGCTCAGTGTAGACCGTCTTGAGAGTTAAAAACCACTACAGGACCCCAGATTAGAGAGGTTCCACAATTTCCTGAATTTTGTTTCCAAGAGTCATACCACAGAGTCGTCTCCCTCCAGGAGAAGAAGAAAAATAATCATTTATAATGAGCCCAGAGGGCTTGCCTCTGGGTTCCCTTGGGTCAGTGGTAAAAAATCAACCTGCCAATGCAGGAGACACGAGAAACTCGGGCTCAGTTCTTGGGTCAGGAAGATCCTCTGGAGGAGAAAGCGGCAACCCAAACTAGTATTCTTGCATGGAAAATTCCATGAACAGAGGAGCCTGACAGGCTACAGTCCAGGGGTCGCAAAAGAGTCGGACATGAGTAAGCATGAACGCACGGACGCACTCAAGGAGACGTCATCTTAGCAACCCTGATTATAAGCGGGCAAACAAAAATCTGGTGGTGGGAGGTGAGTGACCTTGCAGGAGCACCCCCTAACCTGTCACTATGTAAAAATGGGTGAGACTCGTTCAGCTCCTAGGGAAAGTGGGACAGTGAGCGTGACACAGAGGCAGCTCAAAGACGTGTCCTCTCAAGCCAGATGATTTTTCTCTTCTTCCACCAGGCAGAAACCCAGTAGGGACCATGGTGATCCTACTTTTTGTAATGTCTCTTGTTTCTTCTCTCAAAGGCTCTAAAGATAGAGGCTTTGGGGGTAGGAATATGGGGTGGAAATTAAGTAAAAGAGTAAAGGAATTTGGAAAGTGGATGCAGAAATTATTTTACCATATTCCTATCACTCTAGGATCTAATCTATCCTGTGCAAGTACATACATGTTCTCACAGATGCCAGTCAACTTCCTGCCAGAATAGAAGCAAAAGGCTTCTAGTAAGAATGTGTGGAATAACATGGAGATATCTGAAAGCATAGGAGATACCCTGAGAGTATTAATAGTCCAGATGGCCCAGATACGTGCAGCAGGAGTGAGGGAATAACTGTTGATGAGTTTAAAGAGCATAGGGAGCCCTGTGATCACTATTCAGTTCAGTTGCTCAGTTGTGTCTGTTTGTGACCACGTTGACTGCAGCCCGCCAGGCCTCCCTGTCCATCACCAATTCCGAGAGCTTGCTCAAACTCATGTCCATTGAGTTGGTGGTGCCATCCAACCATCTCATCCTCTGTTGTCCCCTTCAAATCGTTGTTGTTTTAAGCCATGAAGTTTGTGATCATTTTTTCATTTTTCAGCAGCCACAGAAAACTAGTAGACCACGTGAGCTTTGAAAGGCAGCCGGATGCAGCATGAGCCCTAGAGCTGGACTGCCTGGGTTCCAAGCCTCGCTCTGCCACTCACTAGCTGCACGACCCTGTTACTCAGCCTCTCTAGCCTCAGCTTCTTCATCCATAAAATGGGGCTATTAATAGCACCTAGCTCACGATGTTGCTGTGAGGATCACGTGAGTTCACCTTTCTAACCTACCCAGCAGTCTCTAGCATTTAATATGTAGATAGTTAATGTTATCATTGGACTTCCCAGGTGGCTCAGTGGTAAAAAATCTGCCTGCCAGTGTGGGAGACACAGGAGACTCAGATTCAGTTTGGGTTGGGGAGATGCCCTGGAGGAGGAAATGGCAACCCACTCCAGTATTCTTGCCTGGAGAGTCCCATGGACAGAGGAAGAGTCAAACACAACTGGGAAAATGAGCATGCACACGTGCATTTGTTCTCATTGCTATTTGACATATCCAAAGTGCCGTGCAAAAGCAAGTTATCTCTGCTTTTTCTGAATTTTTATTTATTTTCAGCTGTGCGCGGTTTCCGATGTTGCTCTCAGGCTCTCTCTAGTTTCTGCAAGCAGGGGCTACCGCTAGTTGCAGGCTCTCATCGTGGTGCCTTCCCTGGTTGCAGAAACGGGTTCTAGGTGCACAGGCTTCAGTAGTTGTGGCAGCCAGGCTTAGCTGCCCCACATCATGTGGAATTTTCATGGACCTGAGATCAAACCTCAGGGAAGTCACTGTTATATTTGACATTATTGTTTTATTCTGTGAAAAAGATAACCTCCAATGTTATATGAATTAACTAGGTTCGTGTGATTTATTTTTCAAGAGGAAAGAAAAATATATATTTTTTATATCAAACTATATTAACCAAGGGCTTCCCAGGTAGTACAGCAGTGGCCACAGGACTGGAAAAGGTCAATTTTTATTCCAATCACAAAGAAAGGCACTTCTGAAGAATGTTCAAACTATTATACAATTGCACTCATCTCACACACTAGCAAAGTAATGCTCAAAATTCTCCAAGCCAGGCTTCAACAGCACACGAACTGAGAACTTCCAGATGTTCAAGGTGGATTTAGAAATGACAGAGGAACCAGAGATCAAATTGCAAACATCCGTTGGATCATGGAAAAAGCAAGAAAATTCCAGAAAAAACATCCATTTCTGCTTTATTGACTATGCCAAAGCCTTTGTGTGGATCACAATAAACTGTGGAAAATTCTTCAGGAGATGGGAATACAGACCACTTGACCTGCCTTCTGAGAAATCTGTATGCAGATCAAGAAGCAACAGCTAGAACTGGACATGGAACAACAGACTGGTTCCAAATCGGGAAAGGAGTACGTCAAGGCTGTATATTGTCACCCTGCTTATTTAACTTATATGCAGAGTACATCATGAGAAACCCTGGGTGGATGAAACACAAGCTGGAATCAAGATTGCTGGGAGAACTATCAATAACCTCAGATATGCAGATGACACCACCCTTATGGCAGAAAGCAAAGAGGAACTAAAGAGCCTCTTGATGAAACTGAAACAGGAGAGTGAAAAAGTTGACTTAAAACTCAACACAGAAAACTGAGATCATGGCAGCCAGTCCCATCACTTCATGGCAAAGAGATGGGGAAACAGTGGAAGCAGTGACAGACTTTATTTTCTTGGACTCCAAAATCACTGCAATAGCGTTACAGTTCTGCGGGTCAAAAGTCTTGAAGTCAAGGCATCGGCAGGGCTGCATTCTTGTGCAGACCACAGAGAAGAGTGCGTTTCCTCACTTCACCAGCTTCTAGAAGCTGCCCACATTCCTTGGCTCATGGCCCCCTTCACCCATCTGCAAAACCAGCATCTCTCTGATTCTTCTTCTGTTGTCACATCTCTTTCTTTGATCACAGCCTGGAAAAGTTTTCCATTTTAAGGGATGCTTGTGAGGAAGTTGAATTCACCTGGGTAATTCAGGCTAATCTCCCCACCTCAAAGTTCTTAACCTTAATCTGTAAGTCTCCTTTCCCAGATCTGGTTGTCACAGACTCCAAAGACTGGGACACAGACAGCTTTTGGGGACCATTATTCTGCCTAGAGCACATGATTTTCCCAGAGGCTTTTTACTTATATTGACTGATTTGATATCAACAATATGTGAAACCGAGGATGAGATGGCTGGATGGCATCACAGACTCAATGGACGTGAGTCTGAGTGAACTCCGGGAGTTGGTGATGGACAGGGAGGCCTGGCGTACTGTGATTCATGGGGTCGCAAAGAGTGGACACGACTGCGCGACTGAACTGAACTGAAAAGTATGCATATTAACACCATTTTCCACATAGAAAGACTATGTTTTGCTCTAAGGTCACAGGGTTAGTATTGGGTTCTTTACAGATTCCAAACTACCAGGGCTTCCCTGATGGCTCAGATGGTAAAGAATCTGTCAATGCAAGAGACCTGGGTTCCATCCCTGGGTCAGAAAGACACCCTGGAGAAGAGAATGGCTACCCACTGCAGTATTCTTGCCTGGAGAATCCCAGGGACAGAGGAGCCTGACATGCTACAGTCCATGGGGTCACAGAGTCGGACATGACTGACTAACGCTTTCACTTTCAGTCTTTTGGTTCAGTTCAATTCAGTAGCTCAGTCGTGTCCAACTCTTTGCGACCCTATGAATTGCAGCACACCAGGCATCCCTGTCCATCACCAACTCCCAGAGTTCACTCAGACTCGCGTCCATAGAGTCAGTGATGCCATCCAGCCATCTCATCCTTGGTCGTCCCCTTCTCCTCCTGCCCCCAATCCCTCCCAGCATCAGAGTCTTTTCCAATGAGTCAACTCTTTGCATGAGCTGGCCAAAGTACTGGAGTTTCAGCTTTAGCATCAGTCCTTCCAAAGAACACCCAGGACTGATCTCCTTTAGAATAGACTGGATGGATCTCCTTGCAGTCCAAGGCACTCTCAAGAGTCTTCTCCAATACCAGAGTTCAAAAGCATCAATTCTTTGGCACTCAGCTTTCTTCACAGTCCAACTTTCACATCCATACATGACCACTGGAAAAACCATGGCCTTGACTAGATGGACCTTTGTTGGCAAAGTAATGTCTCTGCTTTTGAATATACTATCTAGGTTGGTCATAACTTTTCTTCCAAGGAGTAAGCATCTTTTAATTTCATGGCTGCAGTCACCATCTGCAGTGATTTTGGAGCCCCAAAAAATAAAGTCTGACACTGTTTCCACCGTTTCCCCATCTATTTCCCATGAAGTGATGAAGCCAGATGCCATGATCTTCGTTTTCTGAATGTTGAGCTTTAAGCCAACTTTTTCACTCTCCTCTTTCACTTTCATCAAGAGGCTTTTTAGTTCCTCTTCACTTTCTGCCATAAGGGTGGTGTCATCTGCATATCTGAGGTGATTGATATTTCTCCTGGCAATCTTTAACACTGTTTCCCCATCTATTCCCATGAAGTGATGGGACCAGATGCCATGATCTTTGTTTTCTGAATGTTGACCTTTAAGCCAACGTTTTCACTCTCCTCTTTCACTTTCATCAAGAGGCTTCTTAGTTCCTCTTCACTTTCTGCCATAAGGGTAGTGTCATCTGCGTATCCGAGATTATTGATATTTCTCCCAGAAATCTTGATTCCAGCTTGTGCTTCTTCCAGCTCAGTGTTTCTCATGATGTACTCTGCATAGAAGTTAAATAAGCAGGGTGACAATATACAGCCTTGATGTACTCCTTTTCCTATTTGGATCCTACTTGTAGTTAAATGTAGCAGAAAAGAGAAGATCAAGCTATGGGAAGGAGTCAACATCAAGACAATCAGAAAACCCAAGTATGGAATGCAGAAAGGGCTGTCCTGCCAGGGAGGATGCTGGCGATTGGCAGTCAGGGGAACCGTGACATTCTGAGGTCAGTCAACAGAGAAGAAATCCAAATAAGTTGCCAAACTGATCAGGTAAAGCAGCAGGTATCAAAAGTCAGGGATAGGCAGGCCAAGAAGATGAGAGATAAGAATGTGATGAGGTAAGAGAAAGAAGGCAGGCAGGCCTGGGAAAAAGCTGCCATAAGGAATCGGCTCAGAAAAGGGCAGCTGTGTTTAAAGGACCCGAGAGGGCAGCAGCAACAGACAGAGGCCAGGTTTGCCAAAGTAAAGATGTAACAAGAGCTACCCAGCCTACAGTGTTCATGGGCTCTGGAGACAGAAGCCAGGCCAGCCTCTCGGATGCACTCGTATCCTATCTCCTGTTAGAGCATGGCCTTGAAGATTCCCTGATGGCAGGATCATCCACGTATATAAATGATTCCTGGTTAACCAGCTACTCCTATTACCTCCTTGTATCTGTCCTCTTGTTCATGTTGGTTCTGCTCAGATGTGGGAAACCATTATCATTATGGAACTGAGCATCAGCAGCATCATGGCTGCATTTATTGAACAATTAACAGCCCTGGTGCTAAACTATTGATACATGGCAGCAGCACTGCTGACAGCCTATAAAAGAGCCATTTCCCCATCTCTCTCCAAAGTATCTCAGTTTTACTGAGAGAGCAATGGGCCAGCACCATGGAAGGAAGGATGGCTGGTCTAAGACAATCATGGTGACCTGTTTTCCCTAAGTCACTGTCTCAAGACACTTCTCTCTGGCAAGCATGATGGAGTAAATGGATAAAAATGGACTGCACAAGCCCCTGATGACACGTCTCAGCACCAACTCATCTCAGTTACTGCCTCATCTAAACTTTTTGCTTAAATAACATTATATATCCTTATATGCATGCTAAGTCACTTTAGCATATAGTCACTTGAGCCTATAGACTGTAGCCTGCCAGGCTCCTGTGTTCATGGGATTCTCCAGACAAGAACACTGGAGTGGGTTCCCATGCCCTCTTCAGGGGATCTTCCCAACTCAGGGATTGAACCCATGTTTCTTATGTCTCCTGCATTGGCAGGCTCATTCTTTGCCACTAGTGCCACCTAGGAAGTCCTGTTATTTGCAACCAGGAATGTCTCATCTGATTCTTGAGCACAGGGACACTTAATTCCAGTAACCCAGTGAGGGAGGCATTATATCAACCTTATCATGATTGGGACTTAGAGTTGTTACTTGCCAAGGGTCCCACAGGAGTGACAAAGCCAGAGCTGAAACCCAGAACTAGCCAACTCCAAAAGCTTGTGCTCTTAACCATGAAACGACATTCTCTCATTGTGTTCACCTAACGCCTGAGCCTGGCCAGCATCCGTTCCACTCCAGCCACACAAAACAAGCTTCAGCATCATGCCTGTGCTCAGAACATCTGACCCTCATCCCACACCCACTTTGATCCTGTAACTCCCATCTCAGCATAGGCTGATTGTCACGGTCTCACCTAGCTACACAGCTGAGACAGGCCACACTATCCAAGGGCAAGGGTGCCTGGCTTCCTGCCCTGTTGCTATGTCACTGCTGCACATGACAGGCCAGAGGCATAGATAACAGCCCAAAGCATGAGGCTAGAGCATGCAGGTAAATACTGTTCCTCACAATGCCAAGGGACGGAGCTGCCCAGACTAATCTACAGAGCTCATTCTTCTTAAATATGTTCCTGCTACACGCCAGTGGTGCATCAGGCTTTACTCTGTTGAATGAAAAAGCAAATTAAAGACAAATACATACAATGCTGTCTTAGTATTGTAAACAACATGTTTGTAAATGGAAAGAAAAATTCTAGAGAAGAGATATAAAACTGTGCAAAGGAGTTAGGGACAGGGTGATTGGTAACACATGGTTTGGAACAGTTGTATATTTCATTTTTTATAAGTTATCCAGTATTTTATTATATGTCACTTATATGGGGAAGGCTTTTAATAAATTTATTAGTTATTCCATTATATAAAATTAACCTATACTGCAAGACTTTTCACCCCCAAACTCCACAGTTTTTGCTTGGAATTGTGTTCCCACATTTCTTCTTGTTATATTTTTTTGTTTTTAGTTTTGTGTAATATGTGAATCAGACATAATTTAAGAAAATTAAAGAAAAAATGTATCCATTGAATTTCACAATAAGGCTATACCAAAACAGCCTGGGACTCTCATGGAATCCTGCCCAAAGGGCTTACTGAATGGGCTTGATGGGAGATCCTGTTGTGAGCTTCAGCTATAGTTTGAAGAAACAGACCCAGAGAATTGGATGATGGTGATATGTCCACAGACCAGACAAGTGTACCCAACTGTGTTTTCTCTCCAACAGAGACAGCACATTCCCCTTAATCCTATCAGTGATCAGTTTATGTTTGTGCCCCATGTGTAAGCCACCTCTACTCTCCTGTGCCTGCCAGAGCTCCTGCAGACATAGGAGACAAGTAAATTTAACCTGCAAGCAGGGCACAGCTCACTCTGTGCTGTGAATCAGACCAGGAAATCACCGAAAGTCTTCTACAGATTAACTGCCTTCCTCGAGAAAAGAATCCACAGAAGTTCAAAGCAGAAATGCCAGGGTAACTTTATCTTCGTCTTTCCCCAGGCCTGATATTTACAAATCACATTTGAAATTTATAACACCTATTATGTGACAGCTCTGCGATATACACTGGTGATGCAAGGGTGAGCTCTCGAGGGGGGGCTGCAGCCTGTGAGAAAGACAGACATCAATCAAATGACCAAAAACCACTCTGCAGGGAAACAGTTTATGATGAAATAGTAAAACACAAGAAACTTCTCTCTCTTGTCCTGAAAATTAAGGGTAAGTAGACGTGAACTTGATTTTCAAGAAATGGCATATACAGAAATCCTGAGGCTTCAAAGAATATGGTACTTAAGAACTAAAAGAATGTAGTGTAAGAAGAAATTGAAGAAGGAAACATGGGCCAGACTATGCAAAAAAAAAATTTTAACCTATATTAAGGATAGTGACCTTAAGCCTTAAGCTTATAGGAGGCCATTAAATGAGCTTATGTGGGTGCTAGAGTGGGAAGGGAATATGTGATCTAGTTTGCAGTGTGAAGTCTTTATGTATCACCCTAATGTCCATGAAAGATTGCTGCCTGTGAAAAAGACTCACAATTCAGTGTGCTCAGCTACTTCCTAGGCCTTGCTCTTATTAGCTCCTGCAGGCTCTAGTACATATCTAATTAGATACTGATAAAAGAAGCAATAACAACAAATGCCCTCCTAAGTGGGGGTCTGCCACCACTCAACCCTTTATTTCACCAACCCTTTATTTCACCACCAGTACTTTCTAATGAGACCTTGTGATTGCAAAGTCACCTTAAAGAACACAGAGAGTTTATCACCTTGAAATAGCGAATATCAAAATTTATATCGGAACAGTGTAAAACCACCCATGTAGTAACACTGGAGACTAGCGTAATGCTTCTATTTCACATTTGAAGAAATGTCCGAATGGCTCATTTGCGGTCAGTCATGATTTAAGATTAGGTCCTTGGCCATTGCACATCAGTATGGAGACACATGCAAAGCACACAAATCATACAGGGATGATGGGTCATTCGAAGCCCTGACCCCATATTATCTCTGTGGGATTGAAGTCATGAACCTGTCTATCAATACTAGATTCCAGGAAGGAAGGAGAGTCTGTAAATCTAAAAAGGTGATGTGAAATTATCTATAGAGTCCAAAGACCAACAGTGGTCGGAATTTATAACAAGGTCAATTTTGGCCCAACAAGGTTCTTGGGGGTAACCAGCCTCCTCAGTCTGAGAAAGTAATACATGGAATTTGGCCTTTGTTGGTTTCAGTTTAGGAGAAGGCAATGGCACCCCCACTCCAGCACTCTTGCCTGGAGAATCCCATGGGTGGAGGAGGCTGGTAGGCTGCAGTCATGGGGTCGCTAAGAGTCGGGCACGACTGAGCGACTTCACTTTCACTTTTCACTTTCATGCATTGGAGAAGGAAATGGCAACCCACTCCAGTGTTCTTGCCTGGAAAATCCCAGGGACAGGGGAGCCTGGTGGGCTGCCATCTATGGAGTCGCACAGAGTCGGACACGACTGAAGCAACTTAGTAGGTTTCAGTCTATAAGCAGGATAAATTATACTTATTCCATAAGAAGTTAGAAGTAATATCTTGTCACATGGGGGTGTTAAAAATATGGAGGAAGAGAAGAGGGAAGAAGGTGGAGGGGATTGGTAAAGAATAATCTCCTTGAAAAAGGAATAAGGAAAGACCTCTGGACTCCGGCTTCCATTTGTCACTGACTAACTATGAGCTCCTGGACAAGTCATTTCTATCCTCAGTACATCAAAAGTCTCCATCTATAAGATGCAAGAATATCCACCTCAGACTGCTTTTACTAAAATTAAAAAAAAAAAAAAAAAAAGATCAAGGGAATATATAGATCACTTAAAAAAAAAATAGTCCAAAACATTAACCTTCAACTCAACAATGATTGAGCAAAAAGTCTGAGTTTTTCCCAACATGGTGCTAGGTCTCTGAGGCCAAAACGTCAAAGGATGCAAGAAATTGAAATCACAGATTCCTCAGCTCCCTCCTTGCTTGTGCTTCAAAGACAGCACCAACCTGGAGAACACTGAGTAACTGAATGAGCTCTGCTGGGGACACACCAGGATGAATTATAGCTGTTTACCTCTCCTGGAAATGAAATTCCCTCCTGGGTAATACAGGTATTTTGAGTATCCCAAAGAAGACCACTGAGAACTCCAACTCCAAGCCTGTAAGTTCTACATGTGAAATTTGATGTCAGGAAAGTGATACCTTCAGACTGACAGACTAGTGACTCAAGACGCAGCAGGACCTTCCTGAGAAAGAGTTAGAGATGGCATCACACAGACCCTTTATGGAGAAGGGAAATTATTTCCACTCTAACTGCCCAGGAAAACCCTCAGTGAAGGCCCAGACACATTAACCAGCTGGCTGAGGGGCTCTGTAGCTCTTACTGGAGACACACTCACAAGAAGTTAGGAGGGATGAGCTGAGGGGCAAGAGTTAACTAAATCAAAGGGGTTAGAGCAGGAAAAACATTCACAAAAACCTTTTCCTTCCAAGCCTCCTCATCCCCATGCCCCACCTCCACCATACCCCCTACAAGAAAAGCAGCCGAACAGGTTCAGCTATAAATCTGCTTCCTTGCATCCAGCCACTCTGGCTGCTATTATTTATAACATTAATTTAATTAAAGTTCCCAGAGAGATAGATGAATTTCTTTCCAGTAGTATAGAAAATCAGTTCTTTTCAATGACAACATCAGTACCCCTGCTCTAACTAGAAAACTAATGTAGTATTTGGAATTCTTTTTCTTTTTCAATTAAAAAGTCCTCATGGCTCATGCATTTTTTATTCCTCAGTGTTCCTTTCCAACAAGTGAAGCAGAAAAGGAACAGAGACACCTAATATATAAATGTATGTTTTTTAAGAAATTGAGTTCCATCATACATATTATTCTGGTTTGAGTTTTTATTTTCTCTCGCTGCTTTCCTTTTTAAGGAATAACCATACGTATCCATCATCAAGGACAGAGTAGAACTGTAACAATAAAGATGTAAGCTTTGATATTTTCTCCTACCAAAACACATTATATCTCCTGCAGCCTATTTCCCCCCTCCCATTCATCCTGTATAAACCCATGTCCATGCATTAAATCACAACTCAAGATGTGTCTGAAGGCATATAGATGAAATCACTGTAAGTTGGAAATGAAGTCTTATTTTCCCTTCTATTTTAATACATCCTAGGTCCTGTGTATGCAATAATGTACCTTCCTGTTAATCTACTTATGGCCTCAGGTAGCCAACAAGCCACCAGATAAAGAGAAGATTCTATTGTATTTCTTTTTAGTCCTTTCCATTTGTAATACTGAAAGCCCAAGAATGCAGATAGATGGGGATATGCAGGCCACTCTCTTATCACCACTTCAGTTAATCCTTTCACCTTCTACCTCTCTGCTACTGAGGCCACTGTTGACCAAAAGCATATTTAAACCCACCAAGAGAAAAAAAGATGCAGATTTTTGAAAAGACAAAATTAGAAATGGGTTTGCTACTGATGGCATTAGAAGATCAGGCAGAGTTAAGCTTGGAATCTACCTAATGAGGTTGGAATTAATAAGCTGCAGGGTACAAAGCATGAATACAAGTGTGAGGGTCTCAGCCAGAATGAGACATCCAACATGGTTATGTCTGAGCGCCTTATCAATTAAGCAGCCACTTTCTACTAAGCTGAAAATTAAAGTGTTAGTCACTCAGCCATGTCCAACTCTTTGTGACCCCATGGACTGTAGCCCAACAGGCTCTTCTGTCCATGGAACTCTTCAGGCAAGAATACTAGAGTGGATTGCAACTTCCTTCTCCGGGGAACCTTCCCAACCCAGGGATTAAACCCAGGTCTCCTGCATTCCAGGCAGATTCTTTACCAACTGAGCCACCAGGGAAGACCTACTTTGTTGGAATAATCTACAATTTGGAATGTATTACACTGGCCACCTAGACCTTTAGATTCATTATCTCCCATTATTTAAGTGCCTATGGTTTGGCAGCAACAAAGGGCTTCTTTCCCTTCAGTATTCAGAGGATGTGTTTGTTTGTTTTTTTTAATAGTACCAACTATCCATCATCCTCTGGCTTCAGTACACTGCTTTATCCTGTAGGTTACCAAGCTACCAGGCCTCCACAGACAGGATAGCCTATAATATCCCCAAAAAGGCTGTCCACTGTCACATATCTGGATCAGAAGATGTTTGAAAGAAAGAAAGAACACAAGGTGGAGAGAATAAGATGTCAACATTCCTTAGCTATCCAAAATTGCATATTCAGCGTCTACTCTAGCAAGAAGGAAGGTAAGCAGCGGGGGTGGGGGATGGGTGGAAAAAAAGATTTGGTATCTAGGGTAAGTAGCCTTTCTTCACCAGCAGCATGTTACACTATCAACACACAATCAATTTAGATGACAAGCTGCCTGCTGGTCTACCACAGAAGCAGCCCTGTGAAGATGGCAAGCTCGGTTGCTCTCCAGGGTCCTGAAGGCAAAAAAGGGGGGAAAAAATGCCTACTCTAAGCATTGTAATGAGATACGCCTGGAAGAGTAGAGGTGGAAGGAGATTCAGAAATCAAGTCCTAGCCCCTGATTTTATTTCTAGGGAGCTAAGACCCAGGGACAGTGAATGAATTTCCCAGGGTCATACAAATTTAACACTTTCTGGTAGCTCTAGTTTTTAGTTAAAAATGTGTTTGTGATAAAAAGCCAGATTTTCAAAGGAGAGATGCAAATAGTATCTATTATGTTTAGGAATGCCAGGAAATTATAAGACAGTGGCTTCCTCATTCAGTAAAACTACACTTGTACATCTCCTCCTAAAAGCTGTGATCATTTTGGCTCATGGTTTGAGAATGGGGGAAGTATATCTTCAAATCTCCTCTCTCACAGAAGTAAAAAGGAAAGGGGCCATGCCACATTCTCAAAGCCCTGCCAGGATCAAGGAAACATCGTACCACATTGGAGAGGATGTTCTCTTTCCCATTCAACCTCAGTTATAGATTTTTAAAGAGACTCTGCAGTTACTTACTTTTACAGGGACTCTGTTGGCATAAAAATCATTTATCATTGTGTTGTACTACCAACCATGGAACTAAAAGACAAACTATTGGAGAACCATGCCTAGGATTTTGCAGTTAGAATAATTTCAGGGACGTGATGGACCTCAAACCCTACACTGCACCATGGATTCGCATTATGCACCAGGTCCTCATCCATGAGACATGGATCTTCACACAAAAAATTCTTCACTTTTTCTATAAGTGAAGATTTAATTAAGTTGCTTTCATTTCCAGTATGACACTGAAACATCTTTGCTATATGATGGCATATGTTTATAGTACTTCATGATGCTGTGTGTTCATAGAGTAGCTTGAAATTTTCTAAGGATTTTGTACACACTCTCACTATATTCCTACAAGTTATGGTAGAAGAGTTACTACTACTCCTATTTTATAGACATAAGCACAGATTCTGACGGAGAGAAAGGATTGGAGGTAAGAGGACAGGAGGAATCTTCAAAGAGTCTAAGACACAGATTTCCTGATTTCACACTCATTGCACATTAAGTAACATTTTATGAGTGATATTAAGTCACATTTTATAACCAAGACAGAGGTCCAGCATTCATTACAGGTTTTGGATAAACCAGATACCATGTGCCTGGTCACATAAGCACAGCTCTTCTTTGCCTGTCATCCCCTCTGTCATATTTCCCTTTTCTGGCTCTTCCTGCAGGCTGTCTCTCACTGCCAACTTGATCCACTCACTGATACACAGTCTTTTCTCACTGGCCCTATGACTGGCTTTGTCACGCTTACAAGATGAACCTCATTCCAAATCGGATTCTCATGTAACTTATGCAGAATCAGATCACAGTGGCAAAACTGTAAAGCTGCAGAGAGTGTCATGCATTTTTGCCTGGGATGGTAAGAGACTGAGAGGCTACTCCATGTCACCAGGAGCTCTTCCTTCTGTGGTCTCCCGGACCTGATGGTCTCTACTAGGAAACCAGCAATCTGTCAGGTACTGCCTTACAACATTCCTTGTACTGTTGCCTTTTCAGTTCAGTTCAGTCGCTCAGTCGTCTCCGACTCTTTGCAACACCATGCACCGCAGCACGCCAGGCCTCCCTGTCCATCACCAACTCCTGGAGTTTACCCAAACTCACGTCCATTGAGTCGGTGATGCATCCTCTGTCATCCCCTTTTCCTCCCGCCCTCAATCTTTCCCAGCATCTGAGTCTTTTCAAATGAGTCAGCTCTTTGCATCACTGTTGCCTTTTACTGTTAACTAAATTACACATGGGTTATATCCTATATTCTTTCCTTGATTATCACTTCTCTCGGGACAGAAGATTGGGTGCTGCTAGGTTAGCTGGACATCAGGCATATACTACATTCTCAGTTTTAATTTTGATGAGTTGTGTGCATGTGTTCCTATTTGGAAGTAAATAACACATCAGTGCAGGAAGCAGGAGATTGAGAATCTTGGCCTAGCTCTTTTGGAAGTGGTGGTCTTTGATAGTCATCTCTTAATTTCTCCTTTACTCTAGTGCAAATGTTTGTTGAAAAGTCATTATAGTACATTATACACAGCTTAACTACGTTAAGCAATGTTTGGTTTAACAACATGCTTATAAATACTTTAGGCGCTCTCTGGAAAGAAGATGCCATATCACCATATTTCATTATGAAAAACCTAGAGATATAAAGAAATGCTCATATCATGAAGTTATTCTGAAATATTTGACAGAAACTTTGAATTACTAACTTGTTCAGTGATTTACAGTAAGTTTATTTTTCTGGGAAATTAAAAGGCGCTTACTCCTTGGAAGAAAAGTTATGACCAACCTAGATAGTATATTCAAAAGCAGAGACATTACTTTGCCGACTAAGGTCCGTCTAGTCAAGGCTATGGTTTTTCCTGTGGTCATGTATGGATGTGAGAGTTGGACTGTGAAGAAGGCCTAGTGCAGAAGAACTGATGCTTTTGAACTGTGGTATTGGAGAAGACTCTTGAGAGTCCCTTGGACTGCAAGGAGATCCAACCAGTCCATTCTGAAGGAGATCAACCCTGGGATTTCTTTGGAAGGAATGATGCTAAAACTGAAGCTCCAGTACTTTGGGCACCTTATGCGAAGAGTTGACTCATTGGAAAAGACCCTGATGCTGGGAGGGATTGGGGGCAGGAGGAGAAAGGGACGACCGAGGATGAGATGGCTGGATGGCATCACAGACTCAATGGACGTGAGTCTGAGTGAACTCTGGGAGTTGGTGATGGACAGGGAGGCCTGGCATGCTGCGATTCATGGGGTCGCAAAGAGTCGGACACGACTGCGCGACTGAACTGAACTGCAAGTTCTTCAAAATCAGTTGTATGGAAAAGCTGAATGTGCTCTGCAGTGAGTCAAAACCAAGCTTTGGAGGTAAAATCTAAATATGTTTGCTGTTTAGACTACAATCACGAGTTAACTCTGTCAGAGTGACAACCGAGCTGCAGGTGTGTGTATTTATGTACAGGCACTATGTCCACTTGGACAAGCTTGAACAAATGAAGTGCAAGTTCAGAGTTCCATTTCACTGGGACTGGGTAAGAGAGAAATTGTTCCAGCAGTGAGGCAAGAGGAGGCGGGGACTGGAGCGGGGAGACGTGCGTATTGCAGCAAGTTCCTGCTGAAGCCTGGATGCATGTACCATTTGAATGGAAAACACTTGTGAGTCCATTCCTCCACTGTCATTTCAAGACCAAGATGCTGGGAGTGACTGTTTTCCATTTCCTCTCTGCTTAGCTACTATCATTAGTGTTTAAACAGCCTGCTAACAGGCTTCCATGAGAGTCCACGATTCTTCTACTATCCAAGGATCAGGGCCAGTCACTGTGGGGGACCCTGGTGGCTTCAGAATTCAAAAGGACTGAATGAATAAGCCAAGGACTTCCTGATGGCAAGAACTCCTATTTCTTTGTATCCCCACTGCCCAGCAGAGACAGTGTGCCCAGTACTTTAATTGGATAGATTGACTGAAAATTACAAGTTACCAAATAAAGAGAAGGAAAGAAAATCCCTTTTGTGGTAAAAGAATCCTTATGCACAGGATCCCAGATGTCAGGACTGTGGGCTTTGAGTGACTGGAACAGGCTGCAGGGTGAACTGAGAATGGAGCAGGGTAATCTGAAGAATTTGAGTTCAGGCCTCCTTCTCAGCTTTGTTGGCAACTCTTAATACAAAGGAAGCAAAAGAAAAACCTAAGGCAGTGGAGATAATCAGGCTAGCCACCCAACTGAGTGGTTCCTTTAATGTTTCTAGCTTGAGGTAATCTGCTACCCACACTTTGGGAGTTTCTAAGCAGGCCCAGCTGAACAGCTGAAGCAGGAAGAAAAGTGTGTCTCAGTAACAGGCAGAACGTGTTAGATTACCAACTGAAAGAGCAGTCACTTTTCTTGTGACAATGTGTGTAATTAGGTCTGAAAAGGTTCTGTTTCTCAATTTAAGAAAAGGAGAAATTTCTGCCCCATTCCAGTTCCTCAGAACAATGGAAGTGCCTGGAAATCTTGCTCTGATTTCAAGTATTTTTAGGATTCCTGACATTTTCATAGCTTCTCTCTCCTGGGAAGACTTCCTGGCATGGTTATGACTTTATCTTGGAAAGTACATGAATTTCAGAGGCAGAGAGCAGAGGTAGGCAGGCAAAGGTTGGGGAGTTAGATCCTAGTTCAGAGTTTTAGCTCCATGATTATCTTATGTGATTGGAACTGAGTTACTTACCATCTTGGAGCCTTTCTACTTACAAATCTGTAAAATCTGTCTAATGAAACTGTCTCCACACCATATGGCTGCCCCAAGGAGTATTACACCTATCACACCTAGCACGTTACCTGGCCTATGGTAGATGCCCAGTAGACGGAAGTCCTTTTTCTTGTGCCAGACCAATGGGTTGTATAAGATTCCACGTCTTGCCCACCAACCCCAAAGGTCAGCAATGTAAGATGCATGAAAGGAAAATGTTAGAAGTAAAGAACAAACTGCTCACACTGAGTCTGGCTTTTTTCTTCCATCATGTTCTAAGTCCAGTGCCAACAGTCCCTCATGTTGGGCTGAAGAGCCTAATGGTTAGAGCAGACACACAGAAGTCAGACTCAGGTCCAAATCCTAGAGCTGCCTCTTAGCAGCAGAGGGTTACAAAAATAGAATGTAAGCTCAGTTCCATCACTTTTAGATGAGAGAAATAGCCAGGGTGATAAATTAATATATGTAAAGTACTTAGCATGGTCACTAGCACAGTCAACACCCAAAAATGTTATCTATTGCATCACCATTTATCTTCTATCCAGCACAGCTCCAGCAGGTGACAGGTTGAGAAAAATAAGGAAGCATACCTTTAAGGGCAAAAGGAATCAAAAAAGAAGAATCTCACACCAGTATGAAATGCATAGCTTAGAGAATAAAAATCAGCCTTTCTGAAATTCACTCTCTGTAAGGGTGGCCTAGATAAGACATAGTAGACCAGCATTTGAAAAATAGCCCAGAGCTTCTGCCATTTTAAAAATCAGCCAGTGCTGGCTAGGAAGAAACTCTTGAAGAAGAAAAGTTTGTTCCACATACTAGACACTATCCTCACCTTAAACTTTTCCTCCTCCTCACTGGGGCTGTGCTTTTCAGGTACTTGGATTTCCAGGGTCCCTCATTTATTTATTGCAGCCCAGGCTATTCTCCAGTTTCTGCTCCCTCTTTTTTTTCCCCTCAAGGGAAAGCACAAATGCAGTTTCCTACTACCACAAATTATGTGATCAAGTTTCCCACATTTGGGAAAACCGCAAGTACTCCCTCTATTTAAACCAGTGGTTTTCAAATACCAGCCCTTACACCAAGGCTAACCTGCTTGCGTAAGAACTATCCAGAGAGTTTATGAAGAATATAGTTCCACACTCAGGGAATCTGATTCACCAGGTCAGAGATGGCCCCTGGTTATCCATAATTCTAAAGTGTAGTCAGGTTTTATAATTGTTTCTAGACTTTTCCTACACCAAAGTCAAAATTGACCTATCCCGTGGCCCAGTCATTCCCAGCTTCTCTTTCCCTAACCTATCTAAAAACCTCATTTGTCCTGGGTCCATGAATCATTAATTGGCACCAACTTTATGTTTTCTGTCCAAAATCTTAAACAAAGGAAAATAAGTTATGCTATGAATGAAAGTATAGAAAACAAACCACCAGAGAAGGGGACTAGTATTTAGAACCTCCTCAAATCCATTCTGTATAAATGCTGCTGCCGCTGCTGCTGCTGCTGCTAAATCACTTCAGTTGTGTCCAACTCTGTGCGACCCCACAGATGGCAGCCCACCAGGCTCCCCCATCCCTGGGATTCTCCAGGCAAGAACACTGGAGTGGGTTGCCATTTCCTTCTCCAATGTATAAATGCAGCTGACCCTAAAGCATACTGTGGGTTCCAGCTCTCCTGTTCGCTCCCTACTTTCATGGCAGAGAGGCCAGAATACATGAAAAATGGAAGTCTGGAGACACCAGATCACCACAATGTGCAGAACAAACAATAACAACAGTAACAACAACCACCACCAGGTACTGGGTGTCAAAGGCCAAGCACCACGCAAAGCACTTTTCACAAATTATCTTACTTAGCTTTCCCATCTGTGAATACGCATAACAGTACATATAGTACTAACAGTTCCAGTTTACAAATTACATTGAGATGCAAAGGAATTAATGTGTCCAAATTCACACCGCTAACAAGTGTCTGAGGATGGCAGAGGGGACAATTTCATAGGGACCAGAACATTTGTAAAGGCAGGGAACCTTCAATTAGCACAAACTACACTCCCTCTCTTTTCTCTTCTCTAGAGAGAGGACTATTGGGAAATAAAAGATAAAACTTACACAAAGAGGAAGTAAATAATTGCAGAGCAAGAAAACAGCAGTGTCTCCAGGATGTTTCAGTTGGGAAGTACTAAACTAGGGCTTCAACGTTTCTTTCTTACCTGTGGTATAGAAGGACACACAGGACCCTTCTTGTCTCCAATTTGAGCAACATATGGGTGGTGGGTAGGGTGAAATAGAAATGCTACCTGACAGGCCACTTTAGTTCTAGAGAATTTAAAGAGCCAGTGAGTTCTTGAAGGTAGAAATGGAACGAGTGACTGAGAGCTGGCTTCATCCAAGCTACCCAGCCCCAGATAAAAAGGAGCTATTTGTTTCTATGGAAATGTCATCTAGGTACACATTACATCTAGTTGAAGCCACAGTTCTCCAGAAAATCCAGAAAACACTTTACATAGATAGACCAAGCTAGACTAAGACTCACTTCAAGATGGTGGAACTTCCCTTAAACCTGACACTAGCTTCTGTTCTCGGCCTTTCTAGGTCCTCTCCTAAGAGAGACTGCAGAGCCAGAGTAGCAAGCACACTGAAGTATCCCCTCATCAGAAATGCAGTCCAGAGCTTCTTTCTTCTTTCTATTGGGTGCCAGAATGGAGGCTGTCCTCAACATGCCTGTACTTTTTCCAGGGCCTAAAAGAACAAGTCTTGTGGCCAATCATTTACTTTGGCAGTAATATTAATGAAGACCAACCATTCATGGCCACTTTCCATCACAAAAGATTCTCTATAAAAGGACTCAGATCACTATTCATAGACTTTCAGTGGGTTCTTTAGAAATGAAAACATCCCCCTTCACCACCATCATCCAGCCGTCCAGCCACATGTGAACCAATAGAGACCAATAGTGTCCTTTCTTCAGCTGGCTGTAAACCTCCTCCTCGGGACAGATATGGAGGAAGATATCTCCTTCCCACCCCAACCCACAGCATCCAATGAAACTCTCCCTTCCCCTTCTTGCCCCCTACACTCCCATCTTCAAAGTAGTCCTGCCATCCTCTGATAAACCAGAAGGCTCATCCCTCTGCAGAGGATAAATGGCATCAATTCCAAAAGATTCCAAGAATAGCCCCTTTAAGAAGTTTCCATTTGGAAAAAATATTTAAGCAAAGCTGTGCCTGATGAAGTGAAATAGAATTAGCCGCTCCAGTAGCACCGGCTTCTCAATTCATTTGAAGGTAGACCAGCTCATTCGCTTCCAAGTGGAACGGACTCAACAACAATACATCACAGTTAACTGTAGTCACAGCTCCAAGGAATTCCAGCCGGTTACACCGAGGTGCACTTAATAGTCCCCCATCTGTAATCAACCTTTCGTACATTTCTTCCTAATCGCTGCGTATGGTTTCATTTTAATGAACTGTTTTCTTAGCATATTACAGTTGGTCATTCCGGGACACCTAACGGCCCATTCGGTATGTTAAATGACTCCAAGGGTCCCTTGGTTTTTACTCCCCAGCAAGGCTTGGAGGGGATTGGTTTTTTCCCCTCCCCATGGCTCGATTTCAAGGGCACAATCACAGAAGATCAAAGGCCAGGACATACCTGTTGCAGTCGACATGGAGCAGGAGATGCGAGGCGCTGACTGACAATGCAACCCTGTGCCACTGCCCATCCGCCAGCCGGTACGGAAGCGCCTCTGTCCGGGGCCTCCCTCTGTGCATGTAGTGATAGCGAATCTCATCCCCAGACCACTGCTCTCCAGTTCAAAATAGCTGTGTGTAAAGAACAAAAATGTGCTTTGTTTTACTTCTGGTTATCACAGCCCTCATCAGTCCTCATGACTTCCCATCAGAATTCCCAGAATCTACATGATGAAAAGGAACACAACCCACAATTAATTGTACAACATGGAACCCAATTCACCTTCCATCCAAGAGTCCTCACAGGGACAGCTTGAAGGCCTGATATGGTGACTGACAGACGTGCTGTGAGTGACAGGTGACAAGCTAATTGGCTAAGCTCTGTGCAGTGTCACTCAAATATAATTCAGGTCTTTCTATTGTCTGCAAAAGGCCACTCACGTGGAATGGGTTTATCGATGTTTATTTTTATTACTGCCACTTCTACATTTTCAAGAATTAAAGGAAAATACAAGTCACGTGAACTATCAGGGATGGAAACAAACTATCACAGAAGAGATGAATAAGGTTTTTTTCGTTGTTGCTGTTGTTTTTACTTCCCCCTGGACAAGACACTATAAGTGAACAATTCCTACGCAACCAATAAGGAAGGAACATTTGAAGCTACTCACATTATGTGTTAATATTTCCAAATGTCATGGAATGAAACATGTGATTGACCTTGACTGAGCAACTTCACTTTCACTTTTCACTTTTATGCATTGGAGAAGGAAATGGCAACCCACTCCAGTGTTCTTGCCTGGAGAATCCCAGGGATGGTGGAGCCTGATGGGCTGCCGTCTATGGGGTCACACAGAGTTGGACACGACTGAATCGACTTAGCAGCAGCAGCAGCAGCAGCAGCAACAGCAACCTTCTTTTTCTAGATACATGAAAAACTCAGCACCTTCTCTGCAGTCGGCACACTGGCCATAAAAGGCAGCAGGCAACTTTGGGACACTCCTCAGTCACACACCAGGGCTGGCACTTTCATGGGGACGGAACTCTGCAGTTTCCCATGCGTCCCTTCTGAAATGTGTCACCGTGACCACCATCACCACAGGGTCCGATCTCACTGCCAGGCACTCACGGGGCCTCTGACATATACTCTAATCCATCACTCACAAAAGCCTGGAGGACTGATATGATACCTTCTGAAGACCTTTAAAAAAACACTGAGATTCTGGAGTTAAGTAACATACCCAAGCAAGATTTTAAACTCAGAGCTAGATGTGACAATCCATGTACTATCTACAAGTTAGGCCTCATCTCAGAGGCACAGAAACAAAGTAGTAAAGATGGCCTCAACTGGCACTATCTCCCAGCAGCTTATCCGCACAGGCAATGCAAGAACTGCTTGCCCAAATAGGTAACCATGGTCAATCTCAAGATGTGGAAGGACCTACTGCTTCTGCTCTAATCCACTGAGTTGGCCTGACCCCACTAACCCAAGCACATTTAATCCAGAACATAAAATGCACCCTCCATGAGCACTGAGATGAATATATTATGAACCTCAGCTTCTATTATCCATGACTTCCAAATCTTACATAAGAAAACAAATGCACATTTCTTGCTCATCTTTCACAGAGATCTTCCCGAGATCACACTGCAGGAAAAGTGAAGTCAAGACCAGCCTCTGACCCACCTCAAGAGGACTATACAAAGAATTAGGCTCAAGATCATACATAGAAAAGGTAACATACTGTTGCAGCCATCTCCTGGGCCCAGGTACATATTTACTAGTAATAATATTTATATATATATATATATATATATATATAATTAAGACTATTAAGGAGAAAATCCCTTAACATACAAGACATGCATTTTAAGAGAATTCTCCAATTTTTTTCTAAGCACCCAGAATATTGGAAGAATCAAACAATCAGAGGACTTAAAAGGTCAGGAAAATCTTAGAGATTATCAGGTCATTCCTTAATTTACTCAGTGTGTCAGGGCTGGACACATATTGAAAAGCTAAGATAGGATTTAAAATACAGATCCTGTTCTAAGATTTCCCATTTAGAGAATAGTGGGAAAACAAATCAAATGTATGCCCCTCCCTTCAAAAAAGCTAGAAATTGGCAAATGGGAAACAAAAGAAAGCAAAGCTATCATTTCATGATTAAATATGGCATCCTAGAAATGGGCTTTCATAAATATCTCATTTAATTTCTTCAAGCTAAGTACTATTATCACTATTTTACAGATGAGTTCACAGATGATCAGAGATATTAAAATACCTTGTCCAAGACCACACAGCTCCTGTACAGAAAAGAAGCATAACTTGGTACTTAAGAAGTTACCAAGATTAACACATAATAAGAATTCTTTCAATCACTTTACTTGGACCAACAAGCTACTCCTAGGGGAAGGAACATGACCTTGAAAGGACCTCAATCTATGAGAATCAAAAATATTCATGATAAGTTGAATCATAATAAACAAAGAAAAAATGAGGCATATATATTTGACCAGATTTAATCATCATTGCCTAATTGAGCAACTGCTCAGTGTATTATAAACATACCTTTTAAAGATCATTTTGCAATGAATTGGAGTAAGTGGGTACCTCGAGGTAATCACAAACATACAGTTAAAACAAATGTGCACTAATATTATGCAAATGGTTACTTGTGTCTTGGGACATCTGACAGCACCATGCATATATACAAAAATTGCTGTATCTCAAACAACCCAGATGAAAGTCAAGATGCTATGTTTAAAAATACAAAATTGTTAGAGTTCAAGACCATTTTACACATGACAGTAATTCCCCAGCATTTCAGGCCTGCAGACAAGGCCAAATCTTGTGGCCTAAGAATGCTTTTATGCAATTAAAAAGGGAAAATAAAAGTTATTAACAGATAACTGCAAAAGTGGTCCTAGAGATGACAAAGAAATCAGATAGCTAAGTGATACCTAGCTAAAACTGCTTCATGAATACTGAGAAGAGAAAAGGGCAGTACTTGCAGGCAGTAATCCTCTGCTAATACTGTTGTGAGGCTTACTCCTGAAAGCAGCATGGAGAAGACAGTCATTTGGCCTGAGAGCACCTGACATTAGCCTAAAGCACAGACTGTAGTAGATCTGTAGTAGAGCCTGCTTCTCTGATGGCTCAGAGATGAAAAGAATCTACCTGCAGTGCGGGGGGCCTGGGTTCAATCCCTGGATCGGGAAGATCCCCTGGAGAAGGGAATGGCTACCTCCTCCAGTATTCTTGCCTGGAAAATCCCATGGACAGGGGAGCCTGGTGGGCTACAGTGCACAGGGTTGCAAAGAGTTAGACACAACTAATCGACTAACACACACACTTGTTACTCAAGTATGGTCCACTGACCTGCAGCAGCAGCATCTATGGAAATTCAGATTATAGGGCCCCAACCAAGACCCACTTGAATCAGAATCTGCACTTTAATAAGACTCACAGATGATTCATGCACACATGAAAAGTTAAGCAGCACTGCGGTTAAGTATACCAGGTGTTGCTTTATGCCCCAGGCAACTAATCATGGTCAAGCAGCAGAAGTCTGATGCTACGAGCAAGTGAAGAAGAACCATGTGGTGCTTTCAGGGGAAGAGAGGGCGCTGAAAGCAACAGTGAGTCAGTGTTCAGTGGGCTCTTGCCCCTACCAGTCCTCTCTCTTCAGCCCTCAAGTGCTTTGGGGTCTTCCCAGGAGTTTGTGGGAAGGACCAGCTGTATAGGTGATAAAGTCACCAGTCAGATTTTGTGAGCAGCATTTCTCCCCTTAGCCTGGCACCTCAGCCAAGCGTACTGCTCCAGTGAACGGTCCTGGCTCCCAGTAAAACTTGTTCATTCTTCCAATATCTGAAAACAGCAATAATATTCACTACAAAGCCTTCTCTTTTAGACCAAGCATTTCCAGCTCAATCTTTTATACTGTTGCTCCCACCCAAAATAAAAGGCCTTCCTGGCCAAAGATGGGGTCACATTGTTCTTTTAAGATTCTTCCCCAGCTTGGTCACCAGGCTTCAGGTATGGTAAAATGGATCAGCTTCCCCCATAAATATAGCATCCAGGAACAAAAATGCCTCCTTTGCACTGTGCACAACTGAGGGCATCCTAACATTGACACTGACTTCCAGATACCTAACACAGCAAGTCCTTTGACTCAAAATTATTTTGAATAAGTATTTTGACTCAAAATAACTATGAGGGTGAATCTTTCCTACCCTGTATTTACATACTCAATTTTCTTCAGCCTAAGTTCTTGCTTAAGTGCTGGGCTCTTGCCACAAACAGTGTGAATAATTCTCCAACGCCTACCCTTAGGGGTTAGCAACAATCAATTACTATGAACTGAATTCAAATCTCACAAAACTACCTGATTCCCATGTTATATTCATAAATGAAAGTCAGGAACAATAATTCCAAATAACATAGATAGATTAAGATCAACCAATTATTTTATTAAAATATTTGTCATTTTCCCAGTAACTTATGCCAAGGAACCCATTTCTTCAGAATATTAGGCAGACCAACAGGATAATTACACACACTCAAAATGTTGAAGTGGTTATTGCTGGATGAGTGTGTTTCTTCCATACACTTGGATGAAAATATCAGGGTTAATTTGTAAATGGTTCTAGTACTAAATCAATAGTAAAGACAAAAAGCTTTCAGGGAAAAGTCTTTTTTCCAGCAGCTCCACAAAGATATATATTCACTGTTTGGAGAAATAACTCACATCTCAAAGAGCTCCAAAGTGAGTGCAGTACCAGCTTCCACCCTATGGCCTCTATGTGCCCCTGAACCAACAACTGCCTGCCAGAAGTCTCAGTGGGGAGGTCAAGGCAAAATGGATGTGAGAAACAAGGCCACTCCTAACCAATGTGGATCCCTGGCAGGATTACTGGGAGCAAAGGAGAAAAACCAGATAAGTCACTATCTTCTTTCTGTAATGGAAACAAATCATCACAGGTATAGAGAACAGCTGGGTAGACCATTCTCCAAATCCTGAAAAATGCCAAAGAAGATTCAAAGAAACAAGTTTCCTAGCAATTTCCTAGCATAATGCCTACAATGCCTAGGAAAAACATCTACTTCTGCTTTACTGACTATGCCAAAGCCTTTGACTGTATGGATCACAACAAACTCTGGAAAAATCTGAAAGAGATGGGAATACCAGAGCACCTGACCTGCCTCTTGAGAATGTGGATGCAGGTCAAGAAGCAACAGTTAGAACTGGACATGGAACAACAGACTGGTTCCAAATAGGAAAAAGGGTACATCAAGGCTGTATATTGTCACCCTGCTTATATACAGAGTACATCATGAGAAACGCTGGGCTGGAAGAAGCACAAGCTGGAATCAAGATTGCCAGGAGAAATATCAATAACCTCAGATATGCAGATGACACCACCCTTATGGCAGAAAGTGAAGAGGAACTAAAAATCCTCTTGGTGAAAGTGAAAGTGCAGAGTGGAAAAGTTGGCTTAAAGCTCAACATTCAGAAAACGAAGATCATGGCAACTGGTCCCATTACTTCATGGCAAATGGAGAAGCAATGAAAACAGTGACAGACTATTTTTTGAGGCTCAAAAATCACTGCAAATGGTGACTGCAGCCATGAAATTAAAAGACACTTGCTCCTTGGAAGAAAAGTTATTACCAACCTAGACAGCATATTCAAAAGCAGAGACATTACTTTGCCAACAAAGGTCCATCTAGTCAAAGCTAAGGCTTTTCCAGTAGTCATGTATAGACATGAAAGTTGGACTATAAAGAAAGCTGAGCACTGAAGAATTGATGCTTTTGAACTGTAGTGTTGGAGAAGACTCTTGAGAGTCCCTTGGACTGCAAGGAGATCCAACCAGTCCATCCTAAAGGAAATCAGTCCTGAATATTCATTGGAAGGACTGATGCTGAAGCTCCAATACTTTGGCCACCTTGAGTCAATCAAGAACTGATTCATTGGAAAAGATTCTGACGCTGGGAAAGATTGAAGGTTGGAGGAGAAGGGGATGACGGGATGAGATGGTTGAATGGCATCACCAACTCAGTGGACATGAGTTTGAGTAAACTTCAGAAAGTGGTGATGGACAGGGAGGCCTGGCATGCTGCAGTCCATGGGGTCACAAAGAGTCAGACACAACTGAGTGATCAAACTGAACTGAGGAAAGGTTAATTCTACCTTTAACAATATAGCTAACATTTATTTGATAATAGCCAACAATACCACTCTTGGGCATACACCCAGAAAAGATGAAAACTCTAATTTGAAAAGATACATGCACCCCAATGTTCATAGCAGCACTATTTATAATAGCCAAGAAATGGAAGCAACCTGAATGTCCATTGACAGATGAAGAGGACATGGTATATATACAAAACAGAATATTACTCAGATATAAAGAATTAAATAATGCCATTTGCAGCAACAAGGGTACACCTAGAGATTATAAGTGAACTTTTCTACCTTTAACAATATAGCTAACATTTATTTGATAATAGCCAAGCAATACCACTCTTGGGCATACACCCAGAAAAGATGAAAACTCTAATTTGAAAAGATACATGCACCCCAATGTTCATAGCAGCACTATTTATAATAGCCAAGAAATGGAAGCAACCTGAATGTCCATTGACAGATGAAGAGGACATGGTATATATACACAACAGAATATTAATCAGATATAAAGAATTAAATAATGCCATTTGCAGCAACAAGGGTACACCTAGAGATTATAAGTGAACTCAGAGATTGACAAATATTATATGATATCATGTATATATGGAATCTAAAGATGATGAAAATAAACTTATTAACAAAACAGAAACAGACATGGTCATAAAAAGCAGTTATATGGTTATCAAAGATGAAACTAGGGAGAGGGATACATTAGATACACACTACTACATACAAGACAGATAAGCAATAATGAACTACTGTAAAGCACAGGGAACTAAATTCATTATCTTGCAATAACTTATAATAGCTAAGACTGTGAAAAATAGATTTATTTATGTGAAACTGACTCACTTTGCTGTATACCTGAAACTAATACAACATTGCAAATCAATTATAGGCCAATTAAATTAAAAGAAAATAGTAACAGCCAATATGTATGATGCTTACTGCCAGGAAATGACTGTAGGCCTTTATATTTCATATTAAAATAATCCCTACCACATCCTAGGATATATTTATCTATTTATTCTTTGCTTTAAGAGACACTTCTACAGCACTAAGTGCCAGGCACTATTCCACACGTATTTCCTCATTTAATCTTCACTCAAATATTACCAGCTATTACCATTCCAGTTTTATAGAGGATGGAACCAAAATAAAGATTAAATAACTTTTCCAAAGCTACAGAGCTAGGTAACAGCAGAACTAGGATCCACATGGGAATAGCCTAGCTCCAGGGTTCCTGCTTTATGCAGCCTCCCAAGTCCATGCTTTTAACTACTACCTCATTTAAAAAAAAGAAATTTAAGATTTGGGGATGGAAAAAGGTATTCCATGCAAATGGAGATCAACTGAAAGCTAGAGCAGCTATACTCATATATCAGACAAAACAGACTTTAAAATAAAAACTGTTACAAAAGACAAAGAAAGATACTACATAATGATCAATGGATCACTCCAAGAAGAAGATATAACAATTATAAATATATATGCACCCAACATAGGACAACTCAATACAGAAGGCAAATAAGGGAGAAATCAACAGAAACACAGTAGTAGTGGGGGACTTTAATACCTCACTTTCCTCAATGGACAGATCATCCAGACAGAGAATCAGTATGGAAACACAGGACTTAAATTATACATTAGCCTTAATTGATATTTACAGAATATTTCATTCAAAAGCAGAATAGGCATTCTTCCAGTCTCACCAAGAAAAGGGAGAAGACTCAAATCATTAAAATTTGAAATGAAAAAAGAAATGTTACAACTGATACCACAGAAATACAAAGGATCATAAGAGACTATTACAAGCAACTGTATACCAATAAAACAGAAGAAATGCACAAATTCTTAGAAAGGACAATCTCCCAAGAGTGAACCAGGAAGAAATTGAAAACATAAACAGACCAATCCCAAGTAATGAAATTGAAACTGTGATTAAAAAACTCAACAAAAGTCCATGACAGATGGTGTCACAGATGAATTCTATCAAATATTTAGAGAAGAGCTAACATCTATTCTTCTGAAACTGTTCCCAAAAAATTGCAGAGGACAGGAAACTTCCAAATTCATTCTATGAGGCTGCCATCACCTTGATATCAAAACCAAACAAAGACACCACAAAAAAAAGAAAATTATAGGCCAGTACCACTGATGAACATAGACACAAAAATCCTCAACAAAATATAGCACTCTGAATACAAAAATACATTAAAAGGACCATATTGGATCATGATCAAGTAGGATTTATCCCAAAGATGCAGGATTTTTCAGTATCTACAAAACAATGTGATACACCACACTAACAAATCAAATAAAACCCATGTGATTACATCAATAGATGCAGAAAGTTTGACAAAATTATGATAAAGGCTCTCCAGAAAATGGAAATAGAAGTAATACATCTCAACATGATAAAGGTTATAGGTGACAGACCAATAGCTAGCCTCATACTCAGTGGTGAAAATCTGCAAGCATTTCTTCTAAGATAAGGAACAAGACAAGAATGTCCACTCTTACCACTTTTATTCAACATAGTTTTGGAAGTCCTAGCCACAGCAATCAGAGAAGAAAAAGGAATAAAAGGAATCTGAATGAGAACAGAAGTTAAACTGTCATTATTTGGAAATGACATGATACTATACATAGAAAATCCAAAAGACACTACCAGAAAAATACTAGAATTTATCAATGGATTGTTACTTGCAGAAAGCTGCAAGTAACAAAGGATTCCCTAGTAGCTCAAATGGTAAAAGAGTCTGCCCACAATGCAGGCAAAGTAACAAAATTAATTCACAGAAATCTGTAATCTTTGGTAGAGTTGTAAGTTACAAAATTAATACACAGAAATCTGTTGCATTTTTATATAATGAACAAATATACAGAAAGGAATTCAAGAAACAATCCCATTTACCTTCATATCAAAAAGAATACCTAGAAACAAACCTTTCTAAAGAAATAAAAGACCTGAATTTCAGAAATTATAAGACACTGATGAAAGAAATCAAAGAAGAATCAGTATTGCTGAAATAGCTGCACTAACCAAGGCAATCTACAGATTGAATGCAATCCCTGTCAATTACCAATGGCATTTTTCACAGAACTAGAAGAAAAAAATTTACAATTTGTATGGAGACAAATCGTGGAGACACAGTTTTGTGTACGGAGACACAAAAGACACCAAATAGTCAAAACTATCTTATGAAAGAAAAATGGAGTTGGAGGAATCAGGTGCCCTGATTTCACGCTATATGACAAAGCTGTAGTCATCAAAACAGTATGGTACTGGAACAAAGTACCAAAACAGGCATACAGATGAATGTAACAGGATAGAAAACCCAGAAATAAACTCATGCACCTATCATCAATTAATCTATGATGGAGGAGGCAAGACTATACAATGGAGGAAAGACAGTCTCTTCAATAAATGGTGTTGATAAATTGGACAGCTACATAAAAAAATGAAAATAGAACATTCTTTAACACCCCCCCCACACACACACAGATTAAAGACCTAAATGTGAAAACTGATACTACAAAATTCTTGGAGGGAAACATAGGCAGAACACTCTACATGAATCACAGCAATATCTTTTTTGATCCATCTCCCAGAGTAACAGAAATAAAAACAAAAGCCTTTGAAAAGCAAAGGATACCATAAGCAAAATGAAGATAACCCAGAGAATGAGAGAGAATTTTTGCAAATGATATGACTGACAGGGATTAGTCTCCAAAATTTACAAACAGCTCATTCATCTTAATATCATCAAAACAAACAACCCAATCAAAAATGAGCAGAAGACCTAAATAGACATTTCTCCAAAGATGACATACAGATGGCCTAGAGGCATATGAAAAGATGTTCCACATTGCTAATTATTAGAGAAATGCAAGTCAAAACTACGATGAGATATCACCTCAGACCAGTCAGAATGGCTATCATCAAAAAATCAATATATAATAATGCTTGAGTGAGTGTGGAAATAAGGAAACCCTCCTACACTGTTGGTGGGAATGTAAATTGGTACAGCCACTGAGGACAACTGTATGGAGGTTCCTTAAACAAACTAAAACCAGAGATACCATAAAACCTGCAATCCCACTCTTGGGTATGTTGCTGCTGCTGCTAAGTCGCTTCAGGCATGTCTCTTGGGTATGTACCTGGAGAAAAATATGGTCCAAAAGGATATATGCACCCTAATGTTCACTGCAGCACTGTTTACAATAGCCAAGACATGGAAGCAACATCAACAGAAGAATGTATAAAGAAATCAGAAAGAGAAACTAAGTAATCAATCCCATTCTCCATTGCAACTAAAAGAACAAAATCTATCTGGGAATAAACCTACCTAAGGAGATGCAGAGATATTCCATATTCCCAGATTGGAAGAATCAATACTGTGAAAATGACTATACTACCAAATGCAGTCAACAGATTCAATGTGAT
>SJXQ01011661.1:99910-123360 GCA_006408695.1 Aepyceros melampus
GGACAGACGAAAATATGCATGGATGTGGATAAAGAAGCTGCAGTACATATATACAATGGAATATTACTCAGCTATAAAAAAGGAATCCATTGAGTCACTTCTAATGAGGTGGACAAACCTTGAGCCTATTATACACAGTGAAGTCAGTCAGAAAGAGAAAGATAAATATATGCGAACACATAGGTATGGAGTCTAGAAGAATGGTATTAATGAATTTATTTGCAGGGCAGCAATGGAAAAGCAGACAGATGAGAACAGACTTATGGACACAGGGGGAGGGGAAAATGCAGGGGTGAGATGTATGGAGATAGTAACATGAAATGGGAATTTGCTGTATGACTCAGGGAACTCAAAAAGGGACTCTGTGACAATCTGGAGAGGAGGGAGAGGGAGGCAGACGAGAGGGAGGTTCAGGAGGGAGGGGACATAGGTGTACCTATGGCTGAGTCTTGCTGATGTTTCACAGAAAACAACAAAATTCTGTAAAGCACTTAACCTTCGATTTATTTATTTTTTTAACCTTCGATTTAAAATAATTTTTTAAAAAAGATGTGGTTCATATACAATGGAGTATTATTCAGTCATTAAAAAGAATGGAATAAGGCCATTTTCAACAACATGGATGGACCTAGAGAGTGTCATACTGAGTAAGTCAGACAGAGAAGGAAAACTGTCATATGACATTCCTTATATGTGGAATCTAAAAATAAATTACACAAATGAACTTACTTGCAAAACAGAAAGAGACTCACAGACAGAGATTGAACTTATGGTTGCCAGAGGGGAGGGAGGGGGAAAGGGATAGTTGGAGAGTTTGGGACGGACATGTGCACACTGCTGCATTTAAAATAGATAACCAGCAAGGACCTAGTGTCCAGCACATGCAATTTGTATGGCCTAATATTCTGTTGGGCAAATGATATTTTCCCAAAAGTATCCACAAAGATACTGGCCACCTCGTGTGGTCTTCTACAATGTAACCCTGACATGTTTCCGACTGAAAGGTGGGATCTATGGTCGCTCCCCTGGAATCTAGGCAGGCCTGTCAGTGCTTTAAACAGCAGAAATAATGCTTGATGACTTCCGAGACTGGGTCGTAAAACATGGTACAGTTTCTGTCTTCTATGCCGGAACACTTGAACTCGAAGACCTGAGTCACCATGTAAGAAGTCTGACTCCCCTGATGCCACCATGCTATAAGAAAACCCAATCCAGTGTGAAGAGACGACATACAGATACTCTGGTCAACATATCCAACTACTAGTACAGACCCCAGTCAGCCACCAGTAAACACAGGAGACATGAATAAAATCGCCTCCAGACGATTTCCCCAGTTGTCCACTCTTTCCAGCTGAAGCTACAAAATTGTGACTACAGACAAGCCATCCCTCTCTGGACCCTGTCCAAATTCCTGACCCACAGAGTTTAAGAACATAGCAAGTTTAGGGATGATTTGTTACCAAAACTGAAACACTCTAACACTCTAACTTCAGGTATACAGGTTTCATACCTTTAAAAATGAAAACTATCATTTAGGTATGTCCCTACTAAATGCCTGGGGCCACTAGCCAAATGATCAGATCTCAAAGTGCCCATTTTCTGCTGACAGCCCCACAGACTCATAACTATGCATTTTCTTCTAACATCAAAGATGGAATTCTGCCCAGAAAATGCAATGGAAACAATGCAATAAATCATATCTTTTAAAATGCATGGTTTTCAGTAGCTATTTAAAGAAATAAATACTGAAGGGATATATTGGTGTTTTTCTCAGTAACCCTTTTTTTTTCCCCTTGTATCAAGTCCCAAAATTTGGGCCTGAAACATTATGTTCAGTGCAATGAAGTGGCTACCTCAGTGCTCCTTTCATAAATCAGGTACCTTCTCTAGGTTCTACCCCCAAGTTCTCTTCTAGTCGACAGTTAAAGGGCAGTCCCGGGACCTCCTTGGTGGTCCAGTGGTTAAGAATCTGCCTTCCAAAACAGGGGACGAGGGTTCAATCCCTGGTCTGGGAATTAAGATCCCACATGCTACAGGGCAACTAAGCCCATGTGCTAAGCTAAGATCCAACACAGCCAAATAAATAAATGTATTTTTTTTCCTTTCGAAAAAAAGGACAATATTAACCTGGATAAACTTCTATGAATCCCAACCTCTCTGTTCTTTATTCAGAGCAGTGTGTGTTATAGAAAGAAGACAGACACCAGAAAAGCATGTCTATTTATATGAGGGGTTTCAGAATCTAGCCAATTGGTGTTCAGTCCCTGTCGCAGCCATTTAATCCCTGTGTAAATGTGGACCAGACACATTTCGCTAAGTCTCCTTCTCTTCTTCAAGTAGAAAATAACATCTGCCTCACAGGTTTCTTTTAAGGGAAAAAAAGGATGTAACATTTGGAAGTCACCTTATAAAGCGCCTCCTGTATCTCCCGCATTGCAGGCAGATCCTTCACGGGCTGAGCCACCGGGGAAGCCCAATAAAGCAGCTAGTGTCCACTGATATGAATGATTTCCCTTCCTTATTTCTGAGCATGTGGGAACAACCTCGTAGAGTGTGCTACTGATGGAAGAGGCCACATCCTGCCTCTTCTCAGAAAGAATGTGTCTCTGCCTTCCTCTTTCCCTTTCTTTAGATTTGTCCTCTAAGATTTTATTTGCAGCTGTACTTGATCTTCTTAGCAAACATTTAGCAAGAGATTAATGATGACAGAATTACAAACTGTCTCCACAGCTGAAAATAAAACATCCATTGTGAAATGAAATGTAAAAATAAGGTTTTTTACACCTATTCACAACAGTTTCACGACAGTCTTAAAAAACACGCAATTCTGAAAGAAAGAAAGACTGGCTTATAATTTTTCCAGAAGAAAAGATTACTGTGAACCAGGAGAAAAGATGTGAAACCTTGTAAAGTTAAGATAAATTTTAATTTAGAAAAAAATTTAATTGAGAGAAGGAACATAACAGCAACTGATGTGCTGACAAAGGGGAGAGAGATTGTTAGCATTTGACTAAAGACCTCTAAATACAGCAAAATATAAATATTTATTAAGCAACCAAGCCCAAGGCATGGAGCTTTGAGTCATAGAAATGTGTCTTGTCTTAAGCCTAAGGTATAGCTCCAGATCCCCAGGAAGAGCTTTCTAAATATCAAGACTTAAGAAAGACAAACAGCAAGTGTTATAATAGTAATGGCCAATCCATATATAGTAACTTTCACACTTATAAAAACTTTCTGAAGAGTTTGCGTGCGTGCTGTCTCTTCAGTCATGTCCAGTTCTGTGCGATGCTATGGACCACCAGGCTCCTCTGTCCAAGGGATTCTCCAGGCAAGAATACTGGAGTGGGTTGCTATACCCTCTTCCAGGGGATCTTCCTGACTGAGGGATCAAACCCGCGTTTCTTATGGTTCCTGCACTGGCAAGCAGGTTCTGTACCACTAGTGCCTCCTGAGAAGCAATACTATTGTTCTCAAACAAGCAATATAAAGTCTAGTTTCCTTACTTAACTCTATTGAATTGTTTTATTTTCACAGTTCAAAAATAAATCTTTCAGGTACTCAGTGAAAAATTTTCCTCCCATCCTATAGTCCATCTTACTAGCATCAAACACCATCACAGGCGATCACTGTCCAGAGTTTCTGGTGTATCTTTCTAAAGCTTTTAAATAAACTTTTTAACAGTTACCAATTTTCAGAAAAACTACAAAGGTAGCACAGTCCTCGTAAACCCCAGAGCCAGTTTCCCCTATACAGGAGGTACATTTATCACAATCAATAATCAATACATTATTATTGTATAGTTTCCTTACTTAACTCTATTGAATTGTTTTATTTTCACAGTTCAAAAATAAATCTTTCAGGTACTCAGTGAAAAATTTTCCTCCCATCCTATAGTCCATCTTACTAGCATCAAACACCATCACAGGCGATCACTGTCCAGAGTTTCTGGTGTATCTTTCTAAAGCTTTTAAATAAACTTTTTAACAGTTACCAATTTTCAGAAAAACTACAAAGGTAGCACAGTCCTTGTAAACCCCAGAGCCAGTTTCCCCTATACAGGAGGTACATTTATCACAATCAATAATCAATACATTATTATTGTAAACTAAAGTCAATATCTTAGCCAAATTGCCTTAGTTTCTACCTAATATCCTTTTTTCTGTTCCATGATCCCATCCAGGATACGACACTATTCAGTCATCACATCTCACTAGATTTTGTTTAACTATCACAGTTCAGACTTGCCTTTTGACCCTGAGAATTGATTGAGGACTGATATTTTGCAAAATTTCCCCCAAGTGGGATTTATCTGATGTTTTTCTCATGCTTAGACTCCGGTTTGGGTTTTCAGAAGGAAAACCACAGAGGTAAAGTGTAATCTGACATAGCAAGGATACAAATACTAGCACCGTGACTTGTTACTACTGATGCTAACTAATCTTGCTGTTAACCCACCTTGCTGAGTACTGTCAGGTTTCTTGCCTGGAGAATCCCATAGATAGAGGAGCCTGGCGGGCTACTGTCCATGGGGTCGCAAAGAGTCGGACACAACTGAGTGACTGACACTTTCACACTTTCACTTTCTCCACTGTAAAATTAGTCTTCCCCCTCCCTTTCTATATTGTGTTTTTTGGAAGCAGTCTCTATATGCAGTCCACACTTAAGCAGTTAGAAGTTACATTCCACTGAGGGTGAAGGATCTACATTCCTTATTTGGAATTCTGTAGCAAAGGAGGTCTATTCATTCCAACTATTTATTCATTCATTTATTTACAACAGTATGTATTCATGGGTTATCATTTTATACTCTGGGTCATTATCTAACATTAGTTTATTTTGTCCTTATACCTTCCTGCTTTCACACTGGAAGCTTCTTCAGTAGGCTCCTATGTCCCTTTAACATATTCCTGTCATTTGCAGTCACTTGGAGTTGTTTTGAACACTTCCTTAGTTTCTGGTACTACAAGATATTAAAGGCTTCTCTAATGTATTTTTCTGGCTCAGTCCTAAAATCAGCTATTTCTCCAAGGAGACCTGGTTGCTTTAATGGTTTTAGAAGCCAAGATCTGAGCACTTGGTGTGCTCATTGCTACTGTGGTATTGTCGCTAAAAGCCCTCTGTGCTGAAAGAACAAAGAAATATACATATATATTTGAAATATACATGTGTATATATATACACACAGTATATACATACTGTTTATTATACCACATATCTGTAAAAATTTCAGTATCTATTTACATCTAAATTAAGCTAAGCATGAGCTTACACTGATGTCTTTAATTCATTACCATATGGATCCTCCTGGTCTCTTAATAGATAAAGTTATCTGTATGTAACTCCCCATAATCCACCATCCATTTACTTAATTTTACCCATCTAGTCTACATGTATTGGAGAAGCGATGGCACCCCACTCCAGTGCTCTTGCCTGGAAAATCCTGTGGATGGAGGAGCCTGGCGGGCTGCAGTCCATGGGGTCGCGAAGATTCGGACATGACTGAGCAACTTCACTTCACTTTTCACTTTCATACATTGGAGAAGGAAATGGCAACCCACTCCAGTGTTCTTGCCTGGAGAATCCCAGGGACGGGGTAGCCTGGTGGGCTGCCGTCTATGGGGTCGCACAGAGTCGGACACGACTGAAGCGACTTAGCAGCAGCAGCAGCAGTCTACATGTATGGTGATTTTAGAATTGTTAACCCACATCCTCACGTAAACAACTTTAAACTATAGTGAAATATCTATACACCGTTCCTCTGACTTTTAGTCTTAGACTCTACTTGTTTCCAAAGTTACTAAGGTCAACAACTTTTCTCCAATTCCCTTTTTATTGAGCTTGTTTCACACATTTGTAATACAGTTAGATTGTTAAGTCACATTCTGCAGTCCATCCTAGGATCCTCTGATCCTCTGATCCTCTGAATAATGCTTTTAATATGCATATATTAAGGTTCATTTTTGTGTTGTAAATTTCAATGGGTTTTTGACAAATGCATAGTGTCATGTATCTATCATTAAAGTATCATACACAATAGCTCCACTACCAGAAAATACCCTCTCTATTTCACCTATTCAACCCTCTCCCAATCCTCAAATCCCTGGGACTCACTGATCTGTTTATCACCTTTTTTCCACCTTTTCCAGAATGTTATATAAATGAAATTATACAGTATGTAGCCTTTTCAGGCTGGATTCCTTTCTCAGGAATATTAAATACACATTTAAGATTAACTCATAGTGTTACATAACTTGATATTTCATTCCTATTTTAGCACTGAAGAGTATCCCATTATATAGACATACCAGTTTACTTGTCCATTTACCCACTGAAGGATATTTTGGTTGCTGGTAAAACATTTTCTGTTACACTATGACCTAAAACAAGTTGATAAAGTATACTTTCATAAATAAAACATTTATCTTTTCTCTCCACCTAACCCTGCCAGAATTTGGCTTCTCCAGCAGGCTTTCCTACGGCCTTGATGGTTTAATGCAGCTGGATTACAACTAGCTATACTAATCAGTTTTAATTTGTTATTTCCAAATTCCTTATGTTTTGTGTTTCTGCTACACTATGTCGTGTATGGATGCGAGAGTTGGATTGTGAAGAAAGCTGAGCACTGAAGAATTGATGCTTTTGAACTGTGGTGTTGGAGAAGACTCTTGAGGGTCCCTTGTACTGCAAGGAGATCCAACCAATCCATTCTGAAGGAGATCAGCCCTGGGTGTTCTTTGGAAGGAATGATGCTAAAGCTGAAACTCCAGTACTTTGGCCACCTCATGTGAAGGGTTGACTCATTGGAAAAGACTCTGATGCTGGGAGGGATTGGGGACAGGAGGAAAAGGGTACCACAGAGGATGAGATGGCTGGATGGCATCACCAACTTGATGGACATGAGTTTAAGTAAACTCCAGGAGATGGTGATGGACAGGGAGGCCTGGCATGCTGCGATTAATGGGGTCACAAAGAGTCAGACACAACTGAGCAACTGAACTGATGACTTTGCCAATGTCACTAGCCATATTAATTATAAAACTTGTTGCATACAGTACACAGTGTGTAATCAGGCCTCCAACAAAAATAATGATAACTAGGTGACTTGAAACAGTTGATCAGATGCATAGTTCTGTATGCAATCAATGATTGTAATAGTCCAAACCTAGACATGGGAAGATGCAAAAAGGAAAACATTTCCTAAGTCATAATAGATTAGTAAGACAGGATCCAGAGAATCTTTTAATTTACTAACAGGACCTAATCCAGAAATTAGCACCTGGAGTAGCATATCAACACGAAGTTTCACCTGATCTGGGAGGAGCATTCCTACCACTGTGAGGCAAAAATTTGTCATGAAATGTCTCCCAAACACTGGTTGAATTTCAGACCAAGAAGAGGAACTGAGAAATGGAATACTTCCTGCCATGTCAGTATATAAGGATGTCCAAGTCATCAGCAACTGCAGCCCTTGAATGTGAGCAGGTGAGTCCTGAAGGTACTCAGGAAGGAGAATAATGTCTGCCATGTAGCAGTCATTGGACTATAGCCAGTCCCAGTGGTAATGCCTAGGGAAAGGAAGCTCAGGATATTAAAACACACAAAACTGGCCCCCGACAGCTGAGGCACATATCAAAGGAATGACTTCAGTGAGCCCAGATTCTTGCATTTTCCCACACAAAGAAAAGTGCTAAATTTCTTAACTTGGGTTATCTGGTTTTCTTTAATTAACAATAATCTTTTGATGTTCCTACAACCTGCCCTTTGTTGTAAAACTTCTATATAACCTGGCTCATCCTCTTCCCCATCCCTACTCTCAGAGCAGTTTTCTCAGGATTACTTGAAATATTATCTCCTGGGCTTGAAGTCCTAAAAATTTCTGCCAAATAAAATGCAACTCAAAAATAAAAGGAAAGAAACAAAATGAATAAAGCAAATTATAAACTTTGTATGCAGGTTTTGTGTGAAAATAAGTTTCCAAAACAACTGTGTAAATATCTGAGTACGATATATACTAAGACTATGTTTAGCTTTATACCATCTAATTGTTTCTAAAGTGGCTGTACTATATTACATGCCCACCAGCAATGAATTAGAGGTCTTATTGCTATATAGCCTCATCAGCAATTGGTATTGTCAGGTTTTTTGGATTTTAGCTATTCTAATCAGTGTGTAATGATATCTCATATTTAATTTGCATTTCCCTGATGGCAATAATACTGAGCCTTTTTTTCATGTTCTTGTTACAGAATCCAGTACTGGAGAAACCAAGCTCCACACTCAGAGAGTTGGAGAACTCAGGTTTATTACGCCAGCAGGCCCAGAGGAGTTAACACTCTAAGCTCTGAGCCCTGACAAAGGGATTACAGAGTTTTTGTAAACAGACTGTAGTGGGCAACACTAGCTGTTAATAGGTTGGTTTAAACTAAGGGGTATGGTATACACAGGAACAGCAGTCAAGATGGGGAGGGGATGCCTGGCCTGGACAGGCATGAGTAAGCAGGTTTGCAGGGGCTGGGCAATTACAAAGAGCAGGACAAGGGTGAGTGAGATAAACTCCACTTCCTAGTATTGCAGGTCCCCACTCGGAGGCTATGTGACTTACATGATCTAGACTTTGCAAGTTGAGTTGGCAAACTGAGTTACAGAGGGAGAAGGAGATTATGTAAAATTTTAACTTTTCCTCTTCATTCTTATTTGTCATTTCAGTTCAGTTCAGTTACACAGCCATGTCCAACTCTTTGCGACCCCATGAATCGCAGCACGCCAGGCCTCCCTGTCCAACACCATCTCCTGGAGTTCACTCAGACTCGAGTCCATCGAGTCGGTGATGCCATCCAACCATCCCATCCTCTGTGGTCCCCTTCTCCTCCTGCCCCCAATCCCTCCCAGCATCAGAGTCTTTTCCAATGAGTCAACTCTTCACATGAGGTGGCCAAAGTACTGGAGCTTCAGCTTCAGCATCATTCCCTCCAAAGAAATCCCAGGGCTGATCTCCTTCAGAATGGACTGGTTGGATCTCCTTGCAGTCCAAGGGACTCTCAAGAGTCTTCTCCAACACCACAGTTCAAAAGCATCAATTCTTCTGTGCTCAGCTTTCTTCACAGTCCAACTCTCACATCCATACATGACCACAGGAAAAACCATAGCCTTGACTAGATGGATCTTTGTTGACAAAGTAGTATCTCTGCTTTTTAATATGCTGTCTAGGTTGGTCATAACTTTCCTTCCAAGGAGTAAGCGTCTATTAATTTCATGGCTGCAATCACCATCTGCAGTGATTTTGGAGCCCATAAAAATAAAGTCTTACACTGTTTCCACTGTTTCCCCACCTATTTCCCATGAAGTGATGGGACCACATGCCGTGATATTAGTTTTCTGAATGTTGAGATTTAGCCAACTTTTTCACCCTCCTCTTTCATTTTGTCAAGAGGCTCTTTATCACTTTCTGCCATAAGAGTGGTATCATCTGCATATCTGATCTTATTGATATCTTATTGATATTTCTCCCAGCAATCTTGATTCCAGCTTGTGCTTCTTCCAGCCCAGCGTTTCTCATGATGTACTCTGCATATAAGTTAAATAAGCAGGGTGATAATATACAGCCTTGACGTACTCCTTTTCCTATTTGGAACCAGTCTGTTGTTCCATGTCCAGTTCTAATTGTTGCTTCCTATTTGTCATTTACATATCTTCTTTGGTAAGGTATCTGTTCAGATATTTTGCTCATTTTTTTTTCACTTGAGTTTTTAAAGTTCTTTACATATTTTGGACACAAGTCCTTTCAGATGTTTTGCAAATATTTATCCCATTCTGAGGTTTTTCATTCTCCTAATAATATCTTCCGGAGAAGGCAATGGCACCCCACTCCAGTACTCTTGCCTGGAAAATCCCATGGATGGAGGAGCCTGGTGGGCTTCAGTCCATGGGGTCGCTAAGTCGGACACGACTGAGCAACTTCACTTTCACCTTTCGCTTTCATGCATTGGAGAAGGAAATGGCAACCCACTCCAGTGTTCTTGCCTGGAGAATCCCAGGGACGGGGGAGCCTGGTGGGCTGCCGTCTATGGGGTCACACAGAGTCGGACACGACTGAAGTGACTTAGCAATAGCAATAGCAATAATATCTTCTGCAAAGCATGAGGTTTTAGTTTCAGTAACATTCAACTTAACCATTTTTTTCATGATAAAATCTTATCACCAAACCCAAGGTCATGTAGATTTTCTCTTATGTTTTCTTCTAGAAGTTTGATAATTTTACATTTTACATTAAGGTATATGTTTCATTTTGAATTAATATTTGTGAAAGGGGAAAGGTTTTTATCAAAGTTCTTTTTATATAAGGATGTCCAATTGTTTCAGCCTCCTTTGATAAAGACTATCCTTTCTTCTAGAAGTTTTTATGCTACAAAGCAAATATGAATATATGCTTCCCATTTTTCTAACATCAGTGGTAGTATATCATACTTGCAGTTCTACATTTTTTTCAATTAATGTAATAAGAGATCTTTTTATAAGTAAGTAAGTAAGTAAAGTCACTCAGTCGTGTCCGACTCTTTGTGACCCCATGGACTGCAGCCCACCAGGCTCCTCAGTCCATGAGATTCTCCAAGCAAGAATACTGGAGTGGGTTGCCATTTCCTTCTCCAGAGGATCTTCCCGACCCAGGGATCGAACCCGGGTCTCCCGCATTGGAGGCAGATGCTTTAACCTCTGAGCCACCAGTTTTCAATTGTTATTTGATAAATATACTCCTGTTTAAAATTTAAATGACTGACTGCTTTATACCACAAATCTAGACTACAACTGCTTAAAGGTCCATCTCTTCATGGCTAAGCCAGGGATACATAATGTGAAAGCAGAATTAAAACTCATATGCAAGGAATGGCACACAGTGTTAAGGCGAGTAAACAGCAAGCACTAAATAGTCTAAAGCAGTAGTATGAAGACCTTTGACATACATGGCTTCATTCAAGGAACTTACATGCTACTTATGGTAAAACCAAAAAGAAAAAAACAACATTCAAGTCAGACCTTTAAAAAGAGGGGAAAAATCCATTCTTCAACAGTGATCCAGGAAAATTTCAAGGAGACAGATGAGAACTATTACACTGGAGGGAGAAAGTTAAGAAGATAAATCAGGAGAAAATACAGCTAAGAACATGCAGTGAGAAATATGTCTGGAAGTCTCAGGCAACAGAGAAAGAACAAATATAGAGAGCATTGAGGGCACGTACAAAGAGGGGAGCAGAGGAGTTAGGCAACAACTGAAAGGGTCTGAAGGAGGAAACAGAACAGGTTCTATCCTGAAAGCAGGACTCCATCTGGGGCCAGATTGTGAACTTTGAGCTATATGCCCAGTATCTATGGAAACGACATTAACTGGAAAACCAGGCCCCTGGAAGGAAGAGCCCCAGGGCTCTCCATCACCTAAAAGAATGCCCTAATTAATACCCTAATTATCTTGTAACCGAATAGAATCATACATTCTATTATGCTTATTGAGGTATGACCACAGGCCTATTGATAATTGTCCACTGTTAACTACCCGGGCTTAAGGCATATGAATCACAGCTAACTTTTACTGTATCTTTCTTTTTCCTTTGTTCAGACTAGTTTCAGGGAACCTTACACATTAGGGTATATAAGGTTTTCACAAAAACTGGTCAGGGTCCTTGGCTAAGAGGAGACTCTGCCTTGGGCCCGCCAGTGTAATAAAATGCACTCCACTATCTGCATTGTCCTTCTGAGTGAGTTTGTTTCCTGGAACGTGTGGCAACAACAGGTCAACTGGGACTAAATTCATAGAACCAATCTCTGACATCTAGCCTTTACCCTACACCCTAGTGGTTCTCAAGCCATTTCCTACTTTGTCCCACTGTGACAAATAGACGAGTGGTGTTCATGGGCATGAACCACTCCCCAAGGTGTCAATTTCTGGTACATTACCTCTAATTCCAGTCCTTTCTCTCTCCTCTCAGAAAACATCAGATCAGTGGCTACCTGACCCCACTCTTGTTAGGTCAGGGTGCTTTTTAGCATAAATGAATGACACATTTCTATCTCCAATCACGACCTATTTTCTAAGGTGTATACTTACATAGCCAACTGTGTACTCAACTCCACCTGGGTCCTTCAAATTCAGTAAGTTCAAGATATACCTCCTGGCCCAGCAGAAAAGACTGATCTCAAAATAATGAGAAAAATTAAGGGTATATAAGGTGAAGCTGAGAAATGGACATATAGGCACTTAAAAGCCATGTTTAAGAATTCTAGTCTTAAGCTCAAAATCAGTGACAAGTTATCAATGAATTTTAAACTTGTGGGTGTGGGTGGTTGAAAGGAATGAAGGACTCTGACTTCTCATTGGTCTCGCGCACTCTCCAATTATCTCTCTGCACACCAATCTCTCACTTTGCTCTCTGCACACTCATTTTTCAAGTCTCTGCACTTAGCATGTTCCTTCCGCTTGTTACCTGGAAGACTCTACTCCCATTCTTTGCCTTCACTTTTACTTATCCCTAACTCTCACTTTAAGACAGGAAGACTTGATATTTGATCCCCACCACCACCCAGGATTTTTCAGGGACTATGTTCCTTTCCTTCACAGTACTCATCTGTTTCTGCTTAGACATTCTTCTCATTTTGTAAAGCTCTGTCTCACTGGACTACATGTTCTATAAACACAGAGACCATGTGTGAATTTGCTCTTTACTGCATCTTCAGAGCCTAGCATAGCACCTAGAATAGGGAATTAATAATCTTGGAATAAATAGTACATTAACAAATCTCTGGGTTTGGGGGGAAGGTTGGGATTTTTGAGGGGTGGGAGTTGCTTGTTGGTTGGTGGGCCATGCCACACAATATGTGGGATCTTAGTTTCCTGACCAGGGGTCAAACCTGTTCCCCCTGCTTTGGAAATACAATCTTAATCAGTGGACTACCAGGGAAATCCCTGGTTTTTATCAGTAGCTATAAATCACATAAGGCAAATTTCACAGCTTATTATGATATAAAGTGCTTTGACACTGAAGTTGAGAATCACTGTTGCAGAAAATAAAAGCACCTCATCATAGAGGTAATCTAGTAAAAGCACTATTTAAACACTGATAATATTCATAATAATTGCTAATATATTCAAGTTCTTACTGCATATCAGCTTGATAAGTATTTCATATACAATATGTCAGTGAATTCTTAGAACCACCTTGTGAGTGAGGAACCAGCATTATCTTCAATCAACAAGTGAAGAAACAGATTCAGAAAGAAGTTAGTTAACTGGACCAAAGACACAAAGCTGGCACGATGGTGTCTAAGCCAGACTCTTTCTGATCAGATAAAAGAACTGTGAGAATCAACACAGACTCGTTTTCCCGTGACTGAAACTACTGCCCATAGGAGTCACTGGGAAGGCAGGCATCGTAGGCCACTGCACTGCAAGAGGCCAGCCACTCTGGGCTAGGAACAAACTCACACTTTGAACAGACCTAAGGTAGAACCCACCTTTGTTATGATGCTGATTTCTCCACAGTACTGGAGGCCGAGTGTGACTACCTTAGGGAACACAGCCTGGTGATCCCCAAATGCTCCTGTTAGGAAGATCTGAGTTCTCAAAATATACTGAGGCACATTGAATGTAAAGTACTTCCCGTAACTATACTGCTGTAAAACTCACTAAATATCTATTATTATTATTATTATATGTTGCTTTTACTGAATCACCTTGACAAGCAAGTTTTATTTTCTGCAACAATGATTCTCAACTTCAGTGTCAAAGCAATTTGATGTATCATAATAAGCTGTGAAGTGTGCCATATGTAATATATCACTGTTAATTAAAAAACAGAGGCTCATTAATCTATTCATTCACTCATTCTCAAAATAATTATTTAATCTCCACTATATGCTAAGACCTACACTAAGCTTGGAAGTTTCAATAAGCAAAAATAGACATGACCCATGTGTTCACAGAGCTTACAATCCAGTTGGAGATAAAAGCATTGTCAAATTTACAATAAAAAAGTACAACTGGAAAGAGATAAGTGCTGTGATGGAACAAAAAACAGTCTTCTGACAAAGTTGGATCAATTTAAGTCCCACTGGGAGAAGGCTACCTGGACTGGTAAGCACAGGATAAATGTGAGCATTGTAAATAATCTCTCTTGAATATTTAGGGTTACTGAGAAGAACCAGGTTTACAAAAGAGACTAGGAGATGAGTTCAGCCAGACCTAAGACATAATATCCATTCACTGTAAAATAAAGATACTCAATAGGTGATGGCTCATATAGTAGTACATCTCTCGGGGCCTTTAAGAAGAAAAGTATCACAAGTTCACCAGCCCACCTGCCACTTCAAGGCCTCCTCCATAGCCAGCATGCCCACTAGAGGAAATAATCACCAAACATTTCCATGAGTGAACTTATTGCCACCACTGACTCTGAATTCCAGGTCTCCTCCTCAAAAGAGGACACCTGGATCAGGTGAATTCATCTAAAGTCAATTTACCCACGGCTAATACATGTAAGGGGAGGAGGAGAAGGGGACGACAGAGGATGAGATGGCTGGATGGCATCACTGACTTGATGGACGTGAGTTTGAGTGAACTCCAGGAGTTGGTGATGGACAGGGAGGCCTGGTGTACTGCAATTCATGGGGTCACAAAGAGTCGAACATGACTGAGTGACTGAATTGAACTGAATACATGTAAACTGAAGAATTGATGCTTTGGAACTGTGGTGTTGGAGAAGACTCTTGAGAGTCCCTTGGACTGCAAGGAGATCCAACCAGTCTATTCTAAAGGAGATCAGTCCTGGGTGTTCTTTGGAAGAAATGATGCTAAAGCTGAAACTCTGGTACTTAGGCCACCTCATGCGAAGAGTTGACACACTGGAAAAGACTCTGATGCTGGGAGGGATTGGAGGCAGGAGGAAAAGGGGATGACAGAGGATGAGATGTTTGAATGGCATCACTGACTCGATGGAAGTGAGTCTGAGTGAACTCCGGGAGTTGGTGCTGGACAGGGAAGCCTGGCATGCTGCAATTCATGGGGTCGCAAAGAGTCGGACATGACTGAGCAACTGAACTGAATACATGTAAAGTGAAAATTTGCCTAAAGCAGCTTTTTCTAAAACCAAGTTGCACTAAACCCAATTTACCTTCCTATCACACGCGAATTCTTATGAATTTCACCAACATCATATTTTACATCAGCAGCACTATTATGGGAAATTATCATTAAGTAAACTGTTAGGTAAATTGGCTTTGGAATAATTCACTTTGGGCAAATTGATGCATATAAGCCCAACCTCTGAACATTCAGAAGGAAGATGAAGTGGCTCCACGCTGCAAGGCTGCCTCTCACACTCAACAGAACTTAAAGAAGCAGTGTAACCAGAGTCCCGCCAGCCTCCCATGAGAACTCATGGGCTTCAAATTCACCAATTTGTACTGGACTGCCAGAATTCGTTATGCTCCCCTTCTCCATCATGCCTGCTTAAGGGCTAAAGAAACTTCCTGGACACCATCATTCTGAAGCTGACTTTGTCTTCACCTTGATCAGCTCAGACCACTCAGGTGACTCAGAGGTAGAGCCTCTGAGAAAACAGCATTTTTGAAGAAGTGCTCCACAGATTCTAAGGTGCACATGAATCATCTTGTTAAAAATGCAGGTTCTGATTCAGTGAGTATAGCTGAGGTTTAGGACACTGAATTTCTAATAAACCCCAGTGATGCCCCTGCTGCTAGTCGGCATGTCATGCTAGCTATAGCAAGGTCTTACAAGATGAGTATGGCTTTTGAGACGCACTAGAGGTAAAAACTTCTGGATATTAGGAGGTAATTAGGAGGTACTCATCTCTGGTCTTGGACACAGGATGCAAGAATAAGGCAATCAGAGACTAACTTGTATGTTCTTGGAGTTGGAAACTATTACTGAAATCTTCTTTGAAATCAGAGGGTGTTTGCTGGGCAAATGCTTTCCAATACTAAGAAAGAGTCAAAAGTCAAATCTCTTAAAAAGAAGATGGACTAATTTCTTTATTGTTGCTTAGTCACCGTCATGTCCGACTCTTTGGCAATCGCATAGGCTTCAGCTCCTCTATTCATGGGATTTCCCAGGCAAGAATACTGGAGTGGGTTGCCACTTCCTCCTCCAGGGGATCTTTCTGACCCAAGGAATGAACTTGTGTCTCCTGCATTGGCAGGTGGATTATTTACCAGTGAGCCACCATGGAAACCCATACCAAGAATTTCACAATCATGTAAAATATATCCCTGCCTATCTTGGAAAATCTTCCGGAAAGGTGCTTCCCTTTCCATCATACCAGAGGGCCTAGAAAAACATTTTTGGGGGCTAAGAACATCCTTTAACAGAAGACCTTAAACCTCTAACTCTACTTAAACCACAAAGGTGATGAGCAAGTTAGATGAAGAAAGAAGCTGGAGAGAGCCATGGGTCAAGCTTCTGAAGGATGGCTCCCCATGCTGTGCTTCTTTCCACAAACAGACCCACAAGAACACCGTCTCTGCCCAGTGACTCAAAAGCAGTTTCTCATTTGCAGCATGGCAAAGACCTTACAAATTGCTACTTCCTTTAATTACCAAAGGAAACACAGAAACTTACAATAAAGAAAACTATCAAGTTCCACTTTAAGCAAGTGATCAAGGTCAGCACAATCAGTATAAGATTATCAACATCAGAAACCCTTTGACAGGATACTCAGAGACTGCATCATGTCATTTCTGTAGTATTATTTCCCCAAAACGCTTAACTTCATAAAAAAAAGAATGTCATTTGCAGCAATATGGATGGACCTAGAGATTATTCTATTAAGTGAAGTCAAAGACAAACATCATGATATTGTTTATAAGTGGAATCTAAGAAAATGATACAAATGAACTTATTTACAAAACAGAAAGATTCACAGATGTAGAAAATAACTTATGGTTACTAAAGGGGATAGCAGGATGTGGGGAGAAGGAATAAATTAGGAGTTTGGGACTAATATTCACACTACAGTTGTTGCTAAGTTGCTTCAGTTGTGTCCAACTCTGTGCAACCCCATAGATGGCAACTCACCAGGCTCCACTGTCCCTGGGGTTCTCCAGGCAAGAACACTGGAGTGGGTTGCCATTTCCTTCTCCAGTGCATGAAAGTGAAAAGTGAAAGCAAAGTTGCTCAGTCGTGTCCGACTCTTAGTGACCCCATAGACTGCAGCCTACCAGGCTCCTGCGTCCATGGGATTTTCCAGGCAAGAGTACTGGAGTGGGTGGTCATTGCCTTCTCCGAATATATACACACTACTATATATAAAATAGATAAATAAGGACCTATGGCGGAGAATTATATTCAATACATTGTAATAACCTATAGTGGAAAAAAAGAATCTGAGAAAGAATATGTGTGTATGTGCGTGTGTGCGTGTGTGTATAGTTGAATCACTTTGCTGTAAACCTGAAATAACATTGTAAGTTAGCTATACTTCAATTCTTTAAAAAGGGCTTAACCATGAGAAAATATCAGAAACTCCAATTGAAGGATATCCTACAAAATAACTGGTCAGTATTCAAAAATGTCAAAGTCATGAAAGAAAAGTTGGGAAACCGCCACATTTTGGAGATTAAGGAAAAAGTGTAACTAAATACAAATGTGGGATCCTAGACAGGATCCTGGAACAGGGAGAAAGAAATGTTATTAGTGGAAAAACTGATAAAATTCAAATAAGGCAGGCAGTTTGGTTAGCAGTCCTGCAGCAATGTCAGTTTCCTGCTTTTGATCATTTTTCCAGTTATATGAGATGTCAACATTAGAGGAAGGTAGGTGAGGGATATGCAAGAACTCTGTACCATTTTGCAACTTTCCTCTAAGTCTAAAATTACTTCAAAAGAAAACCTTAAATAAGTTACTGCTTACTGTGATTACTGTAAATAAAGTCCTCTTCCAAAACAGAGAGCCAAGGAGGCCATACCAGTGGTTGACATCTCAACAGGAAAATCTATGACAGTTTCTGTACTTGGGAGCAAGGAAAGACAGGATCTCTAGACATTCTGCTTTTTCCCAACAAGATTTTGGCTCATGGCTTCTATTTATCTTCCCCAGGCACTGGAACATTCTTACAGTAAAACAAGGGAAGCAATCAACTTACTCTGGTTCCAACTGTGAAATCTACCTTCTACCTGTCAGTCACAGAAAAGTGAAATCTTAAGAAGAATGACTAGGAAATGAACTATTAGAATTGACTGGAAGGGACTTTCTGGGGGAAAGAATAAAAAGAAATAGGTAACGACAGTAAAAGAAAGAAAGTAAACATTCTCCCACCCTACATGAAAGCAGGGAAGGCCCAAAGACATACAGAGAAGTTAGTGATCACCAATTACTGGGGAAGAGGAACCCCAAAACAGTTCCGTAAAGCCCTCATTTCCAGCCAGCCACTCTGAGCAACATTTGAGTAGAAACAAGGCCCAATTCTAAGCTCTGGATAAGAGCAGCCAATAGCTCTTAATCAGTCACTAAGATAATGACAAAGTTACTATTATTATTAGTTCCAGTGTTTGCAAGTTAGATGCAGAGATCAGATTCCAAACATAACTGATTTTAATAGATATCCCAAGAGTAGAGATACAAAATAAAGCCAGATAGTAAGAAAAATCCAACCCATGCCTTTAGGGTTTAGAACAGGAAGCACAGCTGTATGATAATAATAATTACCACAAATTATTTAGTGCTTGCTATGTGGCAGATATTGTTTCCAGAGGGGAGGTAGTAAAATAATATGTCATTATTCCTATTATAGATGAAGAAGCTGAGTTTGAAGATATAAAGTGATCTGACCAAGATAACATGGCCAGGAAGCGGTGGATCAAAGATTTGAACCCAAATTCATATCACACTAAGGATGGTCTTTCCACTCCATGCCACCATGTCTAGGATGCTGTAAAGGACATGAAGTTGCTGGCACCAACAAAGAGGTACTAAGACTGCTGGCACTGTGTGAATGAAGGTAGGGGCTGGCAGCAAAGCTTCCTTGGGCACTTATATGACCTTAGTGTGTTGTGCGCATCACAATAGACAACTGTCACTTCAAGTCTCCCCTTTACACCCTCATCACCCTCTCCACAGAGAAGACCGTTCTCAGAAGTAAAATGATGGTGCACATTAACCGCGCGTAGAAGAGTCTGCTAGCACATCACCAAACCCGTGTGCTTTTCTTCTTGGCACAGAGTCAGCCTCATTTTGCAGACTATTCTGTCAGGTATGGCATGTGTTAGAATTCCAGCCAAGGAAAAGCAAACAGAAGTAGCTGATATTTGCTGCTTTTTAGGAATGACCCTCAACTGCTGCATGCTATCCGCTCCTTTCTGGACGCTAGGAGATGATCCCTTTGAGTACCACACATTGAAGAGAGCAGAATGACAAAGTAGATGGAGCTTGAATCTCTAAATGTCCACCAGAAACGCCTGCACTGGTCTATTGTGTGAGCAACACACACAGTACATCCCCAGGTAAAACTGTCAATTAGAAAACAGTCTCCCAAAACTAATTTTAAAAGATACACGCACCCTATGTTCACAGCAGCACTATTCACAATAGCAAAGACACAGAAACAACCTAAATATCCATCAACAGATGAATGGATAAAGCGACGAGGTGTGCGTGTGTGTGTGTGTGTGTGTGTGGATATATATACACCCACACACACACACAATGCGACAGTACTCAGCCATAAAAATGAATGAAATAATGCCATTTGTAGCTACATGGATGGACATGGGGGAGAATGGATTGTGAGTCTGGGACTAGCAGCTGCAATTTTATATGTAGAATGGATAAACAAGGTCCTCCAATTATAAAACACAGGGGACTATATCCAATACCATGTAATAAACCATAAAGGAAAGGAATATGAAAAAAGGTGTATAACTGAATCGCTTTGTGGCACGTAACACTGTAAATCAACTTTAAAAAATTCAACCCTGAAGATAAGCCACAAGAATTCCTCTAGGCCATAGAAAAAGCTTCCTGCCGCTTCATTTGATAAGGTGCATTGACAGTGTTTACAAAGTTTTATAGTTGTCTCATTTGATTTTAAATATTCACAAGAATGAAAATGTAGTATTTTGCCATTGGTCACTTAGATGTTTCAGATCTCAGGACAATATAAAGGGGTCCGTGGAATTAGGAAGTTTAACGTTCACATCTTGACAGTGACAATAAGAACCTCCATCTTAAGGATGAGGACACTGAGACTCAGATAACCCAAGCCAGGACTCCTCCTCTCTGTTCACTGACCTCAAAAACCAAGGCTGTTTCTTGTCAACCTCAACATGAACCTCTCAGAGATATAATAGTTAGACCAAATACCCGTAAGCAGCAGAGAGACTGGTCTGAAATTCACATCTTCTGGATGGATAATGTACTGTCTCACATAGAAAGCATTTAACACAAAAGCATAGGCTTATTAGCAAATTCTGGGTCCCTCTGCCTCCACTCGGCCACAAGTATTCTCTTTATAGACCTACCGATCCCTTTTCCCTCTCTTTTATGCAAAGGTCATGTTCAAAGCACAAGCTAATTTAAGCTGTATCAGTCAAATATCTAGATGAGCTCCAGCCAGAGTTCTTTCTGGCTTGGAGAGGTTTCATGGCAAGAACTTCCATGGGAACCAGCTTCCACAGCTAGCCTTTGGATGATTTTCCTGGAGAGCTACCAAACCCCAGACCAGTTTCTTACCCAGAATTAGGCAATAAAAGTTAATTCTCCAGGAATTAACAGGCTGAATCTCCACACACTCACATGTGCAGAAAGGAATCCAGAACTCTCAGTAAAGAGCTGAAAAACGACTAGAGGCAGAGAATGCGGCTAACCCCAATGCGCACTTTCCTCTCCTTTCTTTAATAACAATCTTAAAGGAATGATTGACTGCCCATAATAAAGGCCACCGCTGCTGCTGCTGCTAAGTCGCTTCAGTCGTGTCCGACTCTGTGCGACCCCATAGATGGCAGCCAACCAGGCTTCCCCGTCCCTGGGATTCTCCAGGCAAGAACACTGGAGTGGGTTGCCATTTCCTTCTCCAATGCATGAAAGTGAAAAGTGAAAGTGAAGTCCTCAGTCGTATCCGACTCAGCGAACCCATGGACTGCAGCCCCCAGGCTCCTCCGTCCCTGGGATTTTCCAGGCAATAAAAGCCATGCTTCCCCACTTTTCTTTCAGGTAAGTGTGGCCATGTGATCACCTTCTGGCCACTTGGATGCAAGTGAGAGTCACCCTAGGATAAAAAGAATACACTTTCCACTTCTGTTCTCCCTCCTGCTGGCTTAGCAAGGGTTGGGAGCAAACTATCATGAATATGGGGGCAGAGGGCAGCATCCCAGAGGTTTGGGGGTCACACTGTGCAAGTCATATCAATGCTGGCCTACCTGCATTCACACCACTGCATGAGTGAGAATTAAACTTTCATTTTGTTTGAACAACTGCTATTTTGGTCTTTGTTTCAGCAGCCACACCTGGTCCTAATGACAGTCCTCCTGTGTAGATTCTGTATAGTAGGTGCAAGAAGATTTCTGGCAATCTCCATGAGCCCTGGCTTGCCTTCCAGTCCTGCCTGAATGGCAGTGTCCTCTCTCTGGCCTTCAGAGAGTAAGGGGCATAAGGCAGAGTTGGAAATGACTTGCAGTGATTCCCACACAATTATCCACAGAATGCCTATATTAGAATTGCCTGGCAACTTATTAATACTTACCAGTGAGATTCCTAGATCAAATTTCCAGTGCTTCAGATTCAGGATATTTATAATAATCCCTAAAGTCTGTATTTTAAAAGTTTACCACATTATGAAAATATTCAACCATGTTTTCTGGGGCCTGAAGTCCATGGATGGGGATATCAGTGCATGTGTAGAAAAGACCTCAGTGCTTCCTTGGGACCCTTACAGCATCAACTGCTGCTTCTTCCCCTCCCAGACTTTGTGTTTTTCTTCCTTTAGTGTAGTTGGTTCCTTCAGTTCTATTACAGTTTTTATCCCTAGGGCAGAGCTGTTCTCTCCAGCTTTCCAGGTCAAGCATCTTAGATGCACCTACAGGGATTAAATTCCACACTGCAAGTTAGACCACCTGTAAGTCTCTTTTGCTCCCACTACCTACAGGAAGACTTCGTTCATTCATCAGCATGTACCATGACAAGTCCAAGCTCTTCCCACAAAGTCATGCATACCAGACTCCTAACAATGTGACCACCACCAACTTTCTGGCTTCATCTGCCGCCTCTGTGTTCCCACTCTGCATTTGTAATCACTATCTCCTCTTACCTGGAGTTCTCTTCCCCTCCTGGACACTTACAATTGACACCAATCTTTCAAGACACAGCTCTAGCATCCCTACAAAAGACTATAAAGATGCCTGATACTCCCAACACTGTCCAAGTCTCCTGGACAACCCAGCTTCCCCATTCTCATTTGAATCACATGAACCCCTGAGGGATTTCACTGTCCACATCTACAGGATCTGGGCAGATCTGTCCCAAGGGCAAATCTTGACCTAGTAAAATGGCCTCCTATCTCAGGAGAAAAAATATTCTGAAGAATCCAATCAATATATTGGGTATCTACGCTAATGCCTTGCCCTGGTAAGACATGAAGAAAGAAGATGTACACTAGGAAAGAAGATGAGATGAGTTTGTTGCTAATGGCTTACTGTGCTACACTGCCTATTTGACTTCTTTCTGGGAGGGCGTGGTATCCATTACCCCAGCATTCACTGAGTCCTGATCAGGTCAGTTTACTAAGCCATTCTTTTGACCTTGACCTCTTCAACTTCTGCATGTGCCCTGGGGTCTTTCTGCTTGGTTTCCAATCTCCTACTTTGTCTAATAATCCAATCTGTATACATTCTCTGACCCCTAAACCAGCATCAACTGCCAACTCAAGGTGTGCTCCTATCCATTTCTAGCTGGACTTGGTTCTCAGTTCTGACCTGGGACCACCCATGGACTCAGTACAAAGCTAATAAAACACAGGGGCCTAAGTACTTCTTTACCCTTGGTATAAGCCTCTTAGGGGAAAAAAAAAAAAAAAACTACACAGCATTGTGCCTACAGTTAAAAATATTGCATCACATGCTTTAAATTTTGCTAAGGGGATGAGATAGATCTTATGTTAAGTGTTGTTATTACATATACACAAAATGTTATTTTTATTTATTTAAAATAAAGTATTATGTATATTTAAAAATAATGGAACAAAGATGGCAGGAGGAGACTTTTGGAGTTGATGGATATGTTTATGGCATAAGTGGTAGTTTCATAGGTATAGGCATGTGTCCAAACTCATGCTGTTTACATTAAATATATTGATGGATGTCAACTACACTTTCATCAAGAGGCTTTTTTAGTTCCTCTTCACTTTCTGCCATAAGGGTGGTGTCATCTGTATATCTGAGGTTATTGATATTTCTCCCAG
>SJXQ01011661.1:134277-155923 GCA_006408695.1 Aepyceros melampus
GGAAAGTTATGACTAACCTAGATAGCATATTCAAAAGCAGAGACATTACTTTGCCAACAAAGGTCCATCTAGTCAAGGCTATGGTTTTTCCAGTGGTCATGTATGGATGTGAGAGTTGGACTGTGAGGAAGGCTGAGTGCTGAAGAATTGATACTTTTGAACTGTGGTGTTGGAGCAGACTCTTGAGAGTCCCTTGGACTGCAAGGAGATCCAACCAGTCCATTCTAAAGGAGATAAGTCCTGGGTGTTCTTTGGAAGGAATGATGCTAAAGCTGAAACTCCAGTACTTTGGCCACCTCATACGAAGAATTGACTCATTAGAAATGACTCTGATGCTGGGAGGGATTGGGGGCAGGAGGAGAAGGGGATGACAGAGGATGAGATGGCTGGATGGCATCACCAACTCAGTGGACATGAGTCTGAGTGAACTCTGGGAGTTGATGGACAGGGAGGCCTGGCGTGCTGCAATTCCTGGGGTCGCAAAGAGTCAGACACAACTGAGAGACTGAACTGAACTGAGGCTATCATTCAGAGAAGGCAATGGCACCCCACTCCCGTACTCTTGCCTGGAAAATCCCATGGACGGAGGACCATGGTAGGCTACATTCCATCGGGTCATGAAGAGTCGGACACGACTGAGTGACCTCACTTTCACTTTTCACTTTCATGCACTGGAGAAGGAAATGGCAACTCACTCCTGTATTCTTGCCTGGAGAATCCCAGGGACAGTGGAGCCTGGTGGGCTGCTGTCTATGGGCTCACACAGAGTTGGACACAACTGAATTGACTTAGCAGCAGCAGGCTATCATTGACTTCCCTGGTGGCTCAGACAGTAAAGTGTCTGCCTGTAATGTAGGAGACCTGGGTTCAGTCTCTGGGTCGGGAAGATCCCCTGGAGAAGGAAATAGCAACCCACTATAGTACTCTTGCCTGGGAAATCCCATGGACAGAGGAGCCTGGTTGGCTACAGTCCACGGGGCCGCAAAGAGTCGGACACGACTGAGCGACTTCACTTTCATTTTCACACTATCATTATTGCCAATCAATTCAATCACTTGGTGAGGAGGTACCTAAATTTAAAAAAAAAAAAAAAAGACTCCGAGTTCACCTGCTCATTTGCTCTACCAAAAATGTAATTTTAGTTTCACATACTGTGAAATTACACTTTGATTTCCAAGAAACAGATCTCATGGATACTTTTTACATACAGCAGGTGCTCCATAAATGATTTTTGACCAGAAATGATATGGCCTGTGTAAGCATCTCACTTTGACATTTATTAAGCACTTTTCCTCACAATGCAAAAATGTCACAGCAGCTATTATTATATTAGCTTCACATCTAGAGATAACACCCCATACACACCAGCCTCAGTCTAGTCCCTGAGAGCACCAAGCTGGCTTCTGCCACAGGACCTTTGTACTGACTCTCCTATACCTTCTTTCCAATTTTCTCAGAGCTGGCTTACTCTTGGATTCAGTTCAAATGCCTCATCTTCATAGGCCAGTCTGGCCTCTTCTCCATGGCCTGCCACTCATCCCTCTGTTTGACTATTTTCTTCCATGCATGTATAGTTCCATATGTTTATGTATCTACATCTAACGCACCCCACTAGAAGGCAAGCTCCCTGAGGTCAGACTTTTAGCATAGCCTCTTCCCTATGCCAGAATCCACCAGGGCTCCTGCCGAAGATTAGTATCTGACATAGACTAGTATCTGAGGAATAACGAATGAATTCCAATTTAACAGATAACTCAGGGAATTATCTGAGGCTCAGGGAAGGGCCTGCCCAGGGTCTCTTGGATATTCATTGAGAGAACAGAGGTTTGAATCCAAGTCTTCTGACTTGTGCCAGCAATCCTTTCATAGTACCACCCTCATCACTAGCTTGGCAGTCTGGAGTGCCTTTCACCTGGAACTCAGAAGTCAGGGGGTTAAATCTTTCAGTAGTGACAAGGCCCTTTTCTCCACATTTCTCTCTGCACAACCAAATGAGTGAATACCTATGACCCAGGCATTCAAGTGTTTCACAACTACTAATTCTAAACAAAGTCAAAGATGACAGTTTAAATTCTCTAGAACTGCACTGAACAAATAAATTTTATTCATAAATATTAATGAAATTGTGACTTTTTTACTAAGAAAGTAAAGGTTAATGGCTATATTTGCCGGTTTCCCATTTCTCAAACACTAAGCAATCCAAAATCTAATAAGCATATTTACAAGCATGAGCAATTTACTCAAAACATTTTACTCTCTTGCTGTGACACTTCTTGTCCTCAATTAAGGTCAAAAATCATCTGAGCAGCTTCATTTCTTCCAACAAAGGTTTAAATTTTATTTAATTAGTATGTTCCTGAAAAAAAAAACGCCTCATTTTCTTAACAGGTGAACCTTCCATTCATTTATTTCTATATGAAAATTATTACTTTCTAATGCTCACCACAGCCTTTAAACTTTCCCTTGAAACTGTCTGCATTCTGCTAGAGGTAAAGATAAAATGATGAAAAACCCTAGTCCCATGTGTCTTGTCTCCTCTCATTTAGAAGCATCTCCCAAGAAAAAGAAATGCAAAAAACCAAAATGGCTGTCTGAGGAGGCCTTACAAATAGCTGTGAAAAGAAGAGAAGTGAAAAGCAAAGGAGGAAAGGAAAAGGAAAGATATACCCATTTAAATGCAGAGTTCCAAAGAATAGCAAGGAGAGATAAAAAAGCCTTCCTCAGCGATCAATGCAAAGAAATAGAGGAAAACAACAGAATGAGAAAGATCAGAGATCTCTTCAAGAAAATTAGAGATACCAAGGGAACATTTCATGCAAAGATAGGCTCAGTAAAGGACAGAAATGGTATGGACCTGACAGAAGCAGAAGATATTAAGAAGAGGTGGCAAGAGTACACAGAAGAACTGTACAAAAAAGATCTTCATGACCCAGATAATCATGAAGGTGTGATCACTCACACTCACCTAGAGCCGGACATCCTGGGATGTGAAGTCCAGTGGAAGCATCACTGTGAACAAAGCTCATGGAGGCAATGGAATCCCAGTTGAGCTATTTCAAATTCTAAAAGATGATGCTGTGAAAGTGTTTCACTCAATATGCCAGCAAATTTGGAAAACTCAGCAGTGGCCACAGGACTGGAAAAGGTCAGTTTTCATTCCAATCCCAAAGAAAGGCAATGCCAAAGAATGCTCAAACTACCGCACAATTGCACTCATCTCACATGCTAGTAAAGAAATGCTGAAAATTCTCCAAGCCAGGCTTCAACAATACATGAACCGNCAGGACTGGAAAAGGTCAGTTTTCATTCCAATCTCAAAGCAAGGCTATGCAAAAGAATGCTCAAACTACCACACAAGTGCACACACTAGTAAACTAATGCTCAAAATTCTCCAAGCCAGGCTTCGGCAATATGTGAACTGTGGACTTCCAGATGTTCAAGCTGGTTTTAGAAAAGTCAGAGGAATCAGAGATCAAATTGCCAACATCTGCTGGATCATTGAAAAAGCAAGAGAATTCCAGAAAAACATCGATTTCTGCTTTATTGACTATGCCAAAGCCTTTGACTGTGTGGATCACAACAAACTGTGGAAAATTCTGAGAGAGATGGGAATATCAGACCAGCTGACTTGCCTCTTGAGAAACCTGTATGCAGGTCAGGAAGCAACAGTTAGAACTGGACATGGAACAACAGACTGGTTCCAAATAGGAAAAGGAGGACGTCAAGGCTATATATTTTCATGCTGCTTATTTAACTTATATGCAGAGTATATCGTGAGAAATGCTGAGCTGGATGAAGCACTAGCTGGAACCAAGATTGCCGGGAGAAATATCAATAACCTCAGATATGCAGATGACACCACCCTTATGGCAAAAAGTGAAGAAGAACTAAAGAGACTCTTGATGAAAGTGAAAGAGGAGAGTGAAAAGGCTGGCTTAAAGCTCAACATTGAGAAAATTAAAATCACGGCATCTGGTCCCATCACTTCATGGTAAACAGATGGGGCAACAATAGAAACAGTGAGAGACTTTATTTTCTTGGGCTCCAAAATCACTGCAGATGGTGATTTGCAGCCATAAAATTAAAAGACACTTGCTCCTTGGAAGGAAAGTTACGACCAACCTAGACAGCATATTAAAAAGTAGAGACATTACTTTCCCGACAAAGATCCGTCTAGTTAAGGCGATGGTTTTTCCAGTAGTCACGTATGCATCTGAGAGTTGGACTATAAAGAAAGCTGAGCGCTGAAGAATTTGAGCTGTGGTATTGGAGAAGACTCTTGAGAGTCCTTTGGACTATAAGGAGATCCAACCAGTCCATCCAAAAGAAGATCAGTCCTGGGTGTTCACTGAAGGACTGATGTTGAAGCTGAAACCAATACTTTGGCCACCTGATGCAAAGAGCTAACTCATCTGAAAAGACCCTGATGCTGGGAAAGATTGAGGGCAGGAGGAGAAGGGAATGACCGAGGATGAGATGGTTGGATGGCATCACCGACTCAATGGACATGAGTTTGTGTAGGCTCTGGGAGTTGGTGATGGACAGGGAGGCCTGGCGTGCTACAGTCCATGGGGTCGCAAAGAGCCAGAGATGACTGAGCGACTGAACTGAACTAGATGATGCATAGGTAAGTTTTGTCTGCTGTTTCCTTCTTCAAGAAGAAGCTTCCTTCCAGAAGGAGGTGATCCCATTTCCCAGAGAATATCTCCCATCTATTCTTACCCTTTTCAGCTTTTCTCTATTTTGGTTAATTTAACTAAAACTTTGTGCAAAGTAAACTCAAGGAACTATATACCATGTGACATGCAAACACAAGGATAAAAAAGTCATACCACCTCCTCCTGTCTGCTCTGACCACAGTACCGCCCAGAGCCCAAGTCAGAACCTGGGGCATCACCCTTGACCCCTCCCCTCTCTGTCTCCCACAACATCCAACACAACTACAGCCAGTTCACACCACCTAACTGTCTCTTAGATTAATCCTTTTCTCTCCATCTGTACCACCATTATCGGACACAGCCCAGGTCTCCATCCTCTTGAATCCAGATTCTGGAAAGCTTCAGCAACCTTCTAACTGGCCTTCCATCTCCAATTTTGCCTCTTCCATGCCGTTCTCCACTAAGCAGCAGATGTGATTTTTCTAAAATACAAATCTAATCATGGCACACCTGTACTTAGACCTCTTCCATGACTCGTCATTGCCCTTGGAGTAAAAGCTAAGCCCAAAGAATAGCTTAGAAGGCCATTCACAGCCCAGCCTCTTGCTTAACTCTCTGGTTCACTTCTGGCCACCCCTCACCCCTACGTCCCTACCTACGCTCTGCCCACTCTCCAACAACATGGCATTTTTCAATTAATTAATTTAACCCACCATGATCGCTCTCACCTCTTGCCCATTCACTCACGCTTCATCCAGAACTCTCTTCTGTGTTCATCATCGTCTGGCTGATTTCTACTTATTATACCTTGCCTATTAAGCATAACCCTCATTGAGAAGGCTTTCCGATCTCTTTTGGGAAAATCAAGGTATTCTGCTCTATGCTCCCTACATTCCCAGCAGGGCACTAACCACACTTTGTGGTGTTTCACTGATTATCTCTATCCCTGCATGCTTCACAGTTGTAACCCAGTATCTACTACCACACAAGGTATGTGACGGATTTTCATTAATATTTGCTGAATGTTATTGATGAAGGGGTTTACAGTCTAATAAGAACACAGTTCTAAATCTACAGCCTCCCCAAATTTATTTGCAAAGTGACAACCTACTTGTATACTTTGAAAACAGCATAGAAAGACCTGCATTTGGTCAAGATTCCAATTTGAACTTGCTTCTTTCCTTCCCAATTGTAAGCAGTTTAACAACTGAAGTCACCTACTTCTTTTTTTTAATATAAGCCTTAGGCTATTTATCCTTGAGGGAAGAATTAAACTTGAGTTTATATAAGAGCTTTAATTTCTAAAAATGTACTGTTAATCATCCATGAAAAAACTTTTCTCTTGGGTTATGTTCAAAACAGGTAATACTCTTCTAGAATTCCTTCCACCTCTTAGCCCTCCATTCTGACAGGCTTCAATAAATCATCTGAAACTGCAAAATAATTTACATATTAGCATAAATCATCATAATTAGGAAGGCAAATCTGTAGCTTAGAAACTACCAAATGCATTCCATTAGGACAACCACTCTTTCCAGATTATACATAACAATGTCTTAATGTGAAAACCTAAACACTATTTCAAATGATAAAGGATTGCCAATATCTACCTTTTTCACTGGGCTTCCCTGGTGGCTCTCACAGTAAAGCGTGTGCCTGCAATGCGGGAGACCTGAGTTCGATCCCTGGGTCGGGAAGATCCCCTGGAGAAGGCAAAGGCACCCCACTCAGGTACTCTTGCCTGGAAAATCCCATGGATGGGGGAGCCTGGTAGGCTACAGTCCATGGGGTCGCAAAGAGTCAGACACGACTGAGCGACTTCACTTTCACTTTCACCTTTTTTACTTCTGAAGAATTTGGGAAGGTAAGAGGAAATATCTACCAAAAAAAAAAAAAAAAAAAAACCCTGAGGAGAGAAACGGCAGTGACATTTGTTGAGTGCCTAGAAAAATGAGACATGAGGAAACATTCACCTAAACACTCCTGCTGAATCCTCCCAATAACTATGACATTAGGCTTCCTAGATGGTGCTAGGGGCAAAGAACCCACCCACCAATGCAAGAGACTCAGATTCAATTCCTGAGTCAGGAAGACCCCCCCACTCTCCACCTAAAGTAAGAAACGGTCACCTACTCAGCATTCTTACCTGGGAAATCCCATGAACAAAGGAGCCTGGTGGGCTAGGGTCCATAAGGTTGCAAAGAATCAGACACAACTGAGTGTGCACACACACACACAACATCATTAACTTCACTTTCCATAAAAGAACACCAAGGTCGAGGTAAATTAAAAGCAACTGTGAAAGCTCACACACCTGATAGCTGACAGACTCGGGAACTGAACCCACACCAATTTGGCATCAAAGTAGAAAGCTCTTTCCGCCACAAGAACTACAAAAACTACAGAGTTACTTTTGAAATACAAAATTTTTTTAAAGGAAATGCCTTCTTAGCAAGTCAAAAATGTCCTCTTCATCTCACAACAGTGTCCACAGTAAGCTTTTTTCTTAGACCCCCAACTTTCAGATTCCTGGCTAATTATGTTTAGATTAAATTTTATCTATAATTTAGGAGTAAAATTGAAAACCAGAAGATTTACCATTATATCTTATAGAGTTGCATATACTGGCAGAACATTCAATTAGATTTAATCCATGTTAATTAAGCTTTCCATTTTAACAAAGCTCTTTATTAACATACTTTAATCAGGAAAAATAAACATTAAATCTGCATTGCTATTAAGACAGCTCAGCAAGACATTCGTCTTTGTTGCTCTACCAATGTGCTCAACTGATACTATAAAAAAAAAAAGAATAAGAATTCGTCAAATTAGAAATACAGGCAAGAATAACAGAGTGCCCATTCCACTACATAAAAGAGTTTATTTCGATTATTACCTCCAGGTATGTTTGCAATTGTCTTTATATTTAAGCTTTCCGTTTCATTTTATCTACTCCCTCAAGATACTCAGGGGAACTCAACTGGCTCAGTTTCCAAGGGAATTTCTAGATACCATTGTGCCAAGTAGTTCATTCCTGGTTTAAGGAATCATCTCCCAAATGATCCACTTCCAGCTGCTGGAATCCCACCAGTTGAGAGAGATGCCTGCCTTTAGCTAGAAGGAACCTCAGCCACTGAATGAACTCTTCCGCCATTAATTCAATAATGGCCTTGCCTGAGAAGAGCTGGAAGCCTGGCAGAAACTGGAAGCAGTGATCTCCAAAACAGTAAATGCAGCTTTTCTGGATGACAGAAAAGGCACTAGATGATGACTCGCCATGGTGCACGGGAGGGAGAGCGTTCAGATCCAAAATGTGGTTTCCCACGGTGCTTCATCAGCAAAGGTGACTTTTCACTGGAAATTGAACACTACCAGAAGGTTTGGATGATAGACACTGTTTTCCTTTAACCAGTGAACTGAAGTGGCTGTTTGCTCATCTGGCCACTTCCCAGCATCCACCTTCCCCCCAGCATCAAATTTCCTCCTTAACATCACCATCATGGCTTTTTGTTTTTAAATTACAGCCAACAACTACCTCTTTTTTCCCCCAAACTTTAGACTTTTCATTTTGTATTGGGGTATAGCCACTTAACAATGTTTTGGTAGTTTCAAGTGAATAGTGAAGGAACTCAGCCATACATATATATGTATCTGCTGCTGCTAAGTCACTTCAGTCGTGTCTGACACTGTGCGACCCCATAGACGGCAGCCCACCAGGCTCCCCCGTCCCTGGGATTCTCCAGGCAAGAACACTGGAGTGGGTTGCCATTTCCTTCTCCAATGCATGAAAGTGAAAAGTGAAAGTGAAGTCGCCCAGTCGTGTCTGACTCTTAGCGACCTCATGGACTGCAGGCTCCTCCATCCATGGGATTTTCCAGGCAAGAGTACTGGAGTGGGTTGCCATTGCCTTCCCCGATGTATGTATCTATTCTCCCCCAAAACTCCCTCCCATCCAGACTGGCATATAACATTGAGTAGAGTTTCCTGTGCTATACAATAGGCCCTTGCTTGTTATCCATTTTAAACATAGCAGTGTGGCACATACTTCTAGTCCTGTACAAAAATCCTAAGGAATTACTCATTCCCATCTCCAGGTACCAGCACCTTTGCCCTTTTCACTGTCCTATGCAACCTCCCACATATAGTACACCCGGGGCAGTATCTATTACAGGGACAATATATTCCATGCGAACCTTGGGAATCAGACATGTCATTTCTGAGCAGCCCTAAGCAGAGCCAAAGAAAAGGAATCATCTGTTTGCTTAGTATTAACAGTCGCTAATTACATACATGTGCCTCTGAGTACCACCTGGCAAAAACCCCTGTGTGATGCAGTCTCTTACCTATGCTATTATCATTATTTGGGCACAGACCACATTCCAAACAATCAAGACAGAGACTGCCTAGTTATTCCAGTAACCAGGCTTTCTCATCCTTGGCACACAGTTAGAACCAATTTCCCAGTAATGGTCAATAAAATGTGGTACAGGCAATGCATGACACTTCCAGGATTAGCCCTTAAAGCTATCCAGGAGATTATGACAAAAGCCTAATCATAGTAGAGGCTATTAATCTACCTCTCTCAGAATGTCATAGTTCAAGGTCAGAAAATAAACCCCACTTAGTTGAATAACACAACTAAGATGCTACACAAAGGTTTGTCTGTGTACACACCAACTGCACATCCTTTTAAGATGCTTCCCCTCAGAAAATAATAGTGAGTATGTACAGATACCAGAAAAGATTTTCACTCTCATTATCTTACAGCACATATTATATCTCTTTAATTAACCATAGAAACCAGAAGTCATTCATTAAGTACTTCATTTAATCACTTCGAAATTTTTAAATATTCCTCTAACTTAGATCAAAAAGAGGGAGTTAAACTGAAATTTAAGAACTACAGAAAAAACTGAAAATGAAAACAGTATATAGCAGTATCCATGGCTGATACTCATAGGAAAAGCATCAAAAAGTATCAAAAGTATCAAACTGATACTCATAGGAAAATACAAAGTCTTCAGTGCTTTTACCAATAAACAGAAAATACTGAAAGCATATGAGCTAAACATCGAAGGAGCCAGTAAAAATACCAAAGTGACTGAAAAAGAAGTCCCTTTTGAAGAAGTGAAAAAATCAATGAATTTAAAGTGAAAAAAATAGCAGACCTCAATTAAACTTAAGAACTGTTTCATTAAAAAGGTCAATAAATTACACAATCCATGATGAGCTTCACCAAGAAGGAAATACATATATTTCATATTACAAGTTAATGAAGAAATAACCACAAATATAAAAATTTTATTAAGTAAAGGAATATGATGTCCAACTATTTGCCCAAAAGAGGGAAATCTCAATAAAATATATGATTTCAACAAAATGTAAATTGGTCCACAGAAGAGTCTAAAATTAATTAAATAGAATACCATAAAAGAGACGAGAAATGAACATTTTCAGCAATAAAAGATTTCCCAGCCTCCCCAAACGCAAATTATCAGCCCACATTATTTTCAGGCAAATTCTATCAGAAACATTTATAAAAGCGGTATTGCCTTATATTTAAACCAGTGTAGAGCATAAAATTCAAAAAGCTTTGAATTAAATCACATAGTCAGAAAAACCTACTTTATCTCACTTATGAGGTAAAATGTATTTAATGAGTTTAAAGTGTTTAGAACAATGTCTAGCATTTATCAGCACTTAAATCATTACCATTTTATTATTATTAATGTTGATGCAAAAATCTTCAACATTAGTAAATATAAATTTAAAGATTTCAGAAATAATTCAATCTTATGGACTCAATGTAATTAATGTTAATAAATGAAAGAAAAAAATTATTATTTCAAAAGGTACCCAGAGAAGGTGTTTAATAAAACGTTACAGCTGTTCATAATTTTTGGCCTTTTAAATCAGATGATTTTGTGTGTGTATATACATAACACACACACACATATATACTATATAGACACATATATATAAGCAAGATTGATTTAATAACATGTAACAGCCGTTCATCATCTTTTGACCTTCTGGTAAATCAGGAACAGAACTAAGTTTCCTTTACATGGTAACGTATATGTGTATATATACATATACACATGTAAGATCGATTAGAAACTATCATAGAAACTATCAGACATTATATTAAACAGATAAGGAAAACATTAAGATAGTATTATCTACTGCTTCTCTCTGACTTTAATGAGGGCCTTTAATCTCAAGAGTCTAGCCAGTATCATAAGACAAGAAAAAGGGATAGCTACTATAAATACTGGAATGGGAGAGACAAAACTCATTATTATCAAGTTACAAAACAGTATATTTAAAACCAAGGGGGATCATCTGAAAAAAAACAAAAACAAAATAATTTAAATGCCTAGTGCCTGTGGACTAAGTCACTTCAGTCATGTCCAACTCTTTGCAGCCCTGTAGACTATAGTCCACCAGGCTCCTCTGCCTATAGGGATTCTCCAGGCAAGAATACAGGAGTGGGGTTGCCACGCCCTCCTCCAGGGGATCTTCCCAACCCAGGGATCAAACCCGGGTCTCCTGCATTGCAGGCAGATTCTTTGCCATCTGAGTAAACCACCAGAGAAGCAAACGCCTAGTACATGATACATAATCAACAAATGTTAGCTAAAAAAAAAAAAAAAAATTCCACATAACTTACATAGCCTAAAAGTCTAATAGAAAAATCAGACCAAAGGCATCAAAAGAAAACTACAAATCATTCTTTCTCATGAATATAGATACAAAAATCAATATACTATCAAATCAAATCCAGGAACATACAAAAAGAACTATATCCCACATGACTAAGTGGGATTTATCCCAGGTATGCAATCTTGGTATAATGTCCAAAATCAACTAGTATAATATCCCACATCAACAGAATAGGATAAAATTACATGATCATCTTGATAGATACAGAAAAGCACTTGAAAAAATCTAATACTCTTTCATGATAGAAAACACTCAAACTAGAAATGGAAGAGAACTTCCTCAACCTGATAAAAGCTTGTTAGCAACAGAAGGAAATTTCTTCAACCTGGTTAAAAGCATCTAAGAAAATCTACAACTAACATCACACTTCACAGTGAAAAATTGAAAGATTTCCCCTTAAGATCAGAAACAAGACTATCTGTTCCTACCACTTCTAGTCAACATTGTACTGGAAGTTCTACTCAGAGCAATTAGTCAAGAAAATAAAAGACATTCAGATAAGACAGAAACAAGACTATTTGTAGATGATTTGATCTTTTAAGTAAAAATTTAAGAAATTCTTTAAAAAATTCTTAGAATAAATCAGCAAAGCTACAAGATACAAGATTAATATGCAGAGATCACTTTGAATTTCTATAAAGTAGCAATAAGCAGACATGAAATTACTACTTACATTTATAATGGCATCAAAAAGAATATTGAATAACCATTTTTTAAAAAACATTAACAAAAGTCATGCAAAATTTATGTTCTGAAACTACAAAACACTTGGAAAAAAATAAACACCATCTAAATAAATGGAAAGACATTTTATGTCTATGGATCAGTTGACTTAATATTGTTCAGATAGCAATACCCCCCACACTGATCTATAGATTCAATACAATCTCTTTCAAAGTCCAGCTGATACTTTTGCAGAAATTGAAAAGCTGGTCATAATACTCAAATGAAAATTCAAGAGAACTGAACTAGCCAAAACAATCTTGAAAAGGAAGAAACAAAGTTGCAGGACTCATACTTAACAATTTCAAAACTTAACACAAAGCCAGATAATCAAAACAGTCCTGGTATAAGAACAAACTTATATATCAATGGAATAGAATTTGAGACTCCAGAAATAAACCGTCTTATTTATGTGCAATTGATCTTCAACAAGGTTACCATGAAAATTCATCGGTATGGGTCTTCAATAAACGGTGCAGGGACAACTAGCTATCTACATACAAACATCAAGTTGGACCACTACCTCACAGCACAGAGAAAATGGACTCAAAATCTATTGAAGTTCTAAATATAAATAGTAAGCTGATAAAATTCTTTAAGGAAATTATATGCAGTAAATCTTCAGACTCAGGATTAGGCAATGGTTTCTTCGAAAAGAAGTACAAGCAACAAAAGAAAAACTGAACATCAAATTAACAACTTTTTAGCCTCCAAGTATATCATGAAGAAAATGATAGAATCTGCAGAACGGCGGGGGGCAGAATCTATAAATCATACGTAATAAGGGACTTGTACCTATAAAACAACTAATACAAAATCATAAAGACAAACAACTCAATCAGAAATGGACAAATGATCTGAATAGACAGTTTTCCAGAGGGGATAGATAGCAGCCAATAAGCGCCTGAAAAGACGCTCAGCATTATCTACCACCAGGAAAATCTAAATGTATAGCAAAGGGACCAACACTCAACAATTCTCAGTGGTTACCTAAATGGGAAGGAAATCCAAAAAAGAGGGGATACAGGTATACGTGCAGCTGATTCACTCTGCATACACCAGAAACATAACATTGTAAAGTAACTGTACTCCAGTTAATAAGAAGTCACAGTAAATATCACTTCACATCTACTAGGATGACTATATCAAAAAGAAAGATCATAATGGCATTAACAAGAATGTGGAGAAATTGATGGTTTTTCCTGTGGTCATGTATGAATGTGAGAGTTGGACTGTGAAGAAGGCTGAGCGCAGAAGAATTGATGCTTTTGAACTGTGGTGTTGGAGAAGACTCTTGAGAGTCCCTTGGACTGCAAGGAGATCCAGCCAGTCCATTCTGAAGGAGATCAACCCTGGGACTTCTTTGGAAGGAATGATGCTAAAACTGAAGCTCCAGTACTTTGGGCACCTCATGCGAAGAGTTGACTCATTGGAAAAGACCCTGATGCTGGGAGGGATTGGGGGCAGGAGGAGAAAGGGACGACCGAGGATGAGATGGCTGGATGGCATCACAGACTCAATGGACGTGAGTCTGAGTGAACTCCGGGAGTTGGTGATGGACAGGGAGGCCTGGCATACTGCGATTCATGGGGTCGCAAAGAGTCGGACACGACTGCACGACTGAACTGAACTGAACTGACTGGAGAAATTGGAACTCTCATACACTGCTGGTAGAAATGTAAAATGGTGCAGGCACTTTGAAAGACAGTCTGACATTCCACAAAACAGTTAAACATAGTGACTACTTGATTCAGCAAGTCTGCTCCTAGTTAATACCAAGAGAACAAAAATATGTGTCCATGCAAAAATTTGTATAGGAAAGCTCATTGCAGCATTATTCATAATAGCCAAAAAGAGGAAACAACTCCAATCCTCCATCAATTGATGAATGGATAAATAAAAGGTGTATCCAAACAGCACAATATTATTTTGCAATAAAATGAAATGAACCACTGGCCCACACTACCAACATGAAAGAACTTTGAAAATATTCTATTCAAAGAAGCCAGCTACAAAGGACCACATATTATAAGATGCCATTTATATAAAATGTCCAAATAGGCAAATCCATAGAGACAGAAGGCTATTGCCAAAGGCTGGGGGAATGAGGAGGAGATGGTGGAGTGACAGCTAAGGGGTGTGAGATTTCTATGGGAGGTAATGAAAACCAGATATTTATTACCTAAAGCCAAGTGCATTACAGATTCAGAGTTAATCCTTCATAGTAATACTTCCCCTTGATAAGACTAAACAAACATGGAGGAAGGCACCATAGAATTAAGAAGTGGAGGGGAATGTTTTATATTTCCTCATTTATTTTGTTTGAGTCAAGACCTGAGGGTTTCCTATTACAATGAAAAATGGTCATATGATTTCCATTCAATGATCCTCAGGTTCTATTAGAAACCTGCCAGGAAAAGTAAGAAAGGTAGCCTCAGATGACTCTACATGACAACACCAAAAGGGTTTTCAAAACCTTTCTTAAAATAAGATATGGATTTTTTTTAGATTCCCAGGAGAAACCCATAAAATAGTGTTTTAAGACTTAGGATTGGACAAAGAAAGGAAATATATTTGTTAAGAGTTGTACACTTAACACACACTCTTTTTTCATGCTTACCACCACCCTGCAAAGTAAATGATTATCCCCATTTACAGCGAGGAAATTGAGGTTCCAAGACACCCCATGGCAGGTATGCCGAAGCTGAAAGTCAAACTCCAGGCTCCACGACATCTGCTCTGGAGCTCTCCTGTATCGGCTGCCACTTCACTCACTTCTCATCTGCTTTGGGAAGCTCTCTGCTTCCACTGAGAAGCATTTGAAGACACCATACATTGTATTTCTGGACATTTGCATGGCCCTCAAGCAGAGGAGGCCCTCACACGCAACCCCTAAGCCAGCGAGGCAAGGACATGAGCTTCCCATGTCTGTGAAGCTGAGACTGGCTTGACATCTCCCCCTTGGGCAACAAGCAACCTGCACTTCCTCCCATCCTACAGAACACAGGGACTCTAGCCTGTACCTGCTCACCGACACGTACATACGCCAGCTTGCTTTCTCCAGGCTGACCCAGAAACAGCCAGCTCACTGTACTGCCGGCAGCATCCTCACTGAAGGCTCGGGGTCCACCACATCCCTCTGAGGCTAAGGACAAACTTAACCAATGAAAAGAGACAGAACAGTTGGCCCTCACCTCTGCTGGAAAAGTGCATGAAAAGACCCTCGGCTCCAGCCCAACTGGTCTACTCTCTGCTCTTTTCTCTTCACACACACACACACACAAATTCTGTTTCCTTACTTTCTCCCCTGTGAGACTGCCCACACTGTCCTCCCTACTTCGGTACCCTTCCCTTTCCCTTGCCTGCAAAACTCAGCCTGTTTCAGGAGTCTCCCCTCTAGGTCATCTTCCTTAACCGCCATCTTAATATACCGAATTCACTGAACCTAACGCCTTTCCATCATTTTTGGCCTCAGCGGGCCTAAATAGGTTGACATACCAAAAGGTAGTACAAGGAAGGCTTGCTGAACTCTGGTTCCCCAGTATAGACTCTGACATGAGAACGTAAGAGCAAGTGATGATCTATTAAAGAAGTGCTTCCAGGAGAGCGACGAGTAAAACAGGAAGTCAGCCGCAGCCTGTCTCCTGGTAGCTCTGGGGAATGAATGAAGCCTCAGAGCCTGACTGGTCTCCAGGCTTCCAAGGCCAAGGGACTAGGCTTCCATACTCCATGCTCATGAGTCAATCATTGACTTCAAGCGCCTGGGGAGGAAGTAAGACACTTCCAGTAGGATGAAGAGGCTAGAGAAGCTGATGTCCAGTGCTCTGAGACAAGTTGTTAGGTGCTAACCTTTGGAAACAGAGTCCATCAAAAGCAGGTAAAGGGCACAGCAAACCTGCACAAGAGATCTGAGGGGGTTGGGGAGGGTGGCACCATGTCTGCTGCGAGGTCAAGGTAGGGCCGGCTTCACGGGCAGGTGACCAGTATATCTGCACAGGACTCTGCCCTCAGAAAGGCCCCATGCTTCTGGTTTAATCGTCTGCAGTCACTGTCTTGAAATTCTTAGTAACTTTACCTTTGACTGCATTTCCTAAGTGAGGTCTGGGGGGACAGTGGAGCACACCCTGGGCAGGCTCTGTTTGTGTCCAGCCCTGCCTCCCACCACCTGCCACCTCCCTGGGACCAGTTCTCAGCCACTGGCTTGGCTGCTCCCTGGTGCCCAGGGCCCACCTGCCCTTCCCACACCCCCTGCCCAGTAACTCTTGCCACCCTCTGCCTGGGCAGTGACTGTTACATGGGCTTGGGGATGCCAGTGTTCCCCCACCACTGTCCACTAGGGGAGGAGAGGGCACAGAATCAGTTTGGGGGAGCCACATAATTTTGAAATTAGCTACACACTGCCTTTTAACTCCAATGGAATACTTTTCTGTTAATAGCTCTTTTTCATTCCTTAGTTTTTTGTGTGTGGTCACGCCCTGCTTCCCACACCAAACTCAGATACTGTTTCTTTCATTTCCCCACAAAAAGTTGCATAGCACCTAGAACAGAGTAGGTGCTTCGTAAGTATTTTCAGAGGATTAATATAAAGCTGGTATTACATTAAAACTGGCAGGGAGGTTCCAATCCAAGATGGTGACTTAAGATCCTGAACACACCTCCCCCAATGGACACATTGAGTCTACTGCTACCAATGGAACAATTACCTCTTGGCTAGGGATGTGGGCAAATGAGAATAAAAAAAAAAAAACTACACTGAAGCAGATAGGAGAGGGTGACACATATCTTACCGTAAACCCCACCCTCATTCAGAGACCTACAGTCAGGAGGAATTCAAAACCTAGAACTTCTGTTTAAGGGCAAAGAGTTTGAACTCCACAACAGGGACCCCAGTTCTTACGACCTACATCTAAGAGACAAGCCGCCCACAATGTCTAGCTTTGAAAACCAAACGGATTCCTGTTCCCAGGACCCTCAAGGCTATAATGATATGAGAAAGAGCTCACCCACTCACCTGGCCGGGGCAGTGAGGTGGGGGGGTGGTGTGGGGACCCATCAGAGGCAGCTCATTTGCTTACAGTAAAGCACTGGCTTGAGGGGAAGGCATCTAATCTAACAGACATATTCAGGGCCTTGCCGTCACACTCTCCAGGAGGAAGACAGGCAGCCATCCCATCTTGGAGTTCTGTATCTGTGAACTCCCGGCGGGTCAGTATAAAGAGAACTTTTGCACTATCCAGTGCCCTGGGTTTGTTTGTTGGCTTGTTTCTTACAGCCATCACCCAAGGGACACCTTTCATTGCCTAACCATGGAGCCAAGCTCCTGGATCCCATGCAACTGTAGCAGTCGAAGAGATAGTCCTTGGCAGGTTACCACTTCCAGGGCACTGCATACACAGGAGACTGAAACATATCCCCAGTCTTTCTGAGAAAGAGGCCTACTTGCCTGTCCAGGGGCTCTGGTCTGGGGAGCAAGTTTCTGGTTTGGCACACTTATGGGGGCCAAGAGAAAGGGCTCTCAGGGAACAGAGGCTTGTGGACACACTCTTTCTCCCCTCTCCTTCTGCTTTGCTCCAGCTTACCAATATATCCCAGAGAGGCCCTTATACCTTGTCTTAGATTATCTAATTACTTCGAATTCCCTAACAGAGGAACCTTTCAAAATGAAAGGCCTTATACGGCTTCCCATTATCTATGGGGTCTTTAGTCCAAATTTTGTGACATGTCATCAAAGCTTTGAAAGGATCCTGCCTTTCTGCCTGCACCACCCATCGCTGACTACCCCAAACATCTCGCCCCTTCCCCAACACACTTATGCAAACTGCTTACCTGTTCCTTCCTCAAATCATGACAACCTCTTTCTGGAATGTTTTTCTTCCTATTCCATACTCCCTCCTATACAGCCTGCCAAATATCTACTCACTTAATTTCCTTGTCAACCATCATCCTTTCTTGGCTTAAGACAAAGCTTAGTAGAACTGACAGCAACTACTTTTATCCCTAAAACACAAGTTTCCAGCACTTCGTCACGACACTCATTTGTCCATCTTCCCTACTAACTTCTGTGATGTGATCCTTAGAATAAAAATTCTATACTATTCATCTTAATACTCCTAGTGTCAAGCACAGTTCCTATAAAATAAACACAATGAAGGCCTATCAGCCTATATTGCTGGTAAATATAACCACTTAACTTGGTGACCTAAATCTGATGGATAGAATGTGGTTTTATACGAGCGAAGTCTATCAGGAGATAGAAAATAGGTGAGAAAGACACTCACGAGTGGTCCTTGGAGAGCAAACAAGAAAGCCACTTCACCCAAAATAAACTCTTAACGCAAAGTAAGTCCACAAATGTGTTCAACAGCCGCAAGGTTTCATCCAGCCAAACATTTTCCTGGAGTTGCACCCTTTCCATTGTGTATAGTGCATGAATTCCAGGTAGATCTTGAGAAGTAAGACTGTGCTTTCTTACCTGTGTTCCAGTTCTCGAATGGACAGGATCACTCCTGACGTGGATGGCTTCTGCTGCACAGTGGCCAGAAAGGTGAACTCACTCTTATTCCGGAACAGCTGAATTAATTTCTCACTCACATGAGGGGCTGCATGGATCTCTCTTTCTGCATCTGAGGGGTCGAGGAGGAGAAGGGGAAGGTAAGAAGAAATACAGATGGGAAAAGAGGAGAAGGAATAAGAGAGGGAGATGGAAGAAAGACACACAGTTAAAATGCCTTGTCTGGAGGATCCAGGTACCTTTCCCCTTTGCCCTTCTTGTCAATAGTTTCCATTTTCAGGTGCCACCCACCACTCCACATGGCTGCCAGCACTCAAGGCAAAGCCTGGGAATGCTGTCCTGGCCATCAGGCCCACTTGTCACTCTGACAAGTCCACAATTGGCCAGTCAGTGATTTTTCTGACAGCGATTTTGATGGGACGTGGAGCAATTTGGCCTGCTGCAAACAGATTAGGTTGCTGAAAATAGGGTGAGAGGCAGTCAGATCAATGGGGTCCAAAATTCAGAAAATCCTGAGTCTAATAGGATCCAGTGCCACTCAGCAGGCTCTCACTTCCCCTTTCCCGTGGCCTCAGCTTCTATCTCTCCACACACATCTAGGGAAATATGTCCTCGCTTTGTGACCAGGAGAGATTTACTAGAGCTAATAATGCCAGACAACTGTGCTTTTGCTAAAAGAATAAATACAAGGCATGCTCAGAATCCATCCGTGTGCCTGGAATTCCTGCACACATCCAGTAGGTGAGTGTCCTCATGAAATATTCATTAAAGTTGAGGCCAATTCAGCAGGTCTAGAGCTGTGTGGCGAATCCTGCTCCTAGACAGGAATCCTTCTTTCTGCAACATCCACATGATGAGAGAGATCCCTCATGGTTTCATACTCAGACTCACCCTTGTCAGGATAAAACTGGGTGTCACAGCAGTATTTTACACTATACTTTCTGGCACCAGAAAGTGGGCACCAACGGAATGGAATTAGAGAAGAAGTATTTAGAGGATTGGTGGCCTTCTCTCATGACCTGCCAATGTCCGCTGCAAGCGATAGGGTGATACATACGGTAGCTCTTGGTTATTTCTCTAGGACTGTCTGAGGAACCCTTGAAAAACATATTATAGAACTGCATTATGTACAGCAGCCAAGATACAGGAAACAACCCAAGTGTCCATCAACGTGCTAATGGGTAAAGAAGCTGTGGTATACGTATAATGGAATCCTACTCAGCCATAAAAATAGAATCAAATACTGCCATTTGCAGAAACATGAATGGACCTGGGCATTATGCTAAGTAAAATAATCCAGACTGAGAAAAGCCAAATACTGTATGATACCACATATGTGGAATCTAAAAAATACAATAATCTAGTGAATATAACAAAGAAAAGAGCAGACTCACAGATGGGGAATCAACTAGCGGTCACCAGAGGAGAGAGGGGAGGGAAAGTATAATCTGTGCGGTGTAATACAGGCTCGAGAATGTACTGTCCAACACGAGAATATACCCACGATTCTGTGGTAACTGTAAATGGAAAGCAACCTTTAAAAACTGTATAAAGAGTTTTTAAAATGAAAAGAAAAAGATAGAATTACAAAGGCCATGTCGCCCAAGCTATATCACAGACTCATATTAGGACCTTGAACCACCCCATTCTAAGGAGTGGCTTTTAAACAAAAAGAAATCCTCAAATTCTTGACCTCAAGCCTCAGTCTTCTCAACTGCAAAATGAGGGGGATGGACTAGGTGATTCCTCACAGTCCCCCCCAGCTACATTGCCTATAACCTACACATTGCCATTTCAAGTCTGCAGCACAGAAAAGAACACAGTCTTCCAGATATAGAAGTCTAGGCTACAGATGGCGGGACGTAAGAAATTAATTATTTCCTGCCATGTCAGTAAACAAAGCATGCACAGTCAACAGCAATTGCAGCCACCACAGAAGGTGAGCTGGAGAGCCCTCCGGAAGGTGAACTGGAGGCGGGTGAGCAGGTGAGGGAACTCAGGAAGGGAAGAATCTCTGCTGTTAATAGCAGCCATCAGACTACAGCCACTTCCTACAGTTTCCCCTGAGGAAACTCAAGATATGAAAACAGGATACTGGCCCGCAGATACGTGAAGTGCGTAGGAATGATTTCAGGGAGCCCAGACACTTGCATCTTTCCATACATAGAAAAGCACTAAATTCCTTAACTTGGGTTACCTGGTTTTAATTTAAAATAATCTTTTGACTTCAAACTTCCTACCTTTTCTTGCAAAATTTCTATATAACCTGGCCCCTCTCCTCACCTCCTTGGAGCAGTTCTCACAGGGTTAATTGAGGTGCTACCTCCCAGGCTTAAGTCCTAAAAATGTCCAGTGAATAAAATATAATGAGTTTGAGCAAGCTCCGGGAGCTTGTGATGGACAGGGAAGCCTGGCGTACCGCAGTCCACAGGGCCGCAAAGAATCAGACATGATTGAGTAACTGAACTGAACTCAACTCAACTTTTAGGTTGTGACTAATCTTTTTATGTCCACAGAAGTAAGGTTGATCCTCTACTAAGGAATGGCCCAACCCAAGAACATTCTATCCACAGAAAACCTACCTGAGTGACATTTGCTTTCCTGCCTAGAGAAAGGCCTTCCCTACTTTACTACGAAGTGGTATGCTGCCAGGCTTCTGCCAAGGGCTGATATGAGTCACTTAGGGAATGCCTCTATGCCTTTTACAACATTCTAGCAAAAGACTATCCATTGTTGCTGTTCAGTTCAGTCATTCAGTCACGTCCGACTCTTTGTGACTTCATGAATCGCAGCATGCCAGGCCTCCCTGTCCATCACCAACTCCCGGAGTTCACTCAGACTCATGTCCACTGAGTCAGTGATGCCATCCAGCCATCTCATCCTCTGTCGTCCCCTTCTCCTCCTGCCCCCAATCCCTCCCAGCATCAGGGTCTTTTTCAATGAGTCAACTCTCCGCATGAGGTGGCCAAAGTACTGGAGTTTCAGCTTTAGCATCATTCCCTCCAAAGAAATCCCAGGGCTGATCTCC
>SJXQ01011661.1:155940-169718 GCA_006408695.1 Aepyceros melampus
AATATAAAGCTGGTATTACATTAAAACTGGCAGGGAGGTTCCAATCCAAGATGGTGACTTAAGATCCTGAACACACCTCCCCCAATGGACACACTGAGTCTACTGCTACCAATGGAACAATTACCTCTTGGCTAGGGATGTGGGCAAATGAGAATAAAAAAAAAAAAAAACAACTACACTGAAGCAGATAGGAGAGGGTGACACATAATCTTACCGTAAACCCCACCCTCATTCAGAGACCTATAGTCAGGAGGAATTCAAAACCTAGAACTTCTGTTTAAGGGGCAAAGAGTTTGAACTCCACAACAGGGACCCCAGTTCTTACGACCTACATCTAAGAGACAAGCCGCCCACAATGTCTAGCTTTGAAAACCAAACGGATTCCTGTTCCCAGGACCCTCAAGGCTATAATGATATGAGAAAGAGCTCACCCACTCACCTGGCCGGGGCAGTGAGGTGGGGGGGTGGTGTGGGGACCCATCAGAGGCAGCTCATTTGCTTACAGTAAAGCACTGGCTTGAGGGGAAGGCATCTAATCTAACAGACATATTCAGGGCCTTGCCGTCACACTCTCCAGGAGGAAGACAGGCAGCCATCCCATCTTGGAGTTCTGTATCTGTGAACTCCCGGCGGGTCAGTATAAAGAGAACTTTTGCACTATCCAGTGCCCTGGGTTTGTTTGTTGGCTTGTTTCTTACAGCCATCACCCAAGGGACACCTTTCATTGCCTAACCATGGAGCCAAGCTCCTGGATCCCATGGAACTGTAGCAGTCGAAGAGATAGTCCTTGGCAGGTTACCACTTCCAGGGCACTGCATACACAGGAGACTGAAACATATCCCCAGTCTTTCTGAGAAAGAGGCCTACTTGCCTGTCCAGGGGCTCTGGTCTGGGGAGCAAGTTTCTGGTTTGGCACACTTATGGGGGCCAAGAGAAAGGGCTCTCAGGGAACAGAGGCTTGTGGACACACTCTTTCTCCCCTCTCCTTCTGCTTTGCTCCAGCTTACCAATATATCCCAGAGAGGCCCTTATACCTTGTCTTAGATTATCTAATTACTTCGAATTCCCTAACAGAGGAACCTTTCAAAATGAAAGGCCTTTTACGGCTTCCCATTATCTATGGGGTCTTTAGTCCAAATTTTGTGACATGTCATCAAAGCTTTGAAAGGATCCTGCCTTTCTGCCTGCACCACCCATCGCTGACTACCCCAAACATCTCGCCCCTTCCCCACACACACTTATGCAAACTGCTTACCTGTTCCTTCCTCAAATCATGACAACCTCTTTCTGGAATGTTTTTCTTCCTATTCCATACTCCCTCCTATACAGCCTGCCAAATATCTACTCACTTAATTTCCTTGTCAACCATCATCCTTTCTTGGCTTAAGACAAAGCTTAGTAGAACTGACAGCAACTACTTTTATCCCTAAAACACAAGTTTCCAGCACTTTGTCACGACACTCATTTGTCCATCTTCCCTACTAACTTCTGTGATGTGATCCTTAGAATAAAAATTCTATACTATTCATCTTAATACTCCTAGTGTCAAGCACAGTTCCATAAAATAAACACAATGAAGGCCTATCAGCCTATATTGCTGGTAAATATAACCACTTAACTTGGTGACCTAAATCTGATGGATAGAATGTGGTTTTATACGAGCGAAGTCTATCAGGAGATAGAAAATAGGTGAGAAAGACACTCACGAGTGGTCCTTGGAGAGCAAACAAGAAAGCCACTTCACCCAAAATAAACTCTTAACGCAAAGTAAGTCCACAAATGTGTTCAACAGCCGCAAGGTTTCATCCAGCCAAACATTTTCCTGGAGTTGCACCCTTTCCATTGTGTATAGTGCATGAATTCCAGGTAGATCTTGAGAAGTAAGACTGTGCTTTCTTACCTGTGTTCCAGTTCTCGAATGGACAGGATCACTCCTGACGTGGATGGCTTCTGCTGCACAGTGGCCAGAAAGGTGAACTCACTCTTATTCCGGAACAGCTGAATTAATTTCTCACTCACATGAGGGGCTGCATGGATCTCTCTTTCTGCATCTGAGGGGTCGAGGAGGAGAAGGGGAAGGTAAGAAGAAATACAGATGGGAAAAGAGGAGAAGGAATAAGAGAGGGAGATGGAAGAAAGACACACAGTTAAAATGCCTTGTCTGGAGGATCCAGGTACCTTTCCCCTTTGCCCTTCTTGTCAATAGTTTCCATTTTCAGGTGCCACCCACCACTCCACATGGCTGCCAGCACTCAAGGCAAAGCCTGGGAATGCTGTCCTGGCCATCAGGCCCACTTGTCACTCTGACAAGTCCACAATTGGCCAGTCAGTGATTTTTCTGACAGCGATTTTGATGGGACGTGGAGCAATTTGGCCTGCTGCAAACAGATTAGGTTGCTGAAAATAGGGTGAGAGGCAGTCAGATCAATGGGGTCCAAAATTCAGAAAATCCTGAGTCTAATAGGATCCAGTGCCACTCAGCAGGCTCTCACTTCCCCTTTCCCGTGGCCTCAGCTTCTATCTCTCCACACACACATCTAGGGAAATATGTCCTCGCTTTGTGACCAGGAGAGATTTACTAAGCTAATAATGCCAGACAACTGTGCTTTTGCTAAAAGAATAAATACAAGGCATGCTCAGAATCCATCCGTGTGCCTGGAATTCCTGCACACATCCAGTAGGTGAGCGTCCTCATGAAATATTCATTAAAGTTGAGGCCAATTCAGCAGGTCTAGAGCTGTGTGGCAAATCCTGCTCCTAGACAGGAATCCTTCTTTCTGCAACATCCACATGATGAGAGAGATCCCTCATGGTTTCATACTCAGACTCACCCTTGTCAGGATAAAACTGGGTGTCACAGCAGTATTTTACACTATACTTTCTGGCACCAGAAAGTGGGCACCAACGGAATGGAATTAGAGAAGAAGTATTTAGAGGATTGGTGGCCTTCTCTCATGACCTGCCAATGTCCGCTGCAAGCGATAGGGTGATACATACGGTAGCTCTTGGTTATTTCTCTAGGACTGTCTGAGGAACCCTTGAAAAACATATTATAGAACTGCATTATGTACAGCAGCCAAGATACAGGAAACAACCCAAGTGTCCATCAACGTGCTAATGGGTAAAGAAGCTGTGGTATACGTATAATGGAATCCTACTCAGCCATAAAAATAGAATCAAATACTGCCATTTGCAGAAACATGAATGGACCTGGGCATTATGCTAAGTAAAATAATCCAGACTGAGAAAAGCCAAATACTGTATGATACCACATATGTGGAATCTAAAAAATACAATAATCTAGTGAATATAACAAAGAAAAGAGCAGACTCACAGATGGGGAATCAACTAGCGGTCACCAGAGGAGAGAGGGGAAGGAAAGTATAATCTGTGCGGTGTAATACAGGCTCGAGAATGTACTGTCCAACACGAGAATATACCCACGATTCTGTGGTAACTGTAAATGGAAAGCAACCTTTAAAAACTGTATAAAGAGTTTTTAAAATGAAAAGAAAAACATAGAATTACAAAGGCCATGTCACCCAAGAAATATCACAGACTCATATTAGGACCTTGAACCACCCCATTCTAAGGAGTGGCTTTAAACAAAAAGAAATCCTCAAATTCTTGACCTCAAGCCTCAGTCTTCTCAACTGCAAAATGAGGGGGATGGACTAGGTGATTCCTCACAGTCCCCCCCAGCTACATTGCCTATAACCTACACATTGCCATTTCAAGTCTGCAGCACAGAAAAGAACACAGTCTTCCAGATGTAGAAGTCTAGGCTACAGATGGCGGGACGTAAGAAATTAATTATTTCCTGCCATGTCAGTAAACAAAGCATGCACAGTCAACAGCAACTGCAGCCACCACAGAAGGTGAGCTGGAGAGCCCTCCGGAAGGTGAACTGGAGGCGGGTGAGCAGGTGAGGGAACTCAGGAAGGGAAGAATCTCTGCTGTTAATAGCAGCCATCAGACTACAGCCACTTCCTACAGTTTCCCCTGAGGAAACTCAAGATATGAAAACAGGATACTGGCCCGCAGATACGTGAAGTGCGTAGGAATGATTTCAGGGAGCCCAGACACTTGCATCTTTCCATACATAGAAAAGCACTAAATTCCTTAACTTGGGTTACCTGGTTTTAATTTAAAATAATCTTTTGACTTCAAACTTCCTACCTTTTCTTGCAAAATTTCTATATAACCTGGCCCCTCTCCTCACCTCCTTGGAGCAGTTCTCACAGGGTTAATTGAGGTGCTACCTCCCAGGCTTAAGTCCTAAAAATGTCCAGTGAATAAAATATGAGTTTGAGCAAGCTCCGGGAGCTTGTGATGGACAGGGAAGCCTGGCGTACCGCAGTCCACAGGGCCGCAAAGAATCAGACATGATTGAGTAACTGAACTGAACTCAACTCAACTTTTAGGTTGTGACTAATCTTTTTATGTCCACAGAAGTAAGGTTGATCCTCTACTAAGGAATGGCCCAACCCAAGAACATTCTATCCACAGAAAACCTACCTGAGTGACATTTGCTTTCCTGCCTAGAGAAAGGCCTTCCCTACTTTACTACGAAGTGGTATGCTGCCAGGCTTCTGCCAAGGGCTGATATGAGTCGCTTAGGGAATCCTCTATGCCTTTTACAACATTCTAGCAAAAGACTATCCATTGTTGCTGTTCAGTTCAGTCGCTCAGTCACATCCGACTCTTTGTGACTTCATGAATCGCAGCATGCCAGGCCTCCCTGTCCATCACCAACTCCCGGAGTTNTGCTGATTGTTGTCTATGTGAGAGTATTCTGAGAGTAAGCTCCCAGAAGACAGAAGACATGCTTCATGTTCCCTAGAATTTCCCACAGGAACTAATCTGGGCACATCATCAGTTCAGTTCAGTTCAGTCGCTCAGTCGTGTCCGATTCTTTGCGACCCCATGAATCGCAGCACACCAGGCCTCCCTGTCCATCATCGACTCCCAGAGTTCACTCAGACTCACGTCCGTCGAGTCTGTGATGCCATCCAGCCATCTCATCCTCTGTCGTCCCCTTCTCCTCCTGCCCCAATCCCTCCCAGCCTCAGAGTCTTTTCCAATGAGTCAACTCTTCGCATGAGGTGGCCAAAGTACTGGAGCTTCAGCTTTAGCATCATTCCTTCCAAAGAACACCCAGGGTTGACCTCCCTTAGAATGGACTGATTGGATCTCCTTGCAGTCCAAGGGACTCTCAAGAGTCTTCTCCAACACCACACTTCAAAAGCATCAATTCTTCGGCGCTCAGCCTTCTTCACAGTCCAACTCTCACATCCATACATGACCACTGGAAAAACCATAGCCTTGACTAAACGGACCTTTGTTGGCAAAGTAATGTCTCTGCTTTTCAATATGCTATCTAGGTTGGTCATAACTTTTCTTCCAAGGAGTAAGCATCTTTTAATTTCATGGCTGCAATCACCATCTGCAGTGATTTTGGAGCCCCCCAAAATAAAGTCTGACATAGGCACCCAATTAAATGCTAAAAACGTTGAATTCCTGCATTTGTTAGCTTCTTTAACAGCAAAAAGGATTTTAAAAAATTGCATTAAAGGTGGTATTTTTCTAAATGAAAAATGTCGTAATAACATTTTAAAATGATATAACAAAACACATTGTACCTATGAAATGCAAGGAAACACTGATTTTTTTGTGGGCATTGCTTTCTACCTGTGACCAGAACATTCACTGAATACATTCAGAGAAATATGCTTAATATGCAGGTTAATGTTAAAGAAGTTGAACATGAAGGATCTGAATTCCTGCATGTCATGTAGTTAGTTCACAGTCTACCCAGGTGATAGTCATAAAAGATCTGACATTTGGTTAAACTGGATCCTCTCCTTTGCAGAGATCAGACCCCCAGTGCCATGTACTTCCTAGAGTCATCAGTCACCAAATAATTTCAAACAAATAAAATCCCTATACCTAAAATTAATAAGAGAAGTGATTATAATCTTCAGATAATCAACTCTTACTCCTTATTTTCATAATTTCCTGGATTTTTACCACTATCAGTTTGCTTGTTTCCCTGTTTTGCTTTATGCAAAGGAAACTTTAGTTATCTCTTTCAAATTTCCCTCAGCATTTCTCATCATGTTATCTATCCTCATTGTAATGACAATTACATTATTCAGGGGTATCAGAAAGTCCTTTTTCAAAATATGTGGATTCAATCAGACCCACACCTCTGAATCATTTCTTAGAAAACTACTTACAGATGCACTCCAACAAAATAAGAGGGGAAACCAAAGAAAGAGGAAAATACATGAACTAGGAAATAATGGATCGAGCCCAAAAGCTACTGCAGGAAACTCATAGACTGACAACTGCTTAACAGATATAGGATGCAATTAGTCCAGGCTGTGGCAGAAATAAAGGAAAGAAGCAGGCTCCTCAGAATAAGTATCGATATAGAACATGGGAAGAACCTAAAGATTTTATAAAGGCAGAGAATACAAGAAAAAAAGAAAATCTTTCAGAAAAGCAAGAAAGGAAACTGTGACGCTAATATACCTCACTCCTTAGCTATGAGATGAACAATACTTCCATAGCCATAATAAAAGTTAATAGATTTTCAACTTTTAGAATCAGCCTAGAGGAAAGCTGTAAATAGTATAAACAAAATGCAAGCATTTTATATTCTTGATAAAATAAAAGTGTAGCTATTAGGGATTGAGAAACAAAAAAAAAAGTGGGGGGAGGGGAGGAAAAAGTGAAAATACAGGTAGAATTGCTAATCTCATCTTAGAAAATGAGGATTCAAGAAATGTTACCTGCAGGTGATGGGAAAGAAACAGAACTGTTTTAATTACATTTCCAACAAGAGGAGCTTTTGAAAGTAGTATAACCATATTGGGAGGAGGTGGGTCAAAGGAGGGGAGAGGAGGAGGGGAAGCTAAATTTCTATCTCTTGCAAATAAATCAACAGAGGGTCTAAATTTGTTAAATCAAGAAATAGCAACATGAGCATATTATTTAGGGACACTGAGGTAATTGTTGGGAGATCTAAAAACATCAAGTGATTAAAAATAGTTGCCTTTGAGCAGAAAAAGTGGGGGTGGGGTGGAAATGGTGGAATAAAAAGTTGATTTTGTTTTGTTTTGCTTCATTTTTACAAATATTTCTTATTTGACTTTGTACTCCTCTGCATATATTATTTGGAAAGATAGAAAGGAAAAAGAAAAGAAGAGAAAGAAATTCTGTAGAAAATAAGCAACAAAGCAAGCCACCAATTTTTCAAATATCTTTACCAAAGATTTAAGGCACATGACTACCAATTTGAGACCCATATATTATTTAGACTTTAGCTTGTTGAACCAGGATTGTCTCCGATTTTTCATATTAAATTCCCTTTCTTACTCATTTATCATTGTGTTTCTCATCACCCCCACTTATTCTGTTCCCAGTCATTAGTTTCTTGATTAGTCTGCACTTTCTGCCCCATTTACAGGTAAGTGAATGCTTCTATTAAATACATTCATCTCCAGCTTTGCAGTTTTCTTTGCCTATCTGGTCAGGAGACCATCTGGAACTGGGAAGAATGAATCTAACATTAGAAATTGTGAGGTAGAATCAGGTCAAGCAGCAAATGACTGGAACTGGAGAATATTGCCCAAGACAAGGCTCCAGAATGAGTCTGGTAAGGCACAACCTTGAAGATCCCCTTTAAGAAGTTGGAGATCCTCTGCAGAAAGCTAAATTCTCAAATGCATTTGCATTGCTTACCACCTTCCCTTGGTCAGGATCATAGAAACGTTCCAACAGCTGAATGCTGGTGCTTTTACCACATCCACTGCTCCCAACAAATGCCAGGGTTTTCCCTGGACCAACAGACACTGAAAGACCATTCAGAACTTGTACATCAGGGCGGGAAGGATATGTAAATTTACAGTCAACAAAGTCAATCTGTCCCCGGAAGTTGTCCTGTGGATGGAAAGATTAGAATTATATATTCTCCTACTAGAATCTAGACTGTTGAGAATGCACCTGAGTTTTAAATCCTTGCTTAAGATACCTTCAACACCAAGTTGCCAAAATGCAAAGTATAAGGACAACAACTTAATGAAACAGCATTCTATTTCCTATTTTAACAGATGTAGAATAAAGGGAGGGTGGGGCACTGAGTTTAAAGATATTTGATCAGGAGATCAAATATTCCCGTTATAACCTAAGGGGACTTCCTTGTCAGTCATTCTGCATGGAAGAGAAGAGAAGAGATGATTACATCACAGAAACCAGTAACTATGCAAACACCTACAGTTCTGTTTTCCCAAAGATTCAAAATAATAACTTTACACTTGAAATGACCTCCACAGAAAGTTACTTGAACCCTGAATTGCAAAGGTGAAAACCTTCAGTTGTACTATCTGACATGTGAACTCTAGAAATGGATAGACATTTAATAAACCACACAGAGACTTGCCTTTTACTGAGCTGAAGGAGAAATGGGGCATTTGACCAATTTTAAGATTTCTGAATTTAGTTAACTTTACTGGAGTTTAGGTTGTTTTGCTCTCTTGAACATACTGGGATATTAAAAATCAAGCAAGGAAGACCTAAAAAGATACCTGTAGGAACTATTAATCAGAAAAAGTGATATTTCATTGAGATCAAGTTGATTTTCTGAGCGTCCACATGAAGGCATTGGAACTAAGATAAATATGAAATAAGTCAGTATTACCGGACAGGAGAAACTGGTTTTTCTACATTCCATAGCAGAACATCAATAAAATCACGGTGACTGTGCAAGTCTTAAAGACTTATAGCTTCATTCATTCTGGAACTAAGTGTGTTTTATAGTAACTGTGTATTATAAAACAAGTATTCACTGGATAGAATTGCCTTATTCAAATGCCAGCTTTATGAATAATTTTAATGCTAATGTACTTCATTCCTTTACATTGATAAATCTACTATCTGCTCATTCTGAGTGCATATGAATGCACCCATATACTACACAATTTCAAAGCTAAGTGGTCTTAAATAAGCAGCCCCAATGGCTGACCAGCAGACACACACTGCACTCCTTACCCCCATCTCCAATACTTACCCATCTTTCACCTGCGCTGCTATACACATTGATTGTGGGTCGTCGGTCCAGCAGTTGGAAAAAGCGTGCCGCTGAGATTTTAGCTTTGGCATAACTTGGTGTGTAAGAGGAGGCTCTCCCAAGAGCTGTCGCACTCAGTACAACTGAAGAGATCACCCTGCAATCAGACAGATAGCCAGCTAGAAAGGGGGCAGTGTGGCTGGCGTGGTGGCCTAAGAGGCCGGAGTTTGGGGTCTAGCCTTGGAAAGGACTGAGCAGCCTTGAACAGGTCTCTTTAGACTTCTCTGGGAATGGGAAGATGGGGAGATGAACGGTGTTTAAGTTGTGTTCTAACAAGAAAGGGTAAGGGGAGGATTGCACAAGGGAGTTCAAACCTCCAAACCCAGCTTCAAGTAGAGCAGCCTTTAAAAAAAAGTTGTTTGAGAAAAAGACTTCCTGGGGGAAAAAAGAGAGTAGTTGAAAGGTCACCAGATTGCCCTGGACTTTTTTTTTTTTTTTTGCCTTGGACTATTTTTATTGGGGGCAATGAAAAAGTTCATTGGAACTTTTTCAAAGTTGTTATGGAAAAACCCAAATGAACCTTTTGGTCAATCCAATACAATGTTAACATTCTATGATCTATGATCAGCGTGTATAAGCATCCATTCTGTGTGAAGCAAGCATGTTATTCATGCTTCAGACAGCATGAGAAAGATGTGATTGCCTGAATCCTTCTACTCATCCCAGCTTATGCACATTGTGAGTGCTTGTGCTTAGTTGCTTAGTCGCTCAGTTGCGTCCAACTCTTTGTATGTTTTACTGCTCAGTTTATAAGCAGAAATAGTTTTAGGGCAGACCTGCAAACCCAGACATCTCTAGGATCCCAGTTCAAAGCTTAAAGCAATGACAAGCACCTGGAATAAAACAGGAAGTGATAGGAGGTCATCTTTCAGTTTTTAAAGCGAAGCCAGAAATCAGGAGTTTTCTACAGTCTCTGATTTTTACATGTTGGCAAATAATTCTTCAAAAATCTTATCTAAACTAAATAAGTCAACAGTTTGTGATTTCCAGTTTGGGGTTAGTAGCTCTAAATACGCAAAAATTTAGAAGAGACTTTCTGGTGGGTCGGGGGTGTAGTGGGGAAGGAGAAAATTTTTATTTTATTTCTAGGAGAAGATAGAAGGCAAGAAGACAGAACTAGTTCATGACTTGAGAGCAGACTTTTACTAGGGCTGATTTCCCTAATGTCCTCCAGGGTTTTCTCAGACCATCTTCCCCTCATCCTTCCAAGGTCCCCCACCCCATCACATCACACTCATACGCATGTACACCCAGTTCCTTGGTACCCTGACACCCTCAGGCTCTGGAAATGTGAGAAACTGGACTCAAAGCTAATCTTCTTAGAAGAGCAGACCCCAGCTATAAGAAAGGAACATGATTCCCCTGACTGGGTCATTGCTCTCTCCACCTAGGAAGAGTCAGCTGGAGACTTGCCTTCTTAGTGAGAAGTAGAGTTCAAACAAAGTAGATCTATGTACCATCTTATTTTAGGCTTCTAGGCTTTCTCAGCATTAACCAATATGGTAGACTGTGAAAATGCTTAATTAACCTTATTACTCTATACACATCCCTTTGCAATATGACTTTTTACTCCTCTGATAAGGGACTTCTAGTAAGAAATATATACTTAGTCTTCTGTCAGTTTCTGGCTTGGAGCTCCTAAACCTGTGGAATTTCCCCAATTTTGAGAGGATCAATGTGTCTTTTGTTACGTTAAGGAACTGGCTTTTCTAAAAACTCTGGATAACCTAAGGAAGGGCTTCCCAGGTGGCACAGGGGAAAAGAATCCACCTGCCAATGCAGGAGATGCAAAAGAAGTGGGCAAGAGATTCAAGTTTGATCCCTGGGTCAGGAAAATCCCCTTAAGTAGGAAATGGCAATATATTCCAGTATTCTTTCCAGGAAAATTCCATGGACAGAGGCATGTGACAGGATACAGCCCATGGGATCCCAAAGAGTCAGACACGACTGAGCGACTAAGCACACACACAACCTAAGGATGGGACCTGGTTGCCAGGAGAGTCAACCATGTGATTAGAGAGATGGAACTTCAGTCCCTTCTCAGACCTCAGGGAAGGGAAGAGGCTGGATATTGACTGATTGATGGTCAATGATTTAATTAATTAGGTCTAACAAGATGGAGCCTCCCTAAAAAACCCCAAAGACAGAGTTCATAGAGCCTCTGGTTTGGAGGAAATGTGGAGATTTGGGGAGAGTGGCGTTCCTGGAGAGAGTGTGAAAGCTCCAAGCCCTTCCCACACGGCACACCCACTGGGTCTCTTCCATCTGGCTGTTTCTGAGCTGTGCTGTGTGTGCTCAGTCATGTCAGACTCTTTGTGGCCCTGTGAACTGTAGCCTGCCAGCCTTCTCTGTCCATGGAATTTTCCAGGCAAAAATACTGGAATTGCATGCCATTTCCTATTCCAGGGCATCTCCCCACCTAGGTATTGAACCCACATCTCTTGCATCTTCCTGCACTGGCAGGCAGATCCTTTATGACTACGCCACCTGGGAAGCCCAATGAACTGGTAATCTAGGAAGCAAAATGTTCCTCTGAATTCTATGAAACACTCTAGCATATAAATCAAAGCTGAAGAGGATGTCATGGGAACCCTGGGTCTCAGCTGGTTGGTGAGAAGCACAGGCGGTGACCTACACTTGCCTTGGTATGGAGGATTGAGGGAGAGGCAGTCCTGCAGGACCGAGTCCTTATCCTGTGAGAGGATCCAATGCTGCCTCCAGGTAAACAGTGTCAGTATAAACTGAACTGTAGGACATCCACCCACTGTCAGTGCTGTGTGATAGCAGCGTGGGCAGAAAGGAGAAACATTTATCAGATCCTCTCATCAACAGATGGGTTACATTCCTCTTTCCTTTGAATCTGGGCTTTGTCATATAGAACTTTCTTTGGCTAAAGAGATATTAGAAAATGTGATGCATGCAGAGACTTGGCAAGCACGTGCACTCTGGGGCTGGCAATCTTCTGTCTTCCAAGAGCACAAAGCGAAGAAAACAGGCTAACAGGCCACATGGAGACAGAAGGCCACTCAGAAGCCTAACTGAATCAGCGCAGTCCAGAACAAGTACCACCCTGAAAACCCACAGAATCTTTAAGAAATAATAAACCTCAGCTGTTTAAGACACCAAGTTTGGGATGGTTTAAAAATGGCAGCCACTAACAAATCAGACCAGACTATTCCTCCCTTGAATGTTGATCTTTTATGATTTTAGCCAGACATTCCTCACCTGAACACATAGCTGAAATGGAGCCCTTCATTGGGAATTAAGTAACCTCCATATCTGTAGGAAGCAGAATTAGCAACAAACACGATGCACTGGGAAAAACCAAAGCAGAGTCCGTAAATATTCGCTTTTCGGAGGGCTGTCTTGTATGGCTTCTCCAGTTCTGCCTCAAACGCTTCTATAAAATGCCTCTCCTTTCCAATTCCAGCCACAGTCCGGATATTACTGAGGGCTTCGTTTGTAATCTGAAGAATGAAAAAGAGCTTTAGAAATAAAAGAGCAGAGGTAACTACTTTCATGACATTTTCAGTGGTTACATGGATTAGATTCAGTGCAAATGGCAGAAGGCGATACACATCATATCTTCTGGGAACAAAAAGAAGTTGCTGGAAATCAACTTGCTAGACCCTGAGACATCCTGTCAGTTCAAGTTCTACTCACTACTAACAAAGGTCCGTCTAGTTAAGGCTATGGTTTTTCCAGTAGTCATGTATGAATGTGACAGTTGGACTGTAAAGAAAGCTGAGCATCGAAGAATTGATGTTTTTGAACTGTGGTGTTGGAGAAGACTCTTGAGAGTCCCTTGGACTGCAAGGAGATCCAGTCAGTCCATCCTGAAGGAGATAGTCCTGGGTGTTCATTGGAAGGACTGATGTTGAAGCTGAAACTCCAATACCTTGGACACCTGATGCGAAGAGCTGACTCATTTGAAAAGACCCTGATGCTGGGAAGGATTGAGGGCAGGAGGAGAAGGGGATGACAGAGGATGAGATGGTTGGATGGCATCACCGACTCAATGGACATGGATTTGGGTAGACTTCAGCAGTTGGTGATCGACAGGGAGGCCTGGCATGCTGTGGTTCATGGGGTCGCAAAGAGTCGGACACGACTGAGTGACTGAACTGAACTGAACATGGCTTCATTGCCTCTAATTGTTGAGGAAGAGAGGAAAGGGAGAAAAATGGTACAGAAAGTTCCCTTTATGAGCTCATTTGAAATGTCCAAAATGGTTTCTTTAGATGTGTCTGAGACAGAAGATTGTTTCCATAATATAAATTTAAAATATTAGATTCTATTTCTTAAAAATTATTCTGACAAAATATTATGTAAGAAAAGCTTATTTTTTAGTCTATACTATGAATTTGTATTTATTTCAATCCCTCAGTTCAGTTCAGTCGTGTCCGAATATTTGCAACCCCATGAATCGCAGCACGCCAGGCCTCCCTGTCCATCACCAACTCCCGGAGTTCACTCAGACTCATGTCCATCGAGTTGGTGATACCATCCAGCCATCTCATCCTCAGTCGTCCCCTTTTCCTCCTGCCCCAATCCCTCCCAGCATCAGGGTCTTTTCCAATGAGTCAACTCTTCCCATGAGGTAGCCAAAGTACTGGAGTTTCAGCTTTAGCATCATTCCTTCCAA